>QEYB01000588.1:0-267838 GCA_017562135.1 Dipylidium caninum | reverse complement strand
TGTAGCAAACCGCTTAAGTTACCAGATTTTTAGTAATAGATAAGAGTGAAAGAATAAAGGGAAATAATAAAATAAAATAATCCTAGGTCCCGAGCAAGTAGAACCATACGCCGATCCGAAAGCCTTACCGCAAATTTCCTCAAAGGAAAGTTTATTTTCTCCACCATTATGATTTCTGGCATTCATTCCTTTAGTCCCGGGGAAATGTCTCGAAAGCACGACCCATATCCAGCGCCCAAAAGCAAATTCTGCAATTTACGGAGAAGATTAAGTTGATGGAGAGTTTTGGCTGTCATTGATTTCAAATGGGCCAGATACGTCACTCGAGACTTGATTTTCTCCGAACCACTCCGAATAGCAGCTTAAACAAATTTTCAAACAATTTTAGGCAATTGTAGGATTCATCCCCTTTTATCCTGAACGGGAAGCAATCCTGAAAAAAGAAACCAATTGAAAACAGTGATAGCAAATGGAGATTTGGGTTCTGGCCACACTGATATTGAAAAGATTGTAATTAATAAAAGACAACTATTGAAGAACTGACAGATTCCGCAAAAAACGTAAATTAAAGATGAAAATAAGCAGGTACACTGGATGAGTCTTATGATACAATCGCATATAAACTTCGGTTCGAACATTCATTGATGATGTCCTCCTTGCGAATATTGCGTGAAATCAATGATCCAGCAGGTGCCACCAGATTTGCAATCTTGGATCCAAACGAGCATAAGTCATCCCATATTAATGAACGCATTTTAATTTGCGAAGGGGAAACCTCGCTGAAATCGAGAAACAGCCTGCATGTAATAGGGGGAAGACGAAATTAATGGAATGCTTTGAAGTGTCATTGTTTTGCGGTTTGTTGAGGACTTACTACCACTTAGGTCATGGCGACCAAACGTGCCTTTCGAGGTAATTCCAAGAGGAACATAATCCTGTGGAGAGGTGAGAAAACGTAAGTGCTATCGTTTACCGCTTGTCCATAGGTCATTCGATCCGCTCTGGAGCTCTCCCTATTTACTCACTTTGGAAAATATTTAACGCAGATCGTGGTGTATTTTCTCAGCCTGGAAAGTTAAGTGTTTTCAAAAAAATGCCACACCAATCAATTAAGCGTACCATTCGATTAGTGTGAATATCGCAGTTTCGTTGCTGCCCTTTGTCTGCAATCATTTTTTCGATGGACATCTTATGAAAGTTTAAAAACACTTTAACACTGTCATGAGATGTCTCATTGGTACTACTTAGAAGAATAATGTTGGTTTTTAGAAATGCATTATTAACTGGAAGATTTACTCATGTCAACCCATTTATTCCAGATAGTCTTCCTGCTTGTGTGTTTCCTCGAACCAGGCTGGACACCCTTCTGTGGATGATGTTCGAAATGTGCAAAAATTGTCAAGACGATGCTGCGCCTTCATATGGTTGTATTTTGGCATGACGCAGAAAATGCCAAGAGAAGGCATCGTCTGTATGTGAATAAGAGGAAATGATATCTAGTCCAGTGAATAATTTGGCGAAGTCGATGAAGAGAACGAAATAAACAATAGTAAAACTTAGCGTTCTGCAATTCTACCAAATCCTTTGCTAACCTGCTTTTATATCTCTCCACGTGGAAATCTCTAACACGATCCATAAATGCTTCAAATGTGTGGTTTGCCTTCCTCTGTGAATTACGTATATCGTCATGTCTGAAATGTGTCAAGGAACTTACGATTTCCATCTGCGAATTTGTTAGTTCACTGTCCGCTCTTTTGATAGATTTTCAACTTCAGTCATTGGAGGCAGTGTCGCCAAAATTGTAGGTTAAAGGCGTACATGAAGACTCGAGATTCATTTAAACAGAGAAAAAATCATATTGTTTAATTAATTCCGCCCTTAAGAGTATAAATTCTACTTGTCACCTTGCTGCAAAATCCTTAGATTTGACATAGACGGCGATAAAAACGGGCAATTGCATGATGTAAATAACCTACCCGAAACACACTTTAAGTGAGGCATAGAAGTGAGCAGCGTCGAAACGATTCTAAATGCGCTTTTGAACTGATCAGAACTTCTTTTTAATTCCCTTAACTGCCCGTTTTTCACGTATACCATCACGGCAGCCGTTTGGTCGGTTCGTAGAGAGTATACAGCGAATATGTCGTCTTGGCATCTCTCCTTCCTCACTGAAGCGCGTGCTGTGCTCAAAAGCAACATTACTGCGCTTTAAATCCAAGGGTTGGTGCGCACCAGGGTGCTGAGTGAATCCAATAAGCCAGCGACAACAATTTAACCCATCACGATACACGATGTCGAGCACTTCCTGATGTCACGCACTGGAGAACCTAGTGTGGGACTACTCTAACTAAGTATTTTTGGGCATTGCAGTGAGTGCTTAGCCTAGAGGTAATTGGAGAGGGCAAATTTTAATGTCATCCACATACGTTCTCGGGAGATAAGTGAATAGAGGTAGGAGGAAATCACCAATATGTCCCAGATAAAAATTTTAGCTGTTTTTTGAGACCACAGACCTCCGCCATTATGCAAGTAATTGAATTAAATCGTTGCTAATTTTATGTCGTCTTCTAGCGCAATTGTTTCCAGGGTAGGAAAAGGCAAGAGAGATATTCTCCCGAAAATGGATCACTTCTGTTTATATTGGGAATGTGTGGAGAACACTGGCGACCACAACCAAGCATTAAACGTAGTATTTTTAGTGTTTACATTGGCGGATAATCGGGTAGCAAAAAATCGGGTGATGTATGAAGCGTAATCTGAGTTTCGTTGACCCATTGCTTACCACGAAAAATTCTATGCGTGAAATACGGCGTAAAAAGAAAAGTTGATCTCTTTTGGTTTCCAAAGTCCACAGCCAATGTGCCCAAACACAGTGGATAGCGTTTAGAAATTTATTGGGTTGGAAACTATGAAACGGTGGTTTTTCCGCTTGTGTTCAGCAGCGACTGTGAGAAATATATTGCAAGGCGTGCCACATGTTATATTTATAAATTTCAAATGTTTTCTTCTTAAAAACTATTTAGCAAGATGTTTCCCGTGTTTGTTACCATTTTTTATTTTATTGTGCGTCGAAAAAAGATGGAAACAAAACGCGATTTAATTTTAAAAATACATGTGTTGCCACGGAGTTTAATGTGGATAATAGTGCAGGTAAACAAACCCGGAAACATTAAGGAAGCCTTCGGCGATGAATTCATTAATGAACAAAATGCTCCTTTCTCGTCCACAAATCACCTTCTGACCAATGATTTGAGCATCGTCAAGGCGCCTCGTCATTTTGATGACGACTCCAGCCCATGTTGATAACAAGGAGGAATTAAGGACGTCTGTGGAGTCTAATCCACACCTGCATCTCAATGGGAGTTAAGCACATTTCCAGCTGTGTTAAATCATCTGCGCACATTATGGTTACAATAGGGTGGAATGCCTAAGGATTGGTGCGTTATTACTTCCTATAACACGAGCAGACCGAAACCGAACAGTGGGAGGTTTTTATTGTCGTGCTTGAACGTGATGTCTTTGCCTGAGAGGAACCTTGCTATGAAAAAACAACACCAATACTCAGTCCCCGGTACGGCGCATCATCACTACATGTGATGGTGACGCACGACGAGCACACAAAGCTTCAATTACTGTTGACAAATTAACTTCTCTACTATATGAAATTGTAGCCAATCCCCCATTTCACGCGATATTTCACCGGCCGATTGTCGCCCCTTTAGCGGCTATGCATATTCCTGAAGAAAAGTGCCATTCAATCAGGATAAATATTACATTGAACTTTGAATCATTTATTGAGACGCAAAAACACAGAATTTTTCAAAAAGGCCACGTCGCTCGTCCCATCATGGCAGAATGTCGTAGATGCAATGGAAGTTACTTCGATTGAATATATTGAATTATGTACAAAATAATGCTTTTCCGTTTCTATTTTACGTTATGGTTTCCAACCTAATATGTGCCAAAAAATATTGCGTTCATATGATGTGTGATTGCAATACACATGAAAATTAACAGTGCAGGGAATTTGCATCTCTACTACCCTGCACATTAATGCGAGAGATGAAGCGATTCGAAATGACCGAAGGGAAGGTGATTTGAGCCTTTAGATCTTACTGATGGCTTAACACGTGAGACTGAGTTACAAATTATGCATCTTACTAGCTAGGTTGACTATAAGAAACAGAAGTGTTTATTAGGAGCAGACTTAAATGAAATGGAGGAACAAAAAGGAATGAATGTATCTTAGCCGTGTGCATCCGTTCTCATTTGGAAGTTTTTTAATATTCGCCTCACACTACGTTGTCAGGATAACCTGTTACTTGTTGATCATTCGAGTAATGCATGTGTGAGCTCGTCTCTTCCATTATTTCTTCCTCCTTTTCTAGCTGCGTTTTACCTCTTTGAAGTGCTGTCGCCCTACCAGCTCCCTGTTTTCCCATTGATGCTTCATTCTTGCCAG
Organism: Dipylidium caninum; assembly: GCA_017562135.1. Lineage (NCBI taxonomy): Eukaryota > Metazoa > Platyhelminthes > Cestoda > Cyclophyllidea > Dipylidiidae > Dipylidium > Dipylidium caninum. The sequence goes on along the minus strand of QEYB01000588.1, from coordinate 263,376 downwards.
CCAACCATTTGCATAATGCCAATTGCCAAATCTCGCCACTTTTTTAATACTGCGTCCTCACCGATGTGATAGTTGTGACCTTGTAAGTTAATGAAAAATAGTCATCATATACATTTTTTTCTGGTCTCTACGTGGCCAAATTTATCTTACTGCCTGGCTACTGGGGAAACCAGAGCGGCGTTTGTTTCCACAGTGGCTTGATGGTGCCAAGTGCAGAAAAATTCTTAAGAATACCGCACCGTTAGCTCCTCTCACTCAGTCCATTGTCCCAACTGAAAATGGCAGATTTCTTGCCAACATCAGAGTGTTGTGTTGTGCGATCCGTTAATATGTATTCTCATTGAAACTGAAAGTTATTGCATTTGCTACCTGCCACCAACAGCATGGGGAATGGACAATTGAGAAATTAGGCATTTAAGAAGGTGCGATGGGGTATCATCATTTCACTGGTCATCAGTGGCATTCTTACGGTAAAAAACTTTAAAAGGCATGAGGATTTACGATTAAGACATTATGAAAACACATTTCAGTTATTGACAAAACCTAAGGTGATAAGAATGTAGGCGCGTTGGACATCCTAGAAATCTTCGCTGCATTGGTAAATCATGCTGATGCAATTGGACGCAAGGAAAATGCGGCTCCGAAGCTCAAAAATTCATCTCGTATACGCCTCCATCGCAATGAACTAAAAGAGAAAGCGACTAAGAGATACACACAAAAATAACTAATTAACAGATGTTAGTTGAACGAATGACCGTTCACTTTTGTACCAACGCTCCACTGTCTCCCAATAACTTAAAGAAAATATACAGAATTAAGAACGTCTTTCACAAATTTTAGCCTACTTTGCACGCCTACAATGTCAACTCACCCCAGAGGTGTGTCAAATAAAAAGCGCATCCTTCTTTTTCCTTGGAGAAATGTTGATGATGCTGATTGGAGTTACAAGCAGATGCAACTTAGCACTTTGAAGGTGGGCAGACATGTGAATGTGGATGAAGAAGTGCAGATAACAACGTGTTAATACGCATTTATGAAAGCACCAAATCAAGACTGCTGTTTGAACGTATGATCAGATTACGTTGGATAAAAACTGATATAAGTACCCGGCGCTGATTGAAGGTTAGAGCAAGAAGGCAAGGGAATTATGGTCTCTTATCTCAGACTCCCTCCTGTGTCCAATTTCTGTTTCTTACCGCGCGAATAAGGTGAACCATCTTCAGCATCAATTCTTCGTCTCTCTGCCTCTATACCTCCACGCTGATTGAAATGACTTAAATCATCCCCTCCTCCCTTCAATCGGAAAAATAATAGATGAAATTAGTCCCCCCCTTCCCCTAGTATCATCACATCCTTTTTGTTGGGGTACCCGTCGTATTTTTGCGCCATGGAGATGTTATTAGCACATTTGTGCGAAGTTTATGCGTCTTTAGTTCAGAGAAGATTAGGGTCTAAATTGTGACTACATTGCATCTGTTTGTAACTCAGTCGCGTTCATCAATGTCTCTCCATTGAAAAAAGACTAATGCAGGGATTTGACACCACTCTAGGGTGCCTGGTGAACGTTGTAGGCTTGCAAAGTTGATGAAAATGTGGGAATGATGTCCCTTAATCTGTAGATGTTCAGTGGGTTATTTGGGGAGACGATCATCGTTTTGTACCACGAACGGATTAGCCGTTTGCTCAACTGGAACATCTGTTAATTTATCATTTTTGTATGTATTTCTCAAGTCGATTTCTCTTGTAGTTCACTGTGGTAGAGGCCTTTATGACACGAGTTATAAGCTTTCGCAGCCGCATTGCCTCTTACGTGACATGGAGATCGCCTGCAACTCTACCCCTGTCCCAATTCCTTTGAAATCCGACGTTTCTACTGGAGGAAAAAACATCGAAATACCAAATCCTCCACTCATGACTTTGAAAAAGCAGCAGGCAATGATGCTATCGTATGTCCGTGATCTGAATGCGTTTGCGAGTCTCCTTGTCGGCCTTCTTATGGCCTCCGCTGTCTTCAAGCAAATCGCCTTCACAGCGTAACTTGTCGTGCTCGTCGTGTCGAATGAATGAGTTCTTTCTCTTCATTCGCCAAGAATTGCGCGCTCATCCTCCAACATTTTATTCAATCGGTTTATCTCACCCTCTTTTGTTCGAATGGCTAAATTCACCAGGCAAACCTTTTTGCGGTCGTTGATAAACGTGTTTAACTGGTCAAAGTTTGTCATTGCACGGCTCGAGGGAGCGCGGTCGATGCGGGAGGAGCTGAAGGCTGGAGCCCCGGCCGCCGTCCTGTTCACCGAACGCAGGGTGGAGGACCTGTTCGATGGCTCGTTCTTGCGATGCCTGCAGGCGGCAGGCGTCTCATCGTACACACCTCCTTCTGCGAGGAATCGAGAGAATTCGTGTCCGTGCGCTTGCTGGTCCCACTTTCACCGGACGAGCCGCCGTGTGTTTTTCGTCCTCTGTGTCCTTTGCGTCCTTCAGAAAGATCCGTTTCGTTCTCTGTCTGTTCCAGCAATGGAACTTGTGTTTTTTTCTTGGTTGAAAGGTCATTTTCTGGTGGTCCGAAAGCTCCCATGTGCGTGCACCTCCTTGAGATTCTCCTCATAGATGAGTTCTTTGAGATTATTGTAGGCTGTGAAGTGTTTTGTCGACACTGTCGTGGGAACCTGTGCGCGACATTTCCCGGATTCGCGGCATCGTGTTAGCTCGCTCTTGCGTCGGTCATCCGCTTGTCTGCCGCAGCTCCTTGATGCGTTCATTTTTTATCATGGTGAAGGGGTTGCTCTTCAGGCCAAGCTGCAGCATGTAACCCGGTGCTGGTCGCTTCTCCAACAGCGCCCTTTCACCGCTGGCCTTCGGCGCCACCAAACTTTTCCATGTAGCGCATGAAGGGCGCTCTGGTGGGGTAGCGGATGCGCACCTCGGGCTTCCACCTCCTCGGGTGAGCCCACGATGGGACTGAGGTTCAAGTAGGCGTTCGGCTTTTCAACCACCTCCTCCGACTCCATTCCGCGGCGCGGTTTTTGAACCTCTGCGCCCTCCCCCAGGACAGCTGATTCAAGGTCGAGCATCATCGATCTTTTGTCAGACCGTCATTTTTGGACAGATGAATGCGGCTTTAAATGAGGACGATGGGAACGACCTGTTTTAGCATTATTTGACATTTCACAGCTTGAGGTGATTGCTGAGTCCGGTACAAAAGCAAAAAAAAACCTGGTGTATCAATTAAGTGAGTGAAGGGGAAGACTTAAAATTCGCCAGTATTTTGATGCCAACCGAGAAGGAGGTGTCACTTCGTCCTCAGCGGGTACAACTGACCCCCTTCAAAAAATGCTCCGCGTCTCCGCTCGTGGGAGAACCCTGGCCTGCTCCGTGAACACACTTCTTCACCTCGCCTCTTCTCCTTCCCCATAGGCGCCTTGTCCCCTTTTGCGGCTGCAGATTTTTCGGTCTGTTTGTGTCCTCTCGCCTGCAGCACGCCCAGCGCTGAATGTGTGCGATGTCCTCTGGCGACTCGCGGGCGCGCAAATCAGCGCCAATCTCCGCTCTTCCCGTGCACGACTCGGTTTCGCATCTCCCCTGTTGAGGTGCCGACCGGGGCCTTTATTTAGCGCCCCCCCCCTCCCTTGCCGACATGCCCACACCACTTTTATACTGTCTCAGTTAGCGTCGATTGGACGGAAGTGGTTACGTGCGAATCTCGCGGTGTCCGAGCAAGGTAAGGCAGCAGCCCTCCACCAGCGGTGGTGCTTATCGTTCTCCCGGTGGCATCCATTCCCTTTTCCGCTTGTCTCCATCGCCGTCGAGGTATTCGTGGGGATCAGCCCCAGTCCCTCTCCATCGTGGTACTGAAGACTACCGGCTGATCCCCGCGAGTCGCGTCTTCGTTGCAGTTAACTCCAGTAACTTTCATGGTGGTCACTGCGAAGGTCTCCTCACATCACGAATTGCAAGGCTCCCAGTTAGGGGGGCCGAGGAGATACATGTATGGGTGGTTACACACTTTTACGGGGGGTTTCTTCGCAGCTAACCCCGGCAATCGCCGTTAACGACCGCTGAGGGCACAAGGGACCGCAGGAATACTGATTCCCTGGTTTCACCGCGATTCAAATGGAAGAGCACTTGTTTCGTCCAAAAGCACTGAGTGCAATTTTCCAGCTCACTTCTTTGAGCCACCACGCCACTTTGCCTCGTCTCGAAGTGTTCCACCGCACCGCTTCCTCCTCTATTCGAGAGCTCAGCAGCACTCGGCCATGCGGGCTGGTGTGCATGCTCCACCTCCACTCATTTCAGAGGTACACTTTTAAAAACAGCATCCTCCAGGTGGTTGCGCACTTGCCACACCCAAAAGACGCTTTGTCTTGGCTTTCCATTGCGCTTACAATAACCTCGTGTTGAGGAGTTGACGTGAATGCGGGTCTTCTTCGCGATAAAGCTGAATAGCCACGATTGTAACGGTAAGAGACGGTGGCATCTTCACCACCACACTCACCCACTCGGATACAGTTGTTCGCCTGCACTCTCGGAGCTCGATCGTCCAACGCAACCCTTCGGAAGGGCTTTCCCGCAGGGTCACGTCCCCAGAGGGACTAATGAGCACCTCTCCCTGCCTCCTTGGCCTGCTCCTCTCCTCAGCTCCTTCATCCCTCTCTACTGATCTTCTCCCGACATGTTTCGTTGGCCAGCAACGTGACTACGCAATGTCGCTCGTGCCAAAATCAACCAACTCTTCTCGAATAGTGCATTGCACTTCTTACCCGGGCTCTGAGATACTCCGAGGATGGAGTGGGGAGGGAAGGATGAGCGGGACGGGTTCTCGAAGACCTTCCACCTTTCATGGGGAAAAAATCTGTACCTCTAAAAAGTCCTCGTTGCACCAAGTTGGGTTGTTTAAGGGCGGGTTTCATTTCACCCAGGATTTTTTCCATCCATCGACCTCCACCTTATTCCCACGAGGCTAAAGCCTCCGGCCACGGCGGTGAAAGGCTGACCCATTTCACCCACCCTCAGTGTGTGGTTGGAGTGGGCTTGGAAGCTCCACGATGCCAAATGCTCTGGCGATGCACCACACCAAATTTCCCGCAGGACGAGCGGAAGGGTGGTGTCAAAGACGTGTTAATGTCACGCCTTGGGCAAAAATGGCCAGTGGGTCGGCCGCCTCCTTGTTCGGGCGTCGGCTCTCTTGGCTCGCAGTTTGCCACGCGGCTGGACGAGGCTTAGCCTTCGTCCTTTTCGTCTGAAGTCTCGTCAATAGTTGTTTGGTGGCGGGTGGAATGAGTTTGCCTTCTCGAAGGCTGTCCGAGCCAAAGATACTACTGAGCGGATAGCGTATTACCATCGGACTGTTCAACTGAGTTGGTGCATTGCATCGCCGTGTTGGCTAATCGGCTGCGTGGAGTGCGAAAAGGCAAAAGGTGGCCGTGGATTCTGGTCTGCGAAGGTCTGTCCGCAGGAGTCCCACTTTTTCGCGTCTGCAGGCGGACAATCTTCTGTCCGTCACCGCGAGCCCCCAGGTGGTGACGGCAGTCCATTTCCGCCTTCGACGGTGAACAGTTCACGAGCTCTTTCTCTCCCCCTAACCCTGACGAGTGTCACGGTGAACAGAAGTGCCACGCCAGCCGAATGCCTCGCCATTTCCCTCTATGGACGCGGATGAGAGGAGTAGAGGCACTCCTGCGGTTACTCTTCCCCCCGCGGTGCCGCTGGCGAAGCAACAAGCCCCGCCTCCGGTCTGTTTACGCACTGTACTCTGGCCTCGGGTGTCGCCGAAGCCTTAACTGCCTTGGATTCCCCGCCCTCGACTCCCATTTCGCATGTGCGTGACGAACTATCTGCTGTCGGTTGGTGGCAACTCAGGAATCACGTGACGCCTTTACAACATGTGAAAGGGCTATCCCCTTCCAGCGGTGACCACCGACCTGCAGGCCCGTGGAGGCAGTCTTGCTGCTTCAAGCCACAAGGAGCTCGTTGCCCAAAGGTCAGAAGGGCAACATCGTGTTAGCTTTTTCCCTACCAGCCTGTTGCAAAGCCAGCGCTTCACAATTCACTCTCAACTGCCTCTCGCCTCCCACCCTTTCGACGGCCCTCGGAGAGGAGGAGCCAACGCCCTGCCACTAAGACGGTGAATAAATACTGCAAAAAACACTCTGAGGAGTTGATAAACCCCTTTGGGCGGTTAATCTCACCACCATTTGGTGGCGGAGTTTGTGTCACGCAGGCAGGCGGGCAGGTAAGAGCCCATTTACCAGTTGTCCCTCTTCCCACCGACGGAATGGACTTGGAAGTGTGTGAGCCGCAGCCCTGGTCCAGTGAGCTGTCGGAGTGGACACCGCTGGCGGAGTACTACCTCATCATCATCTCGTTTGTCGCCTGGGGCTGGCTAATGCTGGCACTTGTCGTTTTCGCGTTGGCTTCGGGCGAAGTTCTTCGTGGAGAACGTAAGTCCCATTGCCAGTAAAAGGTGTATCCGGGGGCACGGGGCTAAGAGCACGTCCTAACTCCACAAAACAACGAATTCCCGTGTTGCGCCCACGCATGAATCCATTCACCTCGGGGAGTGAGGCATGCGGACCTCGTAGTTCACCGGTAGCCTCTTCTAGTGTCAAAGTATCGCTTGAAACGGTCGCTGAGGTAAGAGGGACTGCAATTTCCCCGCCCCTTTGTTCGGCCTCCTTACACCCTTGGGATTCCGGTGCCAGAGACACTCTCGCCTCGCGCAGTCTTCTCGACTTTCATCCAGCCCACCAATGCAGATTAACGTCTGCCCTTCGTCTGTCCTCAAAGCCTGGCTGTGAGTTGATCCGAATGCCTCTTGGCCCTGCGATTTGACGGGGAGTCGCATTGGAGGAGGGCGCAAGAGCTGAAGTCCACTCCAACACGACTTGGGTGTCCCTCGCGCCAAGTACACGACTGGCGTGGAAACTATGAAACGGGCTTCGAGTCAGACCAGGAAACGAATAGGACAACTTTTCAAATTAATTACCATTTTCAATCGAAATAATTTGTTAACAGGCGGTAGAAGCTTTATGTGGTCTTTCAGTGTCATCATGCAGGAATATTGCGTCGAACCGGTTAAACAATGCTGATTTCTTCGCATGCATCGCATAAATTTCATGCACTGCGATGCGAGGGCTCCGCTACTGTTGTGGTGGCGGTGCGGGTGAAGACTGGACACTCACGTCTTGGACATTGCACTGTATGCTAACCAAAGTGGTTTCTTATGAGGCTTCAGTCTTCGAAAGCGTCCTGACGGTGTATTCCTGTCCGCCCATTCGCCTGATCCTTTTCCATCATGATGCAAAATCCAGTTGTCATCGGAAGTGATGATGGCGAACTAGCTCTTGAAGCGGTCGCCCCATCATCGCCACTTACGTCAGTCGATCGCGGAGCCAGGACTCAGGCGCTCACTTCTTTGTCATTTGCCGTACGCAGATTTTGTTTTAACAGCCGTAGCAGTGCGGATGGCCCGTTCGTATTTGGGTTAGACGCAAGTTCGCGTCAAGAGTAGCTCAGTGTGCGGATCGAGCTGCACAGTCGTCGTCCTCCTTTCCTCCGTGGACCGGTGGTCTTCCCGAGACTCCTTGACGCTATTCAAATTGCCAGAACGCAAATTTTGAGACCACCATCGAGCACTTTGTTCAATAGCAGCGAATCCAGCCCGAAGACTTCGTTTATGTTTCCCGGAGCTGGTTGGAGCTGCGCCCTGATTCAGTTTGAGCTCGCACGCGGGAAGTGCATGCAAACCACACTTTGTTTCCACTTAGTTTCAGCGAAAAAATACAATGAAAATGGCATGATTGCATGAAATGAGTACGAGGAATATCGAGAGCGCGTTGCGACGCATCCCCCTCCGTCGCAGCTGAATGTTGACTACGCAAAAGGGCCTGTTTCATACTTTCCAACGAGGCAAAAGGCAGCGTTTGAAACGAGGATTCCGCCCAGAAACCGCCTTCCTCTCGTCCACCCACTCACGAGTGATGCTGATGTGGCGGGACTGTGCAAGTGGCCACTTCCCCGCGCCTACGTGCCTTCTCAGTAGAACGAAAAAATGCCGGCAGGACTTAGGCGGCACACAGGGGAAGGTAGGCGCGTTCTTAATGCGCATTTCGAAGGAGGCGAAGCCTCGATGTGTCCCGCACCCGATGCCAAATCACTTGTTTTCATACTAATACCCCGGCAAACTGCGTTCTTCTTCACTTTCTCCCTTCCCTGATTGCCGTCGTAACGTGTCAGTGGAGGAGAAGAGGGTGAGGTTAGGATTGCGGATGAAGTAAATCGCCTCCTGTTGCAGCCATCCGATAGGAGTTTGGCAGGCTGGGGAGTAGATTCAGAGCCCGATTCTGAAGGAAGTGGGTGATCGCTTTGAGTTGGGGGTGAATCTGACTTGCGGCGCTACTCCCACATTGCGGTTAGGCTATAGAAAAACACAGAACGCTGGGCCGATTCATGCCGATCGTCGTGTGAAAAGACGGGCGTTTTGTCGGCGTGGAGGTCAAGTCCGAGGAGAAAACACAGGGCGCTGAGCCGATTCTTATCAGTCTTCAAGAGCAACAGTCGGAGTTTTATCGGAGTGGGGGACAAGCACGAGGACTTACAAACGAGAAGTATAAAATCCACTGAAGATGTCGGATTACGTTGATCGGTGAGACTCCTCAATTCCGTGCCCGCGATGGTCGTGCGGACAGGGTGTCATTGCGATCAGCGTCGTCTGGAGGAGCGCGTGTGACACTCTTCACTTCTTCTAAATCGCCCAGAGGCGGACTCAAGACAGGGAATGCGAGAATTCTCTAGGCAGATGAAGGAACTCATACTGATAGGAAAAGAGGTTATTTTTTGTAACTTTGTGGAAGGCGGCAGCCCATCCTATAGACCGGATTTGGGGGAGGAGGGGTAAGGAGGATAATTAAGGTTGTGCAATCTCCCTGCCTCACTTCCAGGTGAAAATAATATGAAGTTAACACGAAATAATCTTAACTAAAAAGACCCATGAAGATTTTGGGGCAGAAAATTGAATTACCGAAGAAATTCGTTGCTCTTTTTACGTCAATTTTAGGAAGAAACCGAGGAGACCTATCGTGATGGCGGGAGGAGGACTTCGGGCCTCATTGTCACCTTCTTCATCGCCAAGCTCTTCCTCCACGCCTCCTCCTTCGAGGCGACTAGAATTGTGGCCCAAGTAAGATGCTACTCGTTACAATTCAGTAGCATGTGGTACAGCCCTGCACTGACTTCATAAGGGCCAAAAGATTTTTGCATTCACATTAAATTCTAACCTTCGGCAGATTTTGTCGCCCTCCACGAACCTATTTGACCCCAACTTTCATCAGATAGCGCTCTTATGAGTGTTATGTGGGCCGCTACGATCTGGCCCACTTTGCGAGGCTTCGACTGCTGTTTCTTCTAATAACCTAACTCGTGCATCGCGACTTTCGGAAACCTTACGCCTGGCCACACCATAAGTTAGTCGAGTGATTGAGCAGCTCGCCTCTAAACCGACGCGGCCACCTCATAACACGTCGGCGGCCACCGCAGTAGCTGTGCAGAAGCTGCTCGACTGGGTGGCGCTCTCATCTCCGCCACACTTGGTGCGGAGGCAGTGTTAAGTCGCCTGGAAGAATTCGCCCTCGGCGCAGAGGGTCGATGTTTAAATTCGACTATCATCGCCTCAACAAGCCACACGCAATGGCAATTTTGGAGAGATTAAACTCATCGCATAATACAACTGCAATTCGGTTGGCATCGCACGCTTCGCCCGGCATAAAGCCTCGCATTGCTCGCCTATTTGGAAAGTACGACGTTTAACGTTTCCCCTCAATGGCCTGCGCAATGTTGGCGCCGACACCCTCCGTGCCGCATTCCGGATTGCTCAGCGACTGCAGCCTCCTGCACCAGAATGCGTGGCACCAGTGAACGCGGCCCGTACTTTACGGGGAGCATTTCGAGTAGAAGCGACTTTTGGCACAAATGCCTGTGTCTCCGGCACCGGCGTTGTCCACTCTTCCAACGGGGAAGGCGAAATTCTATGGCCTTGCACGCGAGTCTCATTTTTTGCCACCATTCCGATTCATTTTGCTACTTTCGAACACCCAAAAGTGAATTTGTCCACGTAGTTTTTCCAGCCTGTCCTTGTGCGCCAGTGCCTGACCGGAGCCGTGTTAACGGCTTATTTCAACTCTTTCAGTTGAAAAGACCTTCATGTAGGCTTCGGCTCCGCCCCCATTCGCTCGGTCGACACAGTTTCGATTGTTTCAGCGTCCTGCTACCCGCTGTGGTGAGGAGCGGGAAGGACTTTTCTCAGCGTTGAGCTATTGAAAGAGCGTTTGCGATGGCAGGCGAAGAGAAACAATAAGGCGTTTTTTCATGCCTTCTTAGACAATTAGCCGACATAAAAGGCGGTGCGGAATGGCAGTACCGCCTTCTAAGGAGGCTTCCCCTTCCCGATTCCTGCCCGCCTTCCCCCTCCTTCCCCTCTTCAACGAGGTATTTCTAATAGAATCTGCCCGACTGATTGCCAAATTGTGACTCCTTCGTCCAGTGTAGAGAATCATTTCGTCCCTAATAAGGTCGACTGCTCAATAGTTTGTGGTCATGGTGCTACGACCAGCATGTGTAGCGACTCTTCTCCTCGCGGAGAAGCTGGAGGATGGAAAAGGCCACTGTTGAGATGCTTCGACGGAGGGCGGAGTGAGCTGCGACTCGTGCTCTCTTTCACCCTACCTGCCATCTGATCTCCCACTTTGGGTTGCCGCTTTTGTATCTCGCAAACTTCTCCAACGGAACACGAATTGTGCCCCGTGCGAGTGTTTTGTTCTGGCTTAAAAGCCTTTTTCAAAGGCCGAAAAATGCGCTCTGCTGCCAAAAACATTTTGAATTACGTACACACTCACATACACACACACACACACACGTGAAAGGGGAATTTAATGATGTCTCAAACGCCTCAGTAGACGACGAACGCCACAAACAAACTTTTCGCCTCGCCACCCCCCGCGCGCCGTTGGCGGGTGGTGCCACTCGAGATGAGGACCGTGTCCGCTGGGGCTGGCGAAAACGTGTCGCCATCACTTTTGACTCAGTCTGGGCTGCTTCCGCCTATAAACCCGCGGCCTTTTTCAATGCGTGCGTTGGTGTAAGACAAAAGTGCCTCGACGAGCCATCTTCGCCCGCCCGCCCGCCCGACTCGCCTCGGACGGAGGACTTTGGTGGACGTCGTGTCTGAAGTGAGCAGGACGAGTGGACGGACTGAAGGGCTAGACACATAAAGTGGCTCTGAGAAGGGATGATGGTGTTAAATTTCAACGGAATGATATGCCTTCTTTACAACCAAGGGGGAGGGCCAGACGCCCACGTGGAGGGGTTGTGAATGGGAAGGAGGGAAATGCGCAACTCCCCAACTGAGTGTCAGATTTCGCTGAGTGCATTGGCTCTCTCCGACCTTGTCAAGTTTTCCATTTTCCGTGGATATCTCCGTCGTGATCGCTTTGCGTTTGAAGCATCGGGATGTCGCAATGACACCGTCTGACAGCGGCAAGCTGTAAAATTGTTGGACTTCTCAAGGAAAAAAGTCGGTTCGCTATCGCAAGTCTCCGAGTCCATTGCTTCGAAATATGCCACTCCTTCACGGGTCCTCCCTCCTACTTATAATCATCAAGTTTGGAGTGAAGTAGACTTCCTTGAGGTGGTTGCAGCACTCATCAAAAGGCCCAGTGCCACCTAACACAGCGCCGTGAAGGCTCTGCACTACTGGAATGGCCTTTCGTCCAACACGACCACGTCCAGGAGGGGCGCAGAGGAGGCGGCATCCTCTCCGGCGGCGGACATGGCCCAGGCGCCTCCGTGCACCGTTCCATTGGGCCGCACTCGACTTCGGGCTGAGTTTCACGAGCTCACACCAGAGTCCGTCATGCCCTCCAATCCCCGCCCGTCCACCGCCCTTAACCGTGACACGGTTGGACTCGGGGCTGCACTTTCCCTCTTAACTGCCTCCTTTGAGCATCGGGGTGTACCAAATCACCGATGGTTCCCCTCCCGAATCCATCAGCATCTCGTGTAAACTCGGATAAACCGCCTCATCAAAACGGGGAAGATGTACTTTTGTGGGATTGGTTTATACACACCGTAAGATGTCATAAAAGTATCCTCCCTTTTCACTATCACGTCTAATTATCCGCCACGATGGGCTTCATTCCAATCGCAATCTGCTCTTTTGGAAGGGCCAGCGCAGGCAAACTGTTGGGTGGTGTTGAAGGACGCGGGAAAGGACGGTTACACCAGTCGGGCGTCCGTGTCGTCGGACATTTGCACGATCAAATGTGGCCAAAGCACTTCACGGAGTGGTCTTTCCTGTCTTCATGGCCGACTGGCCACCTTTGCCTGCGTACGTACTCGGTCTTCTTCGCAGCTGTCGTCACTAAAAGAAGTTGGCAACCCTCCAACCTAATCGCGATTAGGTGCCGCACCAGAGGGGCTGGAAGAAGTAGAGTGCGTGAAGAAGTCCACTTTCGTGTCGCAGATTCGAAAGCACGACGTCTTCCGGGATGGTTTGATTAGTCGCTTGGGAAGGAAGCAGTTTAGGATGAATGTGGGTTCTGGTGGTTAGGGAGGGTGAAACGCCCGGATGCGGTGTTGAAGTGGAGATGGCCGATCTCCTCCGTCTGCCTGCATGAAGGCAAGAGTGGACTCAGATCGCCACGACTTGGTCTGCCTCCGACTTCAGCTGCATGTCTACCGCGTTGCGGTGTGTCTACACGGAACGAGAGCGCCGAGAAAAAGTGCTTCTACTGATGAAAACTCTAATCGTGGTCGAGAAACAGGTGAGTAAACCCTTTAAAATGCAACGAAATGCCTCCACGTGCAAATGTGGAACGAGAGTGGGCAGACGCTGGTTACATTTCCTGCCACTAAAGGCGAGAAATGCGGAGTCGAGAGGGCCAGGAGTTTTCGACAGTTGGCGGGGATTTCCTCGATTCTGTGGGGAAGGCGCACAGTCTGCGAAAGAAGGACGCTTTCATAAAAAACCCCTTTGCCTGACCAGCTCCTCCCTGAAGGGGCGGAAGGAGGCGACAGTACCTTGAGGGCGAAATTCTCCCCGACGGAGAGGCCCAAGCGTCATGTCAACGGGACTCCGCTCACCTGTGTTTTGGCAGCCCGTCGTCTGTCACGCAAAAGCGGGGACTGTGGTCCGAGAAGGAGTCTTTGAGCGAGGGTGGGAGTGGACGCAACGGCAATAAGACGGGGAAAGCGGGTCTCCCTCGTCGCCTAGTCCACTTTCCACATTCGCCCTTCTTCTGATCCTCTTTTTTACCTCGGAGGGAAAAGACAAGGCTGTGGAGAAGAAGAAGAAGAAGAAGAAGTGGAGTCTTTTACACGCGTAAATCGAGTATAAGAAAGCCGTTTTCCACAACGTCTGCTGGAAATGCGTCAACATCTAATTTGTTCCTTCGATGGCTCTTCTTTCGATGAATTCTTGCACTGCTAAAGTCGTCATTAATCACTAACAGGCTGAGTTTCACGGCTCTCACCTCGTCCTGCTGCCGCCTTGGCCGGCTACGCACTACATTCCTCACCTCGTCACTGTCAGTCGAGGAGCAGGAAAGCGCCTCACCTCGATTTACCGTCGGTATTCCCCTGGCAGTCAGGTAACAAAGAGGAGGAGGAGACCTCTGGAATTATCTTCCATGCATTGCAATGGCTTTTGGGGCTCCAGGGCGAGTAAAACCGGTTCCCCCACAGGTTAATGCAGTGAATCTACCTGCAATGGGGGATGGCACATGATGCGACCGCTCCAATGTGCCGAGCTTGGAGAGCAGAGTCGCGAGACACTCGGGAGACAAGCAGTGGTTCTCTGGTAGGATCAACCTCCGCAACTTGTTTACGTAGACGAGGATGGGCTCCCCTCCGTGATCGGCCTCTCATTGGCGACGGAGGACGGGGAGCCGTGGACATTGGTCTGCTTCCACCAAACGAAAATAGTCCCACTGGAGCTTGGCGGATCTGAGCTCTCGGAGCCTTGCAAGGGAGGCGGCCAAAGTGTTGGGGCCTCAGAGCTTTTCCTACACTCTGCCTGGCGCGAGGTCGAAGGAGAGGGGGTGCTGGCATCTAAAGCGTGTTCTGCGTCGAATTGTCACGCAGTGGGTGACGCGGCGGAAATTAACGCTCTGCTCTGCCTTCCGGTGCAGAACGGTGTGAGCGGCGCCTACTTCCACTCATTGGCGGCGTGCGTGGCCATCACAGCGATGGCGCCTCTGGCCATGGAGCTGAAGACCAAGGCGCCGGGCGCGAGGACCTTCCTCCAGGTGGTGCGCACCCGATTTGGCGCTCGAGTACACTGCCTCTTCTGTGTCTGCGCCCTCCTCATGAACTTCGGCATCATTTGCGAAATCTGCTCGCGTGAGTCCCCATTCCAGAGCTGTTCAATGAAGAACCAGTTGTTTCTCGTCTCGTCAAATGGGAGACTTTTCAAACTAAGCTAAGTCAAAGTGGGAGCATGGGCAGGACAGAGAGGCCACTCCTCTCCAGCTGAAATCATCGTCATGACACTGTCGAAGTTGACACAAAAGTTTCCACGCCTTCGTCCTCCAGAGGAAGTGTACCTGTGCCTTTCCCATACGGTTTAGCGTGGTCTTCCCCAGTGTCGGAAGGCATCTTCGCCCACTCGTTTGAATGGTGCCCGGGAAAGAAGAGAGACGGTCGACAGTCACGGAGACCACTCGACTTTACCCGATGATGCGTCTGGAGTAGACGCTGGTGAGAACTCAAGAGTTAAGAAGCGTCCTCACAGACTGAATAGAAATTTCCAGGAGGAAAATGTTCTGACTGTACGAGTAGATGACAGATGACACGGTGGCAGCAAATGCCACGTAAAAAGGCGACCTGCAAAGCAGTCACGAATGCGTACTTCACCTGTTAAAAAGCGGCAATCTTCACTCGGAAGGTCATTTTTGCGCAGGAAGAGTGAATAGACGCAAAAGGAATAAGGGTTGACCTCTCATTTCCGTCACATTCTCTCCCTCCCCCCCCGGTGCAGGCTATCTGGTCACCCTGATGAAGTCCGCCTCCACCGCGAACAAGGAGCTGCTCCTGGCGACAATCCTCTTCTCTGTTGCGGTCGCACTCGCCTTCGGTGGCATCTCCAGCGTATTCAACAACTCCTACATCATCACCACCCTGTTGGTCTTCACGGTGGTGCTCATAGGAGACGCCGTCTTCCTCAGCAACAGCCCCTATCCCCTCGGTAGGTGGGGGCGGCACTCCAGAGCTCATCCGTGCCACCAACCTTCCAAGTACTCATTTTAACATTCGGGACAAAGGTTACCGGTCTGCCTGGTCTGCGACATTAAATGTAAAATTCAGCCGCGCCGTTTTTGCGTCGCCTCTCTGCCAGATTAACCAAATCACGGCCCACCACCACCGGCAGGGTGGTGGTGTGCCTCAGTGGGGAAAGTGAACAGAAAGCCGTGTCCGGGGCGAGCGAAAGTGGAGGCATGAAGAAGAGTCACTGTTGTCAGTGCGAGCCACCTCAACACCCCACCCAGGAGTGAGTTGGGGTGTCCGAAGAAGGCGTGGGCGACGCTGACGCCACCTGCTTTCGGCCAGGCGGTTCGTCTTGCCGCCTGACACCTCGGTGCCACCGCGTTGACATTTCCGGCCGCCGCACTTCTCACCTGTCGCGCAGCCGGTCAAAAGCCCCTGAGCTCGAGTGTGGGACGAGGAGAGGGGGAAATGAAGGTGGCCACTCAAAAGACAAGATGGTCCCTCGGTCTCCCCCCCCCCTTCTTCTCTTTTCCCAATGCAGCAATGCGTCTAAGAGTGTACACTTTTCTAGGGAGTTGGCAGAGAATTATCACCTTGACTTCGTGTCAACGAGTACGAAACGGCAGAACGCCAGTTCTCTCCTTCCGCTCCCCTCAAGCCATCCTCCACTCTCTCGAGACACTTGGAGGTAGGTCCAGCTCTCCCCCTCCCAACACGCGTTCCTCATCACCCACTTCCTTGCCCGTAGGGAGGCGATTGAGCCAGAAGTAAATTAGCCTGTGTCCGGCGGTTGACACCGCAGTAGGGATTTTGGGGGCCTCGTAAACCACCGTCTAAGGAGGTGTTCCCTGCCTTCCAGTGTACATGGTGTACATGGTACTGAATCAGTCCTACTGGCAAGGCGTGATGAATTCGGGGCCCGAGACCGGCGGTTTCAACCTCCTCGCCGGTGGATTCTTCTTCTTCCCCGTCGGCACCGTCCTCGGCACGGCCTGCGGCCTCGGCTACTTGGCTCTCAACATGAGCTACGGCCAAGTTATGCTCTCCCCGGCCATGGAACGCCTGGGTAAGTCAGCGCTCCCGACCGCCGCCCTCCCTCCCCACCGCCGTGGTCATTAATACGGCGGTGGGGAGGAGAGACTGTCTTAATTTGCCCCTCTCTACCTGGCGCCGATCTTCCCCTCCGCAACGGCCCGCGTCGACAATTAAGTAGTTACTCCGAGTGAATGCCCTCCGCGCTTGAGGAGCCTTTAAAAACCTTCCTACTAATATGAAACCGGGGGGAATTAAGACAGAACGAGACTGTTCGTACCCGCCTCTTCGCTAAGCGGCGGCCCAGGGGAGTGGGTGTCACATTTGCCCTATTCTTGATTGCCGAAGGCTTAGCGAAGATGAGGAGGAGCAGGGGGAGGAGGAGGGGGAAGAGGTTATTGTGCTGTGCGGAGAACACCACGCTGGACAGGCTGTTTCCACTGGTCTGGTGGAAGCGTTGCGAGGTGAATTGCAGTGAGAGGGGGAAGTTGGGCGAGCTGAGTGCCAAAAATGCAATTTATCCACCGCATCCGTCAAATCGAATTTGACAGCGAGGAGGACAAAGACCTTCATTTAGAAATCTTTGCGATTTGCCTAATTTGACCACTGCCGCCTCCCGACTCAAAGCTCGCGGTTCATGTGTCGAAGGCACAGGGAACCCTCACTGCCCGACAAGACAATGTGACTGCGACCAGCGAGCTGGAGAAATCCCACTTTTGGGCATCTGCCATGGACCGGGCTCCTTTAGGGCGATTTTCTGCCCAACTCCCTTAAGTTTTCGGTGAAATCTGCTGACAGGGGAGGCTTTTCTTAAGAGAAAGGTGTGTCAGTGGCTATTGTCGCCTTAAAAGATAATCTTTTCTACTTTCTCAATGCTTCCCTTAAAGGTTTGATGGTCTATTCTGTGGTGGACTTCCTCTTTGCCCACTTTGGCACGGTGCTACTCGACCTTTTGTCATCATCAGCTCAATGATAACCGCCATAAGCTCAGAAGTCATGTCGATCAGCAGCATCCTCGTCGTCGACGTCTACATGACCTACGTCCGGGTATGTTCACTTGGGGCGACCGCCTTGGTGACTCGCCGTGCCAAGAGGGGGGAAGCGAAGTAGACCTTTGGACTAACCAGAGAGCAAATCCGAGCCACCCCGGGACTTTATGGGTCTGCGTCCACTTTGAGGCCATAAAAACTCCTCACCCCACATCTTCGCCTCGGCCGGTGACAGAGATGTCGCACGTTTGTGTGCGGACCATGGGGTCGCCGCCGCACTGGCAGATTTCCAACGACGCGACTTGCTGATGCCAGACGCCACCACCGACGAGTGGGTCGCCATGTCACCGCGCGTGGAGGAGGGAACAGCCCGCAAGAAATACAATCGAGCGTTGCAGGAAGACACAATTCCCCGGTCCATTTGGTGACATGCCGGAGCATGACCCGTCAGCTCGCAAGGGCGCGTGACCCGTGGCTTAATTCCTCCACCAGTGTTCACTTAGACTAAGTAAATCGCTCCCCGAATGCTGTTGATGCTGTCGACCGACCAAGCAGCCAGCGATACATTCATAATTTAGTTTTTACTTGACTTCTGAGGGTTGTCTTGTAATTCACGGGCTGCGATCATATCGGAATCCTTCCCCCCTTCCCCCACCTCGAAGGGGAGTCGGTATTGTTGAGGTGAAAAAGCCAAAACATCAACGTCTGGCATCACTCCACCCACGCCGATGCATATCAGCAGACCTAGTCGCACAGAGAGAGCCTTTTCAACACTTCACCCTCCCCGGCACACCACAAAGTCGGCGAGGCCTGCCAAATTGGGGAGGGGAGAGGCCGTCGGGGTTCATCCAAAGGACCCCTGATCTGCCAGACGATCACCGCGTGTTGCCCACGTGTGCACCTGTCCCAATGGGGGGAGAAATTTGCGCAACGCTGAAAAGTAGCCTTTACTAAAGACTGGCGACACTGAAGAGCCCTTTGAGTGGACGGAGAACTCGGGTGTGCATTTGGCCATCGCCTCCTGCCTTTCCTCCGCTCGCCAGGCGAGAGCGAACGTCCTCCCTCATTGCGAATTTCATTACAGAAGGTAATTTTATGGATCATTGCTCAGAAAAGTCGGACATACCGAGGTATGCGCGAGGCTTGGAACGCTAATTCCAGAGGGCCTTTGCTTCCCCGCACCATTGCCGGCCAGGCATCTGTCTGGCCAAAGATTAGGCTTTTATTACCGCAGGACAGACCACGTCTTCGGCAATTCACCCTCATTAAGACGAGAGGTGGAGCGTCTTGGGACGAAAATCCCTCGCATTCCTGTCTCAAAAGATTACATGTCCATCGGGGTAGCGCCAAGCCCGTCTGAGGTGTGTGCGGCATCCTTTCGCCTCGCCAGAGTTGGAGGCGAGGAGGTTGCACGACTTACTGAACATTCGTGCTTTCCTCGGGGATGTCGATGACAGAATGTAGTTCTCCGTCGTGGAAGAGTGCGGAGAAGAGGTAGGCCTCGCATTTCACATCGCTTCGTGCTCATCGCAAAATCAGTGCCTCAGTGCTAGCTGAGGCAATTCAACATGGCTCTGAGACTTCCCCGTTGTTTCAGGAGGACTCGGGCCAAAGCTTCTTCGCCTACGCCCAAACTACGCTTTGTAGCTCTGAGCTCAGTGGCTACTTGCCCCTTCGACGGGCGCCTGACTCGTGCCTCTTCGTGGCTATGCGTAGTTCACTGAAGTAGGGGGAGGATCTCCTCGGAGGCGGTCAGTTATGGCCGGTTATCGTTCCATCCGTAGCTCCGACAAATACAGTAGACGTCAGGCGTGGCGACTAACTGAACTGAGAGTAATCAAGACGCCGAGGGGCAAGAAATAGGCGAAAGATTTGCCCTGGTGTCCCGTAGGACTTGCTCGCGGCCTCTTTGCGGAGCCCCGGGTCCCGGTGTGGCCCCTTCCTGACCCTCCTCTTGGCTATGCGAGGCTGTCCGGCCGTTTGCCGCCTGCCACGTATGCGTCGGGCTGACCGGAAGGTGACCGAGTTAACGTGGTTCCATTGCAGCCATTCAAGAAGACGGCGGAAATGAACAGTTGTGTTCTGTGCGGCCTGGAACGAGCTCGAGCAGGAGAGTACAGGGAGAGGTGCCAGTGCAAGAGCATGGCCGCCTGCACCGACTGCCAACAGGACGACAGGTAGGTCATCCACGCTTCACGTGCGTGGTCTTCTTCCTCTTCGTGCTTTCTCTTCCTTCTCTTCCCCCGCCTGACGCCTTAAACACCCCCTTTCCGGCACTTCCTCCACCTTCTTGGTCGGCCAAGACGAGCGGTGTGAAAATCTTCCTTGACGACCGATTTACTCCTCGCCTGACTGTGGCTTCAGCGACAATCCTGGTGCCATTTGCGCGTGTTGCCAAGCTCAGAAAGATTGCGAATAACCCACTTTTTGTCTTCTCCCGCGCGTGACACTTTTTCGAGGTCATCCGGGCCACACCACCTCTGGCGCAAGCATTTTGCCTCCGTCTGCGACTTTTGAAGTGAAATGATCAGCTTCGTTGTGGATTGGAAGCGGCGAGCATTCGACTGCGGAATGCATTCAAGACGACTTGACAACACTCGAACAGCAACCGTTGAGGCCCTCTTGTGCTCTGCCATCGTGGAAGCAGGAAGAACCTCGAGTTGGCATGCAGTCTTCTGTGTGTCATCTCCACGCAGACCCACTCCTAGTCTGCTGTCTCAGTTCCTTCCGCAAGTGGCCTTTGCAATGCGGCGCCTTCGGCCGGTGGTCCTGGTGTTTCCTTGCCTCCAGCAGTCAACTTTTAACGGAGAGTAGGAGAGGCAGCATGCGCCTTCCACCAGGTGATTTCATTCCTGCGATTTGGGGGCGCGAAGAGAGGAAATCCATCAAGTGTACTTCACCTGTCAAAGTGATTTGAGACGAGTGGATCGGAGGTGGGAGGAGTGATTAAATGCCTTGATAAAGTGAGAGGGTGGATCGCGTCTACACGTGTCAGAACAATCTGCAGACAGACTATCGTCTACTTGGACGGAAGAGGAGGAAAAGGCGATGGAACACGGAGATAGCGCGTCCACCAAGCACTTCGCAATTTGCCCAACTCGCAGAGGTGTAAGACGTCGGACTTAAGCTCTCTCCCTCCCCCGCCAACTTCACCAACCTCGACTGTCTGCATTCGAAATGCGAGCGAACGACTTTGATCCACCCACTGCACGTGGCATTCCACTGCCGCAAAGTGAAGTGAATTGGATAAAGAGGCGAAGAAGAAGCCCTGATTCTGACTTTGGGCACATCCGCAACCGGGTGCGTTTCCGCCTCCAGAGGGGCGCTCTCTGCCCCCCCATCTTTTCTCCAAGACGGGTTCCTCGAAACGACTAAGGGTCGGACGACGCCAGTGCGTCGCAAGCCCCAATGTTCCGCCTACCCGCCGCCCACTGCTCAAGCGAGGTCGGAGCATCCCCGTCGAGGTTGAGTTTGCCTCCTTCACCAGCCATTTGCTGCAGTCATGAGGTGGGCCTTTCGCGTCCTCCAGCAGTCAGCACCATTCGGTCCGATGAAACGCCACGGCTTCGCCTCGCCTACCGTTCCATGTCTTCCGGTGACCATTTTCCGCGTCTTCACAGCGAAATCGGTGAAGTCCCCTATAAAAAATAATCGTAGCTTATTTCCTTGTCGAAAGCACCACGGGAACATTTTGACATTACTGAGAATCCCACACCGGCACGTCTGAATCTTTGGACGTTTAACAGGAAGAGGAGCCATGAAGAGACTTACATTATGAAAATCCCTTTATTTTTACATTTTTTTGCGCCTAGAGATCAAAAGCTAGCTCACCTGGCGGTAAATTTTCGGGCCAAATGCTCCATCCACGGGGATTACCGGAGGTACATTGAGCGGACCAAGACTGTTCGCACCTACGCCGTCTACATCGTTCTTGCCTCGTTCATCTGCGCTTCGGTGCTCCTCGAAATCATGCAGGTTTGTCCTCGTCCACCTCCCTCCGCATTCCCCTTCCCCTTCGAGAGAGCAGAGGGCCCCTGCGGCGTCAATTCGGGGCTCAGTCCTCGAGAAGCCGGCGGTCCACAACCGGCCCCCGAGGGAGAACGGTGGAAAGGCGAAGGTGGCAGAGCGGAGCTGTGTCGTAGTGTCCTCCGAGAACCCATTCGTCATTGTATCAGGTCGGAAACTACGAAACGAGCGTTTGGCATAAGTAGAAATCAGAAGGCGCAATTCTCCCATCATTTATTATACTCAATTGAAAGAACTTTCACTGACATCTACGATTTTCTGCCAACGGTTGATAAGTCATGTGTGTCTTTTTCGGAGAAAATCTTTAGTCTTAGAGTTAGTAAGCTGTGCAAAGTCCTTTCTTTCTCGTAGAAATACATCAAAAACGCCTCTTTCACCGTTTCACGTACAGAGCAAAGGTCGAGTGCCCGAGTCATTGACGGCTCGAGCCCTCGTCCCTCCACTCTCTCCCGCTCACAATCGGAGCGTCGAAACCTCCCAAACTGCTTGTAGGCTCTCAGACGCAAGAATTCCTCTTGGCTGAGTGCACGAACCCGATCCGACGACTTGCGTAAGTCGGGAGGACGTCGCCTCGACAGCCCGTTTGGACCTGAGAGACCTAGCTTTTGCCACGCCCAGTGGCCCTCCGGCGGTGTACGGCGTCCTCGCTCGGGTGCTCGAGCGCGCCTCCTCTTTCCACGGTTAACGTTATCTTGTTTTGGTTGAATTGTGAGGAACTGGGGCTGGTGAAAGTGACTGTGATCGCGACGTAAAACAGCCACCATTCAAGCGCCTGGTTGAGGAGCAGCTTATCAGTGGTTGAAATCGCCTGTAGACACAGTTCTCCTCTGGTCCCTCGCGCCTCCGTTCGCGCAGACTCGAAAGTGTTCTCCTCGCAGCGCAGCATCGGCCCTCGGCGGGGCGCCCGCTTCCACGATGCTTCCTTCTTTATTAAATTCTGAGTTTGCAACGTTCTGCGGCACGTTTTCTTGCCGACACGTCTGTTTCAGGTGTCGATGCTCGACTTAAGTCATTGCTTGGGAATCGTGTGTGGCTCCGCGGTGGGCGGCGTCTACTTCGCCTTCTTCTGGCCGCGTGTCACCTCGGCCGCTGTCATTGTCGGCACCTCCGTCAGTGCGATCTGCGGCGGAGCGGCTCTCATTGCCGCCTATTTAAGTAAGTCTTAGCAAGTCCCTTACCTCCAGGTGGAAGAGCGCAGCCCCACAGGGTCTCTTTGCTGTCCTCGCATTCTCCGAGGCGGCGGAGAAGGCGATCATAGCGACCAGCGTTTCATATGCTTCTGTCACTCGTCCTGATCTTTCGGAGCACTTCCACCTTCGCCTGACGCCCAGCGGAGAACGCAGTTTCCGAGCCAATTGACGTCAGACTTGCGTCCGAGACGCTGGTCCGAGGCCTTCAAGACGTGTCGGCGCGAAGAAGAAGGGCTACGAGGCGGGGGACATGGCTGAGAGACCACTTTGTCACGAAAAAGTGTACTTTCCGGGGATTACGTGCTCACCGTGATTAGACGACCATTTTGTTAAACACCGAGGCTGCATGTCCCACTTCTGCAACACGCAAGTCAGTTAACGAGCTGTGGAAGCCGAGAGGAGTTATGCCCTGCAGAGTGTCTCAACCGGCGCCCTAGTTAATTGCGAGTTTAAGGCAGGAGACACTTTCGGTCTTAGAAAGAAGGAAACTCTCGAGAGTCTGTGGACTGTAACGCGAATTGCGTGGGAGCAACCGGTCAGAAGGCGAATTTTGTGCACAAATTCGGGCGACGATTCTCCTTCCGAGCACAAACACAGACTTTTTGGGTTTCAGACAGGCTTCGTGGTCTTTGAAATCCTAATCAGGACGACACTCCTTTGTACACGAATCGATGGAAAGTCGGGAGTGGCTCATCCGCCGCCAAGGAGAAGCACCGTTCCCGGAGGGCAAAAGGGTTTTGGAAGAGGAAGAGGGAGAGGCTGGGGGAGGCGTCCTCTCCCTCATATGCATCGCGAATCGCACGGTCCTGGACTGAGGCGACCCCACCGGTTTCCACTGCGAGGAATTCGTTGTCGGTAGAGCCGTGATGAACGAGAAGCACGCAGGCTCGTTGGCTCACGAAACGGACTTTCGACGGAGGACGTAGAATTCCTATTATGCGCTAAACAGCCTCGATAATTTTCGGACAAAGCGACACCGTCCTAGACGTGGAGCGAGAAAGGAGACGCGAAAAGTCTCTTCCCCGCCCGTCATCCTCTCTTTCGGCTGGTCTGACCAGGTGGATTTAAGGCTGAAGTCCCATCGCGGCTCCCAGTAGGAAAGGTAAAAAGTCCCACCTCTCGTGTACGCCCACCGAATTGTCATTGTCCCGCGGTTCGCTGCTCGAAGGGCAACGCTGAAGCACCGGCGCCCATCGAAATGCTTTGCCCCATTGGCCAACTGCCCACCGGCGTGACTGACAGATCCACTTGGGACAGCGTCTTAATCCCGCCCCATCAGCACCTCCACGGCGCAGAACCTCGCCTGCCCGGGCCGGTGCCCAACGCAGCTCGGAGCGCTGCCCTTGTGGGTGGCGAGTGGCGTCCTCTCGAGTAAATCGGCGCCCCGAAGAGGCCACCTAGTCGAGAATGGAGAGTCCGCACCACCGATAGCGTCGTAGAGCGCTCACTCGACTTCATAGCGGTCAGTTGGCGGAATTCCCTGCCTCTCAGATAAATCACATTAGCAGTGCTCGCGAAGGGGAGCGCGACATGGAAGAATTTACCTACACCTGCCAGATTGCCACGCTGAAATGTTGCTACAGTAAAGCGACTGACGTGACAAGAGTTGGTGGGAAGTTACGGGGAGGGGATTTGGATTATCGTGGGGAAGGGAATGGGAAAAACAGAGCCTTGCGTGTTGTCCCGCCTCATACTCGTCTTCCGGCACACAGGCGGACTTGATTGGAGGGGCGGCGGAACGATGGGCACCATCGTGGCGGGCGCTCTGGTCACCGTTATCTTCACTCTCTGCACCACGAGACCCCTGAGCGAGGAGGAGGCGCTGGAAGTGTGGGAGAAGACCCGCTCGATCGACGATCCCCTTCGGCCCTGGTCGGAGACTTACAGCAGGTAGGTGGACCCCTTCACGCGGGAGTAGGTGAGAAATTGCCAAGCTTCTTTTTTTATCTCAGTAGCCCCGCTTCTCCTTTCACTTGGACTACCGTTTACGTAAGCTGCCTCCGTCGGCAAAGACGTTCTCCTCGGCTAGTGTCTGGGCAAAACTCTAAGCCCCTTTGAGGATTTCCTTTCTGTCTTAGCCGTAAATAGGACAAATTCCTGACCAGTTAAACGTCCGGATTCTTCCGCTCAGCGGCGTTGGCATCGCGTTGCGGCGGAGACGAATCTCGTACTGATCCCGGAGGACGTCGGTGGGGCTTTGGCCAACGCCAAAGCCAGTGGCAGTGGGTAAAACGCCTCCCTTTTTGTCTATGTGTCTTATGCGCAGAAACACCCTATCGTCAGTTGATCGCACTGATCCTCTTCGCGTATATTCCCACTTAACTGGGTGATAAGATCGCCGAGGGGGGTTGTGCGATGTTGCTTAGTGCGCTGGCCTCCTGTCCGGTCGATGTGATTCCACTAGTCAACTGTGGAGTTTCATTTGAGGCGCATGGGGACCGCAGAGCCACCTCCCCCACCAGCACATCTCGCTGGGGGAACAGCGGGAAAAATTGGAGCAACGGGAGCACCTTCGTGTTGGCAGCTTGGAATCCCGTGAACTGAGGAATTTGAAATGCCTTACCTCGTTTTTGCAATCACTCACTCTTGCGGTTGTAAACTATGTCAGACCTCGTCAAGAACGGTTCTTCATTTCCGTTGGGACATCAACAGAGAGCTGACTTGTCAAGGCCATCACCGAGCTTGTGACGGCCTCACGGAAAAAGCGCATTTTTGCCACGGTAAGTTTCGCCTCCTGTGGTAGCAGCCTACGATGCCGCATGTCAACGTCAAGGAGGCGCTCCGCCAGCCCCCACATTCCCTCCACCGACAATCGCAGTCACGGCTGGCTTTCGTGTCCATCCACCCCACCAAGCCCCGGCCTCGTCACCTGGCATGCCTGCTTCAAGGTGTGGGGAGTTTCGCTATGCGTTGACCGCACTTGTCATCGCATACGGCTGTCCTTCGTCGTGGAGGCCATCTCTGTGCCCCCCCCCCTCCCTGTATCCAACAATAGACGATTTCTCTTGGCCTCGAGGCATTAATCGCCTCGGGCCGATCGCCTCGAGGAAGTACGGCCCAAAGCAGGGGTGATGAAAAGCTGCCTTCCCCTTTCAGCAGTTGCGGGGAAGCAGAGCACTTGACAAGGTGCTCCTGTCGTTGATTTGTCAGTCAATCATGTCATTTTTGCGTTTGAAGAGACCTGGGCATCCGAAACGCCCATCTACTGGCAGGCGGACGACCGCGTTTGGACGACGTCAGACGCGCCTTCAGTTATTCCTCGAAGATCCTCACGTATACCATCCTCCTTCTGGCCGTCCTCTACGTGGTCATCCTCCCCGCCATCGTCCTCATTCCGCCGTCGCTGTCTCCGGGCTACTTCCAAGTCATCGTAAGCACCTTTGTGCCCAGAAATTCACCGGCGTAAATGACAAACTGTGTTGGTACTTCGACCACAAGCTGGTTGAAGTAACCAACTCCCGAGCGACTTAACTTTCGGGTTGTAGAAGCCGACTGCTATAGGAAACCGCTGTTGCTGCTGCCGCCAGTGGCAACACTGACTATTAGACAGCCTTCAGCATGAGTAGGAAGCCACGTCGGCAGACAGGAGCACCGAAGGCAGAGAGCAGATGACCCGCCTCGATTGTCACACATTAAATTGGCCATCAGAGGGGCTTCTGAAGTCTCAGCCTCCAGCAAACTGCGCTCGTATGTGTGTTTGTGTGATATGAGTGCTAAAGCGGTACCAAAACCTGTCCGCCCTCCTGTCCGACCAACTACCGTGTCCTCGTCAGACTAACCATCTGGCGAGTCTGGAAAGATTCGCTCCATGGAGCGAGTCATTTGCCGCAAACATCAGCTCCTTGATCAAAACGTGACCGCCTCCGGAGGAGCATTTGTTGCATAGCCTCTTTAATCTCCGAAATACCTTTCGTTGAAGGGAGACTTTCTGAGGGAGTTGAAATGCCCCCTGTGCCTCGACCTCCGGGGCATGGAGGGCGGTCGGGCGGTCGGGCGGTCGGGCGGTCGGTTGGTCTAAGGAGACCTGGTTGCTAGTCGCTGCATGATTGCGGTCAGGCGGCAATGTATGCGAGGCGATTGACCCCAAGTCCTCCTCCCACTTCCAGATGTACTTCCTGCTCACGTGGCTCTCGACGTCGTTCATGTTCCTGCTGATAATCCCGTTGGTCTTCGGTTGGGACAAGGCGAAGTCCATACGGAAGAAGCAAAGGGACAAGGACCTGGGCACACGTGGCAGACCCGAGTGTGTCGCCTGCAAGTGGTCCGCGTCTCGCATGTAAGCGCCTCCCTTACAACCGTTTCTGATTGACACACTCTGAGCAGCTTCTTCAAGCTGCGGCACTTGGCAGCATGGGTGAAAAGCGGGTGGGCGAAGTGCCCCGGCCTCGAGGCACGACCATTCGCCGTCAGCTGGGTGGAATTCACGGGGCGGATGTGTTGACGGAAAACGCGGAAGTAGGTGAACTCGATGGACGGCGGCCGCCCCCCGGACGTTCTCGAGGCTTCGAGGTCTGAGGGCGAAACTCATTGTCCCACAACTGCCCACGCCGCAACAAGCGGACCTGCTCCGGGGACAAGTTGGCCTTTTCGCGTAATCTCAAACTCAAACTGGCGCTGTCAATTGCCGTCTGCTACAAAACGGGACGCCATTGTTTGGTCCCCCACCCGCCTGGGCACTTTTTTGTTGCATATTCGCTGCTCACCGACGCCTTTTCTTTCCCTTCAGGCAGAAGGTGGCGAACTTTTTGCGCGAGATGGCGGAGCGGACGACAAGACTGTGTTCAGCAATCGTACGGAGGCGCCAGAGTCGGTTATGATGCGAAATCGCAAGTACACGCCGAGTTCGAGCATCCTCCCAAGTCTCATTCTCCCCAGCTTCTCGCGCCTCCTCAGCACACCTCGAGGCCAAATCGTGGACCCCCTCATCTCGCTGTCACGCTTGTCCTTTGCACCGAAATAGATAGTCTATTCATCCCAAAAGGGCCTCTTGACTGACACGGAGGGTGGACGGCCGCTGCTCCTCGGTCCACTCGAGCAGGGGTGAGACGAGCGAGCCTGCGCCTCTCTGGTCTGGCGAGGGCGGAGCACCTCCTCGGCCGCCGCCGTTTAATCCGTCGCGGTGTGCCGGTGGCAGAGTGTCGGCTGGGAGATGCAAGCTTATTCCGAGGCGTGGAATCTGTCGAGCTCGCCCCTGCCTCTGTTCCGCTCATGTCGGGTGTCTCAAGCGCTCCTTTCTTCATCCACCCTCCTCGATGCGATCGGGGGAGACTCGCTCTGAAACTCTTATTTCACTGCCACTCATTCGGCCTTTTTTGAAGAGAAAAGGATCTTCAACGGGGAGACTTCGCCTCACCGGGAGGGAGAGCAGGCCAAGAGCCTAGGAACCTCGAACGGGGGAGCGTCTGTCCACACTGGGCGGGTTTTATGCACCCAAGCGGTGTGTTGCCTTCCCAGGGGCATGGCAGTTTGTGATCCACAAAAAACGGCCTTCTGAGCGGCGTAGTTTGTTGGCCACAAAAAACGGGCGCTCGGAGGCAAGACCGAGTGGTGCACGCAACTCGCAGGCCGAAGAGGTAGTGGACGGCGTGTTGCAAAACCATCTCGACTTTGTTGTCGCTCGACCTCTTCCCCGTCGTCCGCGGACGGTGTTGGCGCCAGCCTCCACGCCAACAGGACAATCTGCCAGGAGATAATTAAACTCCTGTTAAAGTAGGTGAACACCGCACGTATTGGCCGAGGAAGTGTAAATTTTGGAAATGGCTCGCATACCCCGAGTCGGAGGACAATCGGTGCTAGGCGGTGGTTGCTAGGGTCCAAAAATAACGAAATACTCCCTGACTGACCGTGGATCTTTCCAGAGAAAGACCGCGAAATGAGTGGAATGTCTTGGTGCTCTCCGTGCTTGGCGAGTGTGGGCAGAGGAGCGGTCGGCACGACGAGTTTGTGGCCGTTCCCCTCGTGGAAGAGTTGGAGCAACATCAGCTTCAATGGTAAAAAGCATTAAACCTTTGTCCTTCAATTCACATACTACCGTTTAAATATCAACTACAGCTTGGTGACCTTCACCAGTTGCCCCACCGCGTGGAATTAGGTATTCGAACTGGCTGGGGGACTTGGAAACCCTCAGTGATGACGTGGGTGAAAGTGGGAGGCGAAGTGGTCCCCCTTGAGCGTAGACGCCAACGTGCCGGGGCAAACATCTTTTTACTTGGCCGCCGAAGGATGCCTTCCAACGGTCTGACGCGTCGCACGGACGACACCAGCGACAGGCGACAGAGTTACAGGGGTCGAAACAGGCTTCCCCATTTGCCTAACGCTTATGACGGTTAGTTTGGTGAGGAAGATTGGGGAAAGGGTGAAGCTCTGCAATAAGTAGACAAAAGGGATCGAAAAAAGGGGAAGCAGACTCTGCCGGTGCGAGATAAAGTCACATGGAAGGCGCAACAATCTTGAGAAGAAAAGCATTTTGGGCGTTAGCGAAGGGCTTTTGGTGCCTCCCTGGCACCGAGGCGGGCGACCACAACTTCTGCAACCCACCTCGAAAATGACGCTACGCTGAGAATTCGGGGAAAAACCACTCAAAGGTAGACTTGTCACAGAAGATGTTGCCCTACGCATCGCATGGAGCAGACGTCGCTCCCCTTTAACCCTTCTCAAGGGCTTTTCTTCCCTTTTCTCCTTCCTGTTAACCGAAGGCGAGGCTCAGGTTGCCTAGTCACTCGGTCGGAAGCGGATCCCTGAATGCATCGCCCGTATGAGCGCTCCTCCCCCTGCCCCCCCTCCCCGGGAACGCGGAGGATGCTGCAAATTTTCTCAAAACAAGTTAATACTCCTCATGCCTGTCTGCAGCCGATTTAGCAAGATTATGCGCCCCAAAGCAATACCTTCTTCTTCCCCACTAAGGGGATGGAAATAACGTCTGATAAGGATCAGCACGGTAAAATAGAGCGAGAGCGAGAGCGAGGGAGAGGGAGAGGGAGGGAGCGGGAGAGGTCGAGAAAAAGGTATTCTGAATTGCCTAAAATAGACGCTGTTTTAAGCCCCACGACCTTCTCTTGATGGAGAAGGCGGATAATGTGTTCATTCGGGCGGCAGTCTGAGGGCAGCATGTTTGGTGCATGCGCGAGTGGAAGGCGGATGGTGTGGCACCTCCGCCCGCCCCCTTCCCCCCGAGGCCTAATGCGATGGCGCTCGGTACGCCGTCGCGATGGGGACGAGGAAGAGGAAGGTGGACGGCAAGTGGGTGTGAAAACGCGGACCCGTGTAAGTGTTTGTCCATTCTAATGGATGCCACACCAATCGAGACAGCGTTTAGTCGGGCGGGGAGCGCTTTTGCGGCTAACAGCGGAGAGAAGGCGCCAAAAGCCACGATACACCCCGCAACAGGAGCGCAACGCCCAAATGGCGCTGGTGTTCGGCTGACGAGAGGCTGCAAACTTCTTCTCCTCACGGTGAAGCAATTTTTTCTTGGTTTGCGGATTAACTTATGCCTTTTTTCCACCTCAAAGCCTGCCACCTTGTCAGGCGCCAAAGCGCGACCAAGTGGAAGCCGTTTCCACCTCCCGCCGCGCCTGCCCCCTTTCACAGGGTCTTCGTCGGCGATCCCAGGCAAGGCAGGCAATTTTCCTCGTCCCCGCACTTCATTCATATGCAAGAGGTGGCGCTTAAGCGGTAGACTGGACCTCTTTTGCTCTGCCCCCTCCCCTCCCCCCCGCCTCCCCCCCCCCTCCCTTATTAATTATACGCAGTTCAACACGAGACTGTATTCACAAAATGCGCTTTGAACATTTATTTCGTTTTAATTCGAATGCTCCCCATGTAATACGGAATTCCCTTTAAGTTGGAAAAAAACCGCTAAGTGTGAAAAAAACCCTTTCGGGGGTATTAAATAACACTGGAGTACCGTCGCTACCAGAGGAAGCATCCCTGGAGCCCGAGGATTTCCCAGCTGAACCCGGTCTGCAAATGGGCATTTCCCCTCGGCCAATGGGTAGGAGGCGGAGACGAAGACGAGGATTTGGCTGTGATGCTTGAGTGCGTATCGTAAAAACTGGGGAAAAGCTGAGTCTATTAAATGCTTATCTCGATGCTGCCAATCTGCCTCGCAGTGAAGTCGCACGGTGGGCGATCCTGCAAGAGCAACTGAAGATTACTTTGGGACAGGTGATAAACGGATTCCTTGTCCTGCCTCTCAAACTTCCCACCGCCTTTCTTCATTCTCCCCTCCCCTCCGATCGGCAGCACAATTGTTTGGAGGCAGTGGGTGCGCGAGAGGCGCAGTCCACTGGCAATGTAGGCTGCCGGGCTGAATAAAGCTATTTTCCGGGGCGATGGGTCCCCAAAAGCTCTTGTGGACATCAGTTCGCGTATCAAGCCACGCAGAATGTTGGAGAAGCGTTACAGACTAAGCAGGATGGGCGATGCTACTGAAATACTTAAATCAGTAGTGGAGACCCTGTTTGGTAACCTTACCGAATCAAACGCACTTTGCATAGTGCAACTTAACGGAACCGCCGTGGTGATGAGGTAGTAGCAAAAGGGTTTTTCTTATTAAATAAGGAAGCCAATTAGAATTTTCCCCTTCTCCTACGACTTGAATTGACAGAGAGAGTTTGGGAGTTCCGAGTCTGGGTGTGGACAATTCAGTCCTCGGCTGACGCGTCCGTGAGTTTTGAAATGATCGAGATGCCACTGTACACATGCGTCTACTATGCATTCTCACTTGGTGCAACCGTTCATTAGGTCTCTCGCCGATTAGGTGATTGTTCGCAGAGCAGAAGTGAATTCTTTCTCAAAAGACGCGAAAATTGTGGAAACAGCTGTGAAAAATAGGTCTTCACAACCCGCCACATTTGCCTTAAATCCCTTTTAATCGGCCAGAATTTGATCGTAATTCGATGCCCTCCCTTCCCTTTCCCTTTCCCTTTCTTTCTTTATATTTCCCTTCGTTCTCTCCCTCGCTCTGTCAGTCAGGCGAGGAAGACTGATCGTTTTCCGAGATAGAGTGACACGAAGCGAATGCCACACAGAAGAGACACGTAAGTTGAGAAGAACAGTGGCAAAGGTTAGCCAACCATCTTATCGCCTTGAAAGCCGTCGTCCAAACACCCCATCGTCACTCAATCCTGATTCTCCGCAGTGTGAAGTGGAGTGGTGCCGTCTGCCCATCGCCATCTCCCGAAGATTACCAGAACGCCCCAAAACCTTTCTAGAAACAGCTCCAGTGGCCGGAAAAGGAAGCAATGTGAGGGGAAACTGCTTTGCAGGATTCATGTAGGTGCCGCTCCTCTTCCAGTGGGGTCGCAACGTGCTCTCCTCGAGGCTTCCACAGAAGGTTCGGCTATTTGAGACAGTTTTCCCCATCGCAGCATCTGAATCGCTCTGTGGCCACGGAGGAAGGCAACGTCCGGGTCAGAGAAGGCCTCCTCGGTGTGGACGAGGGTTGAGAAATGGGCCTGTGGCCGAGCTTCCAGATGCTTCTACCGAGCAGCGGCGGCCGTGGACTGTGAAGAGGGTCCCAAGTGGTGCCTGCAATGAGGCCGAATTCGTGCGTAGATATTTTCGCCTGCCTCCGAAGCATCTTCCCCTTGAGGGCGACCCGGAGTCTGCGTCGTGGAGAAGAACTGCTTGGCGAAGAGGCCAGCGTCCAGCTGTAAAAGACTGTGTCTTAAATAACCCGAAAAATAAGAAATCACAAGACGACAAAACACATGAGTGTTTGAAAGGTTATCTCGGCGACTTTCAGGACTTCTCATTCATCCGCACGCTTAAATGACGCAAATTTTGTGAGGAAGGAAACGAAGCTCTTCAACTGGCCTTCTTTCCTTATCTAGCAGGAGCACCCCGCGTTGGGCTCACCAGTCTGGAGTGGAGAGAGAGGGGCAGGCAGAAGTGGGACTCCCAACCGGGTATTCATCGCCCCACCAATAAACACACGCTGCATTGGCGAAAGAGCAAAAGGTTCTGTCGGAGGAGCAACAAATGTAGAAGCCTTCGACTTACTGAGGAGAGTTCAACACCGTCCACGTCTTTGCCACTTAATCGCAAGTGCACCTACAGCCAACGGGATGCCGCGTTCCCCCTCCCTGCCATCACATTCAGATTTAACTCTCGGGATAGAAAAATGACCTTCAGCGAGAGTTAGGTGATGAGTGTCAGGCATTTCCTCCGACCCGACTGAGATACCCGACTGGCGCGAGGGGCCGGCGGGAGGAAGGAGCAATTGACGGCGGAGCGAGCAGTCGCATCGTAGCTCCTCCGTCGAGAAGATTCGCGACTCGAGACGACGGCGGCGGATGTCGCACACCCTTCCAGGGGCCTTTGTTGGGCTCTTGTGGCTCGAAGTGCCGCGGAACACTGTCCCATTTAATTCAGAACGATGCCCTTTCCTATGGGCAGCCCTTCCTCTTTCCTTTCGTTAAGACTTGGGGTAGTCGGCGTCACATGACTGTGGTTCGCGATTCGCCTCCCTCATCAGCAGTTGTGCTGTTAAATCAACAGCCCGCAGAGATGCTCGTTTATTTGTACGGCCTACATTAGGTAAATCCCTATCCTAAAGGTGCCTCGGAGAGCTAACTAAGACCACACACCAAAAAATAATGCATTTCACGTAGAAGTGAAATACACAACTTGCGTACGGGGGCAGCTGGAGGGAAGAGAGGAAATGCAGTAGCCCATTAGGCCTGAATGGCTTGTGGTATGCATCATTTCAGCGGGGGATGAAGCACACAGTAACGCACCCCCGGGCTCCCATTGGCTGTCAGCCCACCTGGCATTATTTCCCCACCCGGCCAATGAAATGGCCGGTAACTCCACTCCACTTGAGACCACATGGGCGATACATCACAGCCCTCGCGGGATTATGCCCCAGTCCATGCTCGACTCATGAGATCTCCCGCATGATGACACACTGGATTAGCATAATAATGGCAGTGGCTGTCGCGATTTCGAGAGTCGGTCTTTGCGCCATTAAGTCGACTGACGAAGTTTCCAACCACCCCGAAAATTCACCGCCTCCCGAGCAAAATAGAGTCTTCGCTAATCGGGAAGCAACGTACCACAACACCGGTAACGTGCATAAGTGCATACGTTTTCGTGTCTTATCTTTGAAAAGTCAAGTAAATTAACTGGGACAAGACTTGGAGCCTCAGTTGAAATTTATTATTTTCCGAAGAAATTCAATCGCGGCACACATTTAATTTACTTGCTTGACTGCCTTTGCCAATTAGAAATCAGTAAACATTATTTTGCTTAGTTTTACTTTATTAAAATTATTCGTTCTTGTCAGCATTTGAAAGAAGAATATTCGCATTATCTAAGGGAATCCTGCAACCCTCGCCTTGTGGAATTTTGCCAAGCACGAGAACGCACAGATACTCCCATGCGAAGAAATCCCGTTGATGTGCGCTACAATGTTAGTCGCATATGGCACATACACTCCCGCCTCTCGTTCAAAACACCCGAGAAAATATGGTCGAGGGGACGAGAGGGGGGAAGAAGGCGCGCGAGATGTAGTCCGTTTGGGCCTATTGAAGGCAACAATCATTCGTCAATTCACTGAGTCGTAAAGCCGATTCGAAGGCTGAACGACTTTGGGTGTGTCCATCAATAGTTGTGGGGAGAAAGAAGAAGTCTTTCTTCAGATTGCCTCGGTTACCGAAATGCTTAAATTTCTAAAAAGGCGTGGCCTGTCGCTGCGACGCTATTTTAAAAAGTATACGATTAAAGCGTAGAGAGCCCGGGTTTGCAAAACAAAAGAATAGAGCGGAAGAGCCAAAAGGAAAGTGAATGGGGTCGTCTCCAAAAAATATGCTCAATTTTTAAAGACTACGAAGAAAAGGTTTTGCTTTTTTTACGCAACAGTCCAGCTTTTGTGTATCTCAACTTGCGCACATCACTCATGCCCGTCAGACGACGTTTTTTTGGAATCAAAACATGTCATTACCGGAGATAGTGCTTATTTGACACTAACATTTAAATCTCTAGAGTAGTTTTGCTTCAAAGTATTCTGGCAGCAAATACCAAAATTAGTGTTTATGGGAGGACTGTACATTAATAATACCATTATAAAATAAAGCTTTTAAGAAATTAACTATGGAGCAATGAAAGGTTAATACATTAAATCATTACTTGTTTGTCTATAATAATCAGGTAAAAAGGCGACTTGAGGGCATGGACACTGGATAATTAAATTCAAGGTGAATGTGTCAGAGTCACCGATAGGGGCAACGGGGTTTCATTAACCGTAGTTAAGATGTTGCCTAAATCCATGTGAAAGTTTAGAATTTCTCCAAATTAGGCTTATTTCTCACGCCTACAGTGCATGAAAGAGGTTAAATATCGGCACGCGCTTCCTTTATGAGCTTCACCCTAACCCATGGCGGTGAGAAGCGCCTCAGGTACTTCGATTCCTCAACTTCCTTCGGTGTCAAGGCAGAGAATTTGTGAATTAAATTGCAGTTTGTCTGTATTTTAGCGCAAAGAGACAAGAGTTGAGGCGGGTTGAGGCAGCGCAATTTAGCTAAACATAGGATAAGCCTCAATTTTTACAGGTTTTGGTGACATTTTAGAATTCAACTCTCTCATGCTTCTTTCGTAACAAAAGGCGTTAATATTTCAGAGCATAGCTCGCATCCTCCGTATACTCAAGAAGACAATGGTGTTGAGAAGGTTTACTTCGACACCGATGTCCCACTGAGGATTGATTGTCCGTTCCCCAAAACACACAGACATGTGAGTGTCCGCGTTAGATTTTCGTCTCAGTTTTCGCCAAAATTATTTAAAAGGCCACGGCAAATCGCCTTCAAGTGTGGTGACAGTTAAAAAAACCTCCATGCCATTAGGAGATTTATGATTCAAAATCACACTTGTAGATGTGAGTGTAAGGGGAGATATAAAAGAACCCCATTTTATGTCTCTAGGAGATAAAAGTGTGCCGAGGCGGAGGATAAACAAACACTTTAAAGATAGAATTTAAGGTGCGCACCCGCCAGTAAATAGTTCATTGTCGCAGCTACCTACCGCCCACCTAATTACATCTACCATGAAATGTCGCATTTGTCTCGGCCTCAAGAATATCCAATTTCCTTCATATCGTTAATAATCCGGCTCACCGCACTCTCTGCGTTGCTTGAAACACCCCGCGTGGTTGCCTTCTGCCGAAGTGCCCGCCACAGCGTCCACGAGAAGGCGGTTTGCCTCATAGGGTAGAGAGCAACATCCGGGGGTTAATGATGAAGAGCAAATCTTTGTCGTTTGATTTCCAGGTAATTTGGGAGCGCACAGACCTCATCTACCCCCTGGCTGTAGGCACTCACATCTTCTCTCCAGACCCACGAATCAGCGTCAACTACCCGAGTGAGACATTGAGTCAATTAATTATAACCAACGGAACCAAAGAGGATGCCAAAAAGTATCGATGTCGCAGTAGTCCACAGGACCGGCGAAGCTGTACGAGTCGAGTGTGCGAAGATGAGGATGCAGCCTTTGAAATGACTTTTCATGCCATCTTCGGTGAGCTCTCGCCTTATCCACAATGCCGGCACGAGAAGGTTTCAGTAATAATTCGAAAAATTCGTTCCACTTTGATAAAAAACTCCATAAGTCAGGCCTGCGTGTGAGTGGTGTTTCGGAAGAGACGCATTACTTTTGCACTTCAACGTCCCCCCTCTTCTCTCCTTTCGCAGTTAACCCCGAGGCTAAAACGTGTTGTGTAGGAGGACAAGGCGCACCGTACAAGATTGATCCTACGCTCCCAAGTTTAGTCACCTTCCTATAGCCGGTTTAGTCACCTTCCTATAGCCGGTGAATAATTTAAAATTCCCTCATTGTTCCTACGCAGTTCATCGGGCGATGGACTTCCAAGGGCGCATTTAACACAGGGGCTCTGTCAGAATTGTTACTGTCTGGTTGATTAGACGCTATTTTGAGATTGTCTTTCTTATTCTTTTTGCTGGGAGACAAAGGTCTTGAATATTCTTCCCTATTAAATATTGTCTAAATTCCGGTTAAAATGTGTCTTTGCGCTGTTTACAGATTATGCAATACGCATCAATTCGTGCCATTGTAATGGTTTATTCAGTCGAGGAAGGCTATCGTGAATGCGAGGGGGAAGAGAGAACACTATTTAAATCTTCTCCTTTCAACGCTTATTATACCTGCTGGTTTCGCCTTCAGTTTGCTTAAAACTCCATATTCCTTAAACGCCGTAATCTTAGATCAAAGTTTGACTGTACTTAATTTCCTACTTATCGTTCATTTACAATTGAAAAGAAAAGTGAATGTAATAAATGTT
The DNA here is from genome assembly GCA_017562135.1 of Dipylidium caninum. Classification (NCBI taxonomy): domain Eukaryota; kingdom Metazoa; phylum Platyhelminthes; class Cestoda; order Cyclophyllidea; family Dipylidiidae; genus Dipylidium; species Dipylidium caninum. Next base: position 226,594 of record QEYB01000588.1, on the reverse strand, counting down.
CAGGTTTCGTGTATTGTGGATATAAAGACCACAACCTAACATCGCAAATATGAACTTTTCTATAAATTGTGAATCATTAGTCATTTCAAATCAAACAATTTGTCAGCTGCGGTTGTTGAGAGTAACGATGGAAAAGAGACTTTTGCATGAAAAGTACCGATAAAGTCGCTGAGTCCACACGCGTTGATTTATGACGTTTTCAGGCAAGAAAACCGTCTCGGGGATGCAAGCAATGGACTCGGCCGGGTCAACTTCGAACGTCAAGTCCTCAGGTGGGTCTGACAACCGCTGCTGCGTTTATGCATTATAACACAGGCCACTTTGGCCCCGCTGTTATACTTTCCCCGCGAATTGTCCTCCATTTTGCTTCCACCAGTTAGAAAAACATTTGATGCGGATTTTTTTGCCCAATTGTCAAAGTTGTGGTGATGGTTTCAAAGAAGTGGTTCTAGAACTGCTTAAATTGAAAAAAAGTTGGATAATCCTCCAGAATTTTGCTATCTGTTTCCACAAATGGGACTTTTACATACCGTGTGCATCTTCTCATAACTGCTGTCTGACTATGGCACACCTTTTGTATTTCCACCACCCAAAAATGCTGCACCTTGAAATTAATTTGGCGGCTTCGCCATACGTACCGACGAAAAAACGAAACTACACTTCGCATGGTGTCGTGTTATAAATAACCCACTCATTTATTCATGTTTTTCTGGAAGAAAGGAATTTTCTATTCGTTCTGTTCACCTACAAACTGTCTCATGCTTTTTTTCACACCTATTTTATTTTTTTGCAGGTTGTCTTACAATCTTTGAGTTATTGGCATAGTTATCGTTAAATTTTTATGGTGGGCATCTTTGTCCAAGGTTCTACAAATCTGATTCCCTCCTACTATGTATGGTCCTACAAGCAGTCTCATATTTTTGTCAGTTAATGGATAATAAAATTTATTTTAATTGTCTCTCGCATTTGTACGGCTGAACTGTGAGTTTCCACTGTGTTGTCTTCAACTGACTGTTATCCTTCTCGTATGAAGTTAGTTACAAACCAATTTTTGGTAGTTAATACGGTTATGTGTCATTTTCGGACTAAAAAAGCAAAAAAAACCACTATGGTTTTATAAACTTTCAATAGAGGGTCGCGTGAATTCACCAGTCAACATTTTAATGCACCTCGAGGTTAAGTTTACATTTTCATTAAGATGCACATCGAAACTAGAATTCACGGGACAAATCGGCACGAGGACCACAATTTAAAACGAATAGGTGGAATTCGATTCGGGTTATTCTCAATGGGGCGATGGAGGAAACAAGTGGATGTCCATTTAATCGCCTGACCACTCGGTGAAAGCGCCTCCACCCTCCACAGAGTCTTCCAACCTGCAGCACTTTTGTCACTTATGCCGGGTCCACCGGTGAACTGGCGTAACGAGAGCATCGGGGCGATGGAAGTACTGCAGCATGTAGCGATGGGAGAAGTGTTGGGAAAAAAGTTGAAACCACCTGTTATAGTCTTGTTCACTTCGGAAAGCTCTACATCGGCTGCACTACTCAACCTTAGCTGTTTGGTTTTCCTAAACCGTCGCTGGATATCACGATGCAGTGGAAAGGAGGCAGGGAAGTGGCCTACAAGCCGGCGCAGTTTCGCTGAAGCCCTCACCTCCTCGGCCCGCCAAGCCGCGTCGACTTGTCTCCCCTCGGACATGAACAGTTTGGTCGTGAGGAGCCCACTAACTCCACAAGGAGGAGAGCAAACCGCTTCTCCGGGCTGAACAAAATCCCACCCGCTTATGCTCTCCTACCGGCGTGTTCTCCGGCCTCACCACACACTCACCTCCACTGGTTGTTGCAAGGGAGGCCATAAAGCCGCGTGGCGGGTATCGTGGGAAGATTTAGGCGCTGGGATTTTTTATACTTTCTGCTGACCTGTTCGAAGTGTCTGGGCCTTTAAAATGCCACAGTGTCACTTGTCTCCCACCGCAACACCACTGCAGAGTATGTGACGAGGTGAGAGGCGGAGGGGATTCTGTGTGAGGCAACATTTCCACGGAGCCGGTGTGACGAGATTCTCCCCCTGCGTGGGCTGAGTCCCCAAAGTTGGGTGTGAAGAGGTTTCTTTCCGACGAGTAAGGAAACCCGGCGGAGGGTTATCTGCCAGTCGGTCCCGTTTCCACAGTTCATTTTTCAATTTGCCTTGTTGGCAAAACGCAAAATCGTCCACCCATTGCGTTTGTAGGCGATTTTTTTTCTCTTATAAGAGTCCTATTTTCTAACCTGTTCGCAGTGACGATTTCGGGCCCCCAACTGGCGTTCTACGGGATGCCGTTGGAACTCATCTGCAGAGCGAATTTCTCCTCGCCCGAGGCTAAACGCGATCCCACCATCAGCCTGGAATGGTACCACAACGGCGTTCGCCGCCGGACCAACCGGTTCCAGTCGGGCGGCACCTTCGTCTCCTCCCGCTGGGTGGACTCACACCTCCTCGAGTCCCGCCTCCTCATCACTTGGACCTCGAAGAAGGAGGCTGGGCGCTGGAACTGCGTCGAGCGCAGCCGCATGAACCGGCCGAAGGTGGTGAACGACTCCTCGCCCCTGCCCTCCATGTCTTTCGATCAGTTGAACCTCCAGATTATTGGTAAGAAGTTGAGACTTTCTCGTCTGGATACCCACAAAGCGTGAAACGCTCGAGTAGCGCTGCGGGGAGTGTAGCCACTTGAGTTGTCCTCACTTCTTCTTCTTCTTCTTGTAAAAATGCCGATGGATGACGCTTTTACGAGACCACTCGCATTCCTATTCCCGGTCCTTTGCTCTCGAAACCCCTTTGCGTACGAGTAGTGAATTCCACACCTCCTGTCGCCATCGTCATCATCGTCTCGGCGGTCATCGTCCTAACGGTTGACCTTTCCCGTCCACGGATCCCGTCTCCGGCGGTGGCCCCGTGAGACGTTGACACCGTCCGAGGACGGGCGCTCCCCATCTTGAGGCTTCGAACTCGAATTGGTCCACCCTAAATCGACTGTCCGCTCCCTTTTTGGCATCATTCGATTAGCGGTTCGACACCTTACTCTGACGCGTTTGCTTTCACTTGGCCACTTCAATTATCGCGCTCTTGGGTGGACAAACTCCCGGTCATTTGAGTGAATTTGCGGCGCGAATTTTAGTGCATTTTTGACCATACGCCTTTTGGGAAGTTGGCGAGAGGAGGCAGGCGAGAGATTATTAACCTAATGTAACTGTTAAAAGTCGTTGAACTTGGACACCGCATCCCCCAACTATCCCCCGTCGCCATTAGTAGGCCGAAGGCGGAGGGGGTGGAGGAGGCGGTGAAGGAGAAGTTCCAAAGGGTGTGGGTTGAGCGCACAACCGAATGGAGCAAACGCAGTTTCGCGTAGGAGGCATCGAGTTAAGGAAAGAAGTCGACTGACTGTCACTAGTTCCCGCCCTTTTTTTGTAATCGCAAATGCAAATCCCGCACTAGGATTGGCGGCCCGGCCTCCCTCGTCCACGGCAAGAAACTGAAGATGCGCAATCGCCAGTCCGCCTGGCGTCCAGTGGTGGAACCGCCTGTCGGTGTAATTTAAAAGGCCTTCCATTCGACGTGAATGTTGTGAGGCGCTTAGTGAACAGGGATGAACCGTTTCGCCACGTCGGTGGGCCAATTAACTCGCCTCAGCAGGTCGTCAGGCCGAACACGTGTGCGCGAGTGATTTGTCGACACGCCTGTCCGAGGAAGGGGGGGGGGGGAAGGCACCTCCTCCGCCGGGGACGCCGCGTTGTACCTCAGGCACGAACACTCCGCGCCCGGATGCGACCGGTCCGCATTTCGGAAGGCGGCTTCCTCGCCGAGTGCGCGGGGTCCTCAGACTCCTTCGTCCCTGAGCGCGGGGCGCATTCGTCGTGGTGGAAGGGACGCGGTCCCCCGACTTCACACAAATTTGGCGTGGACACCGTGTGGACCGCACACGTTGTTAGGTAACAGGCCACTTGTCAGCGCGGCAAACGCATGATGATGAGACGAGTGGACGAGGAGACGCGGTTCTCCTTCATGTCGCCGGTCGGAGCGCAATTCTTGCATCGCCACGCCTTCGCAGTTAGTCGGTGAAGACGCCTGAAGGTCATCGCATCGCTGAAAGCGGACTGGGCCCCCCGGCGAAGCGCCGTCAGGAGCAGCAGCGAGGGTGGCGCGTCCGTCCGGTGGCACACTTCGCCGACACTCGCGCCGCCGCAGTCCGCATCGTACTCCTCTGCGAACATTGCGGAGGGCAACGGAGGAAAAGACGCCTCTTTCGTCACCGCGTGGATCTCGCTTGTTGATGTTGGCGACAAGAAAGCGCTCTTGAGTTGCCGCGAGCAACTCGTGGACAGCGGTTGGCCAGCAACGCCTCACCAAGTCCGCCTCGTGCACATACTCCCCGCGGGGCTCCCTTTCCCCTGTTCCCCCTTTTGCCTCTTGCAGGCAGTGGGACACCGCTGGGTCGTTTGGTTTACACCCAACCGAGCTTTCGACGCAGTCGCCTCACGTGTTCGGTGGTCGTTCGTGTTGTCGGGGTGTGTTGAGCGTGTACGAAATAGGCGGTAGAAGTTGAGGTGGACAGAGCCGACCGTGTCCGCGTCCGAAAGATCCTCATTCAGGGAGGACTTCAGCCTGACCTGGCTGCCTCCCGGCGGGGACTCGCTGTCCGCTCAGGAGTGGTGCAAATCGGCTTGCGGTCGAGCACGACAGCCCGCAATGTTCCCTCTGGTGGATGTCTACGATTCCTGGTTGGTCGGGAGGCGGGATGGCACCAACCTGCCCGAGGTGGCTGTCCCCCACGGAAACTGGAACGTCATAGGGAATAGCCGAAGCCTCTGCCGCGTCCATCCTTGAAGAGATGTGACGCCGCCGCGGCTGCATTGAGGGAGTGGCCCATCAGGTCGTCGGTTAAGGCCCGAGGGAAAAACGCAACCGCCCGTCAGCAGACGATGAAGATCAGTTGCCAGATGCGTCCGATGCTGACGAAAAACGGGTTGAAAGAACCTGAGGAACATCATCGCCGACTGAGTTCAGGTACAGCGAAGAAGGAGGCGCCACACTGGGCAGAGGAGATCAAGACAACTTTGACTTTCTGGCCGTCCCATCGCCATGCACAGTCTCTGATCGGGAAGACATCTCCTCAACACCTCACTTTGTTTCCGAAAGCGGACGAGGCGTGGCAGTGGTCAGCAGTGGTTGCCTGCGTGATTCGGTTTGCAACTGCCGATGCCTCTACCTGTTCTGGCTTGTTACGCCCACAAGTGCTCCCCGCCTCAGTGAGACGGCCGCCCCGTGGCTGCTACACAGAGTCACTTCAACAGCACCAACAAGAAGGACGAGGTACAGAGCAGCTCACATTCGAGGCGGTGAGTTGCGCCGTAAGGTAAAGTCGTGGGAGGGGGGGGGGCGGAAAGAGGGGCATCTCCACGCCCCAAGGAGTTCCTCCCTCGGCTTCGTCCTCCGCCGGTCAGGCGGGACGAGCAGCAGCAGCAGCGGCGACGCGAGACTCCGCGGCCCCGCGCGAAAGTGGTCGCATTCAAAGGGGCCATAAAACCCGAGGAGCCATTTGCCCGGACCGAGGAGCTGGCTAGAATGGAGAGTAAATTATGGCCTCCCCTGCGCGGAACCGCTTGTGACGGTAATAAATTATCGTCTCTAATGACTACATGATTGAAAAACGCTCCAAGCTGGAATTATGGCCGCTGTTAGAGGGGAGATTTCATTGCCCGCAGTTAGTCCCACTTGCAGTCGTGATGTTGTGCTAATATGAGGCAGACGCAGTTCGGGTCGTAGAGCGCCTATTTTTCAGCGTCTGCGTGCCCCGGGACGAGAGTTGGCGGCGGGCGGGCGATCCGTCCACTGACCACCGGCCAATCAACCGCCTGGGGACTCTGACTGACATTGCACGAATTCAAAAAAGGATCTACGCTCGGAGTGCCAATTTATTTGATTCTTTGGCCGTTGATGAGGCAGGCGGAGGTGCGTTTGTCAGTTGTCTCGACGATTAGAGCGCAATTTGGGCGGAGGCGCGGTCGCCCGGTGCCAGTCGTCCGGCCGTCGGCAGCCCCGGCGCCCCTAAACGCCTTTGCGGTGGTTCCCCTGCCCATCGCAGGAGGAAACCCGTATGTCTCCCGGATTGTCTTAAGGAGGATTCCCGTACTTCCATCCAAAATGAGGCGCTCCTCGTGGAAAAGGGGCCCGCTGGGTGTTACCGCGTGTCCGCGGCCCCGCTGCCTCCCATCCGCGGACAGTCCGCTGTTCCGCGGCACCGTGTCTCGTTGACATTGTGCCGCGCACCCAACGCTGCCCCTGAGCCCGGGATTTCCCACACGCAAATGGCCAAATTTCTCTTCACTTCACTCGCGTTCTGATGTTGCCTTTTCTGGCAACGTGGCTTTCAATGGGCCAAGACCTGCTCCACAACTGCCCTACTACCTCGTTTGTCTTCATGTCGAAGGCGATCGGCCCATCGAGGACACGTCCAGCACCTTCGTCCTCCCTCATTTTGCCTCGATTCCCCCATTCGGAGGTCGGCAGTCTGGCCAAAACAACACCGCTCTCGCCATCATGCCTGACAACTCGAGGTCGGTGGGAGGATCGTCCTCTGCCCACGAGCGTTTGCCTCGACGGCCACATTCTTCGCGGCAGGGCTGTCCGAGGCGTGGAAGGAGAAGGCGCCGATAGCGACGAGGGCAGCAGACCGCCTGAGGCTGTGCCCGGCGTCGCCCCGACCGCATTCCCAGCTCCACTGACTGTTCAACCGTTGTTTCAGTCCACTTTTGTCACCATCCACGCAGGCGGAATTTCGGCTGCGGCGGACGTTGGAGTTTGAACATGCGGTCTCCCTGAGAGGCCGCACATTACGGGGATGAGGGCACTTTTCTGCCATCCATACTAGCTACGCTGGTACCCATCCACCATGGCTTCCACCCGCCCGAGGACAGGGTCAAAGGGGGGACCCTGAGGTGGCGAGGCGTACAACGACGGTGCTGTCTATCCGAAGCACCCTCTCTGTCGTGTGCCAAGGCCACAAGAGAGCTGCAAGTGTGCCGGCAAGGCACCCTCCCCTCCCCTCCCCCCCGCCGCCGTCTAAGTGGCGTGGGGGCGCGTAGTTTGGCAGCTCGAGTCACCCGCGTGTGCCGAGACTGTCTGTCCCGCAGGTTTTCCGCCAGACGACCGCTCGGAGGCAGCCGAGACCGCCTACGGAACGCTCCCCAATTGGAGGGCATTTTGAGGCCTCCGGTGCAAGCAAATCGCCCCTCCTTACCCCCACTGATCTCATGTGTGGAGCCCCTTTTTTATCACCCCAGCGATGTATTTTTTGCCGATAATTACGGGGAAAATTGTGAGAACGTCGCGGTGAACGTAGCATTCAAACAGTAAAATAAACAAAAATTTAGACATCGACGTGTCTTTACGCCGCCTGCCGAGACAAGTTGACATTTGAATGACGTGCGGTTAAAAAAGGGCGTCTTGATGGGCGGCCTCGTGGGGAAGTTTCGCCCATCTTCGACACGGTTACTTGATGGTCCGTCCGATCGGCGTGGCATCGCGTCTCACACTGTTGGGCACCTCGATCCGTGAACAACTTCGCCTCGCCACCGGCTGCCATGCAAGCGCCTGGCGGACGGGCGAGATCGCGGCAACACGGCACAGCTGGCCGAGTTATTCCCGCTTTGCTCCGCTTCGCTCCGCTCCGCTCCTCTCCTCTCCTCTTTACTCTTAAGGCAGCCAAATGCCTCGTCATCTAACAAGTGACGCGACTAGTGACTCCCTGCGGGGATGACGAACGCTGGGGTCGGAGCACTCGCTCTCCCAGCTGATACCTGGGTCGTCCGCCCCGGGATCACAGGGTGGCTCCTGCCCGGGGCATTCGGGGCCACTGAGCTGGCGCTGAGGTCACTGCCTCAGCATATCGTCGCCAGGGAAACTATGAAACGAGCGTTAAATTGGAGCCGAAAACGAAGAACGCAATTTTTTCCCTTATTTATTGCACTCCATCGAGACAACTTTTATTCCTCTCCCGTTTAACTATCGAGAGAGGATGGAGGATGTGTTACCTCTGCAAACTGCATGGAAGTTACAGTGTGCCGCGCTCCGACGACTTAGCGAAACTGTTGCTTTTTTCTACGTAAGTCTTCTCCCATGGACGAAATCGACTCCCCGCCAATGAAAGGATGGAAAAAGGGACGATCTCCCCACGGCATTCCACAATATATGCAAACCTCCATTTGCTTTTGATGGCATTTCGGCTTGCGGATGTGTCCTGACGGTGTGTCCGCATCTCTCCGTTTGCTCGACTGTTCCTCATTCTCATATAAAATCCACTTTTCGTCAGAAGTGATGATCGGTTGTCGTGTATTGCGGAGGAAACAAGGAAGATGCCCGCCCGGTCGCTGCAGTCTCCGCACTGGCGTCACTTGTTCGCACGGCGCCGTTTTTTCTCTGTCGTCTACCGAACGCAGATTTTGCTTTGACGCAGCCGCCGTCGGGTGGATGGCCACTTCCCCGTTAGTTCACGCCGCAAATAGTGCCGTGGGCGTCCTGGCTTTCGACCGTCTCCTTCAAGGCTCCGGGACGGCGCTCAAATCGCCAGAACGGGAGTTTCTGAGCCAACATCAACCCTTTTTCCCATTAGCTGTGGCTTCACCTCTGGTTGTCCGGTCTCTGATCTACGCTTTAATTCAATTTGAATTCGGGTTTTGTTTTCATCTGATCTTGGTGAGAAGTAAAATAGAAAGGAGATATGAAATAAGTAAAGAGAATAATCTTAACATTTGTAAGTAAAAATATCGAGCACACGTTACAAGATCGCCCTCTCGGTCTCACAGGCAGCCGAACTAATCACCGATGCCCGTTTCATGGTTTCCATCTTGGTAGTGTCGCCCGCACCCCCCCCCTCCGCCCCGCCCGCCCCCACTCCTCCTCCTCCGCCGTCATTTGCGAGTCATCCCGGTGGTGAGGGAGTGACATGAGTCAGGAAGGTTGACAGCAATGCGCACCTTTCGTGTAAAGCTGAAAACCGCTAAACACACCGGTTTTCCTTCCAAATTAGGCTTGCCGGAGGCAGAGGCGGATGAGTTGGAGAGTAAGTCTGGCCACCGCAGCTCGTTTAAACCCGCAAAAACACTGCATGAAGCACGGCATATGCATACTTTAGTTAGACGCGGTTGGCATGAACGCACGTGCATTACCTGTGAGAAGCACCCTGTCCGTAAACCGACCTCTCTCACTCACTCACTCACTCACGTCCGTCTCCCCGCCCTCCCCGAAGACGGGCTCGTCCTCCCCGCAAGAAATCGCCCCCACCTCACGGCCTCCCTCGCTCTCCCTCCTCACTGTGGGTGTCTTCGCGTCGGTCGAGAGCATCTCCCCCTCCGCCCTGACCATTCATCGTCCCTCGCCGTCCATCCACCCGCCTCCGCAACGCCTGCGGTAGAGGGGACACGGAGGCGGTGGAGACACAACCTCGAGGAATTGTGAGAGGTCTTTAAGTCCACCAATCTCCTCCTCCGCCTCCGCCTCCTCCACAAAAGTGCGCGTCGCCTAACTCACGATGAGCTTCGCCCCGCTTTTGCGCAGGTGGCCAATTTACTCGGACTGGGGGAAAGACACCTCGACGAGGCGGTGCGAAGCCTTATTTGATGATCTAATTAACCTAATGGTGTTCTAAAACTTTGCGCTGCATAAATCACCACTTTGGTATTTCTGAACCGCCATTTCTTTCCCCAGCACCGCTCGTGTGGAGCAGAGAGGGTGGACTTTGGCTTTGCCCACTTGCCCACACAAAGTTGGCAAAGTCTCGGAGGAGTTGGGCCTAAAGAAAGGGCGGAGAGAACTTTTGTGCGCATAGGAAATTGCAGTCCAAGTGAGAGAGAAGACGTAGAGAAGAGCCGAGGTCCTCCACCACGCCTCTGAGCGCCGGGCTGTTTCAAAACACCTCCTAGGGCCACGCCCTCGAAAAGGCCTTCATGGCACTGTCAGGTCCGATTTTGGGGCATTTCTGTTTGAGCATCGTCTCCTCGACCGCTCCTCTCCCTTTGGGACAGGCAAGGCAACAGCGGATCCTCGAGGGAGTCGCCAGCAGTCCCCTGACGGCGGCATAGCTTCGTCCGCCTGCCAGCCGGTCTGCCTGGGCTGAGGATCCGGGCGTCCTGGGCCATCGAGGACTTTAAGGTAGAAGCTACTGGGCGTCTTTTGCGAGGGCGCCTGCTCGCCAACTTCGGCCTCTGGGGAAGAGAATTCGTGGGCCTCTTTAAGAGGAACTACCCGAGGGCAATTTGCTCTGGCCGAAGAAGCTTCATTATCGGGCAAAGTGGCGGAATGCGGTTTTCCACTTCCTCCCGCCTGTCTCCACTTTTGCCCACGCACGACTGCGGAATTACCTCTTGTCAACGAGAATGGATGCGCCTTTGTGCAAAAGAGAGAAAGTAGACACCACCTGGTTCCCTCCACACTCCAGCCCTCATCCCGCCTGAAATGTTCCGTTTGAAGGCGCGAACTTTGTGACTGGTAGTCTCCTCTGCCCTGTTGAATCGCCTCGTGGAGAGAAGATTCAACAAGGGAAAACTCGTCGAGAGAGAGAGAGAGTGAACGCCTGCGTGACAGCGGACGTGGGGACGGGGCGGAGAGAAACGGAGGGACGTGGGGTCGCGCAGCGATGGTCTTCGCGGCCATCAGATGCTTCCTGGCCGGTGACTCCGTCTGGCGAAGAGAAGGCACCATGCCAGCCAAATTCACGCTGGAATCGCTGTAATGTACGGCAACGACGTCTCCTGTTTCGCACTCCCCGTGAGGATGTTTGTCTGCCCGATGTGCTCTCTGCGCACCAAACAGTAAAATTTTTAAGTCGAGTTACACGGAATCGAAAGCAGGCTGCTTGGAGGCTTTGAAGGCTTTTCCTTCCCTTCAAACAGGGGAATTATATGTAGCACGGAAAGCTTGATGTCTGCTACTTCTTCCTCCCAGCCCCACCGCCCCTAATGGCCTTCGCGACCACGGCGACGGCGACCAGTCAGGAAGCCGTGAACCAAAAGTCCTCCAAACTTCGACGCTACCTCCACTTCACAGAGGCGTCAGGTCGCTGGAGGAAGACTTCGGCCACCTCGTTGGCAACGTCGCTGAGCGTTTTCACGCCTCTCCCCGTGGCCATCACGATGTGCTGCGTGTCCTGGCGTCTCCACAGCATCACGTAGTTGGACGGGCTGCCACAGCGGAGCGTCGAATCTCGCCGCATTGCTTTCCAAACGTCTTTGGCCAGAGGACACGTGTTCTATTTTTTGTTATGCGCCTTCACCAGAGGAAAGGATGGAGACAAAACCTCGCGCACACAGCAAATTCCCGCCGCAACACCACCGCAACCGCCCGGCTCGTCGACGTGTGTGCGCTTGTGTACTTGTAAATAGACAATAAAGGAGGCCGCAGACAGTCTGCCCTCCATGTAATCTCCGACTGCTTTTGTGGGGCTGCAAAGATGCTTCCTCCACACCGTCGTCGGCTCCTCGCCGCCACGCCGACGACGGAGATTGGCACAACTGACCAGAAGGGGTCTGGAAAAGCTGTTGTAGCATTTAGTGAGGGAAGAGGGCATTTTCCGCGTCAGGTGGAAAGGGGAAGCGCCGGAGGGTTTCGTTCTTCCCACAGTTCCAGTTGCCTCGAAGGGAGGCGGGTAACTTGCAGTGTTTGTGGCCAACCGAGAGGCCTGTGAGGGACTCGTCCCGGGGCGGAGCACGGCGCTTCCCTCCCCGCCGCGCTCGGACAGCGCGGCCAGGACTCGTTTCCTCGCTGAACACGTTTGCCGCCCAGTGGAATGCTGATGGTCCCATTCCTCACCGATGAGCCGCGATCTATGAGCCGCGATCTCTGCAACTCCCACAAGCGGGTAATTAACACACGACTGAACCGTTGTTAGTTGCCCCGATTATGCCCTTTGACTGCTGGCGGCCTCGGCCCGTAGGCACCTTCTTTCTCTGCATTTGACGGTTCTCGGACTGTCGTCGTGTAGGGCTTAGTACTCTGTCTCCAATACTGCGGAACACCTCGCGATTCCCGCGGCCGATTTCACCCTTTGAGAGCAGATCCAGACGCCGCGTCCTGCCATTTCGACGTCCCAGTGTCAGCGTGGAAGCCCTCCACTGATCGGCAACTACGCGGTCGCCGATTTTACGCTTTCTCGCGTTCGTCAACGTGTCCAGAGTAGCTGACCCACAGTTTTTTCTCATTGATTGGACTTCTGCCTTCCATTTAGTAAGAAAAAAACACAACTTTTAATTGCGTAGTTGTGTTTTTAATCCCCATCTTAGAATGGAGGAACAAGAAGTGCACTTAAGACATATTTTATTGCATTATTTGCGCAAAAGCAAAACGTATTGCAAGAAAAAAAGAAGTTTTCTGCCGTAGACGGGAGTGAGGCCTTGCAAGAAAAGCAGTGTCGACAAAAGTGGTTCGCCAGACTTCGTTCTGGTGATTTTTCACTGAGAAAACAGTTCAACGATGTGGTCGTGCGTCCAGTCGAAGTCGACGAGCGGATCGTCGACGCCACAACACGGGATGTTGGCAGAGAAGTTCAGATGCGAATAACATGCATGCATCGAAAGAGAAAATATTGAAGAATTTTGGTCATGTCAGGAGACTCGGTTTTTGGATGCCTCCCTCACCAGCTTGAGGAAATTCCTTTGCAACTGCGACTCTTCCCATTTCTGAAAAGACTACTTGCTGGCGGTGTAAAGTGGGTAGCTTATAAGAAGCGCGTTGACCGGAAGAGATGGTGGACGATGACGGAAGATGAACCAGTCCAGAAGACTTTAAAGGCAGAGATTCATCAAAAAGGATTATGCTGGCGGTCTGGTGGGAGTTCAAAAGGGAATTGTTCACTTCGGACTTTTACCAAGCAATCAGACGATCAGTTCAAGCGTGTACGTTCAACAACTCGGCAAATTGGGCGATTCCATTCAAGCAAAGCGGCCAGAAACGGCAAACGGTGAAGGTGTGGGTAATGCGGAGCGCCACAGGTCTTGGATCCCTGGTCAAAGTTGTTGGACCTGCGGCGGGACGCGTTGACCCGTCCACCGAGTCGCCCCGACCTTGCGGCCTTGGAGTCAAATCACTCGAAAATCGGTCTTTTAGTAGAAAAGACCAAAGATTGTATAAAAGTGGGGTTATGACAGTGACAAAAGGTCATCAACTAAAACAGACAGTATCTGGGTTGAATAAAGTTATAATTTTAAGTAAAAGTTTTGGATTTTCAAAGCTACTTGAAACCGACAATCACGTAGCTGCCAACGAAGGTCTCCAAATCACCGAAGTCGGTTCTACTCGGAGGGAAGGCGGCCCTTCACCCAAGAAATGCCATCGACAGACGTCTGTGACTGCGCACCGAAGCGAACTCATCAATTGACTACGCTGAATGAATTTCACCCCGGCAAAGGCAAGTTCGGTCGTGGTGGGAGCATTATAGCGTCTCGAGTCTGTCTCTCGCCCCTCGAGTGCCCGGCTCACATTCGGCGTGTCAGCCGCTCCCCGCCGCCCCTTGTCACTCCCGATCAACGCGGGAAGAGGCTTTTGGGCTGTCGTGTGACTGAGAGGGGGGAAGACCCACCACCCTCGTCTTCTTCCGCAGTCCGAGGACGATTAGAGCGCCAGTGTCCTTCCGTCCACGCCGGAGCGCCTTCCCCACCACCTGCACCGAGTGTGTGCTTCCACGAGTCAAGGAGGCTTCAGCCAAGCTGGTGGCCCCCCGTGACACTCGGAGGTGTCGCGTATTCCGCGACTCGACAGCCAACGCGAGTTAGCACATTTCCCCTTCAGTGTCAATGAGGAAAGAGGAAGGATGCTTCGGTCCGCGTCCGACATTCCCGGCAGAAGCAGTCAAAAAAGTCGCCATCTACGTAGATTAGTCGCAGGCCATTGTGGTGAAGTCTCATTGAGGTCCTCTGACATTTGGTGGCAATAAATGCAACTTCTGGGCTGTGATAAAGAAGCCGCAAGGCGCCCACCCGGTCGTGGGGCTTTCTGAGAGTGCGGAAGCTCTCGATTGGGCACGAAGAGGCAAGCCGGTCGCGAAAATTAGCTCCTTGTTAGTCCCCTTCGACAGCGCATAACTCGCCACAGTTCATTCTGTGCTGGGACGCGCCCATTTGACGGGTCCACCAGGCACTCGGCCACTCGATGAGGCGAATCATTCCGAGGCACCTCGCGGTGGCAGAACGAGGGGCGCCGACCAGTGCGGCAAGCGTCCACCGCTTCTCTCCGTCATGCCTCACAGCCACGTCCGACAGCTTTGCGTCCAAAATGCCGCGCTTTGGTCGGGACGTGTTGGCGGACGCCAGTGACGAGTGGACAGACGAGGTCGCGTCTTGAGATATTCATGAGCGTTCCGCATTCTTTGTTGTCGTGGGCGAGGCCAGTGGCCGCTAATAACAGACTCCCGTCTGTCTCGTGTCAATCGTCCTCCGACCAGCCAGCGGCGAGGGGAAGCAACCGCATGAATTATGCACGCCCTACGCGGCTTCTTCATTACGCCTGGCCGAATGTTCGGCGGACGACTTAGCAGTTGGCACTGGTTCTGAGCGGCCTTTCGTCTTGGCAAAGCGGTGGCAAGGCGGGAGAGTATTTGGTGAGGGGGACCTCCTCCCGCCGAAGGCGCGTTACTGCGTGGGCATCATAAATCCGCGATTTTTGCCTCCTTCTCAGGCCCCGAGGGTTGGTTCGCCACCTTCGATACACCGTTTCGCCCAACAGAGTTGTCTCCTTTTGGCTACAATACGCCTGACGACCTCCGAGATCGGATGGTGGCCTTCGTTCGAAGATCTTCTCCTCCACTTCGGCTAGGAGGTTGGACCTTCTGGGGTTTTGGCAACGTCACTGCTACTGCCAGGTAACACAAAACGATTCGACGGAAGGCTACTCCACATGTGACATTGTTGAAGATGCGGAAAGAGAAAAACGCATGTCACCGGCATCCTGGCGTCGCCGCGGCCTACTAGACCCGTCAACAGACGGTATTTCCGGACACCGGAGATGGAAATCACAGTTCGCTTCAGTTGGACGCCTCTCCAACGCGGAACCCCAAAGGCCTCATACACCGCAGAAGACTTATGCTAAAAAGGCATAAGGTGGTGGCATTTTTCCCTCGTGAACGGCCGCATGGACAGAGGGACAGGGTATAATAGCGGGGAAGTGTGCCTGCCAGGGAATAATTAATTGCGCGCCTGCCAGGGAATAATTAATTGCGCGCCTAAGAATTAAAACGAAAATCATAAAGGGACCGAATTTTATCGCATTGCCTTCCTAAATGCGAATACTTTTGCTGTCACCGAGAAGAAGGAAAAACGATGACGTGCATGCAAGTTTAAAGTGCCTTCTGAGGTGGTCAGGGAGAGTTAGCGTCCCTGGGGCAAACACAGCCCCGTTTCCATCGCCTTTTCCCCCAATGCCGGACAAGGAGGGCTTCCTCTCGCTCTTCCGTCTCCTTCTTTTGCCTTCCCAGGTCCGGGACAATCGTGGACCTCCTGAAGTTTCACATAAAACATGCGAAAATGTTTTGCCTCCCACGGTCCGGGCTGTGGGCGAATGCGAGCGCAGCGCGGATGTCCGGCGGGCTGTCAGCACATCTCCATGGCTGTGAGATGGCGGCCGAAATGTGGAGAAGCCTCGCTTGAAGGCATAGCATTCAGGCTCATTGTACTCCTCTCCTCTGATCCGCCTTGTGGACCGCTGAGGAATGCGACTGCTCCACACGAATGGACAATTGTCCGCCTCCACAGCGCATCGTCCATGGAGACGTGGCCAGGACGATGAACAGTTGGCACCGACCGTGACTATTTGCGGCTCTGAAGGGGGTGACATTTCACCGGACAGCAGACCGTCTAGACGACTTGCGTGTCGCACGCCAGAGCCATTAGTGGACGAGGGAGAAGACGACTGTCTGCCCGTCCGTGGGGCTTCCACGGGTGACAGACCGCGGCAGTCGTGCCAAAGCAGCCTCGTCCAGCGCTGCCGCCATCGCACGTATGTTTGTAGGTGGTGTTTGTGTGTGGCGTGCCTGCTTAATCGTCTCATTCATGCCAGATCGCGTGTCACAATCAGATTAGATGATCTTAAAAAAGGCAAGTTGCTGTGCGTTGGCGCTTTTAATGTGATGCTAATCACACACACACCCACAAACACACACACAAACATCCCATTTTACTGTGTTAGAGCGGCAGATGCAACTCGGGCCGCGGCCATCAGCAGTGGAGGAAGAAGAGGCGGTGGGAACGCGCACCCAAATGCCGTCCGGTTGCGCGACCTGGTGGAGCAGAGCAGACGGCGGCCGAGGCCCCGTCGCGTACATGTCCGGAGTGGAACGGGGAAGGAAGACGAGCGGCGTAAGGCGGCTGGTGCTACACAACCGCCACAGCGCACTGCGTCCCACCAGCGCCGCGGATTTTGGCGTGTTCGAGATTTACTTCGCGAAAGAAATTGTCCATTTTGGCCTCCTACCAAGCAAATTAGGGTTTTTGACCATTCGCGCCATTGTGACTTACACATTCGCTTATACACTCCGCCTTATTCACTGGGACGCACGTCTGGACGACGTTGGTCATTGCTGGGCGGAGGGGAGAGGACACCCTCCTTCCCCTCCCCCTCGCTCCCCCGCGGTGTCATGACAAATTACCAGTTTAATCGCATACTTTGCTAATTCATCGTGAAAAGTAGGACCACTTCTGCAGACGCTTGTAGCGATGTCAAAACTCGAGGAGACGCTGGGGTGGATGTTGTCTCCGCCCCTGATTGTCACTTTGATGCCTGACATGCAGTCTGAGAGTCTGGACTGAGGAGGGGCGAGGGGAGGAGGCGGGTGTTCATTTATGGAGGGGGTCGCACCGCCCCTCTCCATCTGCCTCTTCAGCGTGCTACCCATTTGAGGGGTAAAACTCCTCAAGTCTACTAACGATGACGTTGAGTAGAAGTGACTTAACAGGCAGCCTTGTGTGAGACGAAGAGGACTCGAGTCAGGCCTTCGAGGGGACCTTCTGCCATCCCTTCCCCCCCGCCCTCCCGCCCCGAGGGGGTCGGGGAGGGACGAGCGGATGGACATCCTGCCGACGGCGGACCAGCCACTGCGGAGCGCAGTGGGCGGGCTGCAGGTGGTGATGAGGAGCAAGTTGAGTCGAGGGGGAAAATTAAACCGCGTTGTCTTAGGAAAGCGCCAAAAATAGACCCCCCCAGAGTGCTTGTTTGAAGCGTTTCCTGTGGTTTAGAATGACACGAGCGTCCATTCAAGTGGGCGCCTCGGCTGGTGCCATAATGAAATAAATTTTGCGAATTTATCAGACACCAAACAGCCTGCCACCTTCAGGTCAAGGTCAAGACGCGGGGTGGCAAATCAGAGAGCTGAGAGCGATTTCCCCCGCAACCCCCGCCCCCCCCCGAAAAAAAATCTGGAAGAAAGTGGCCTCGGATGGCAGCGCATTGCACGCATTCTCCCTCCCAAAAAAGACAAAGTATTTCGCACTTCAAGTGGAGTAATTACAAGAAAAAACCCTATTTGCATGGCCTAGTTGGGCAGAAATGCGAACGCAACACGACACCACCGACGGTCTCGAGGGGGCCAGCGACGGCTAATGCAATGTGGGCGCTCGGCCTCACAGGAGGAGGTCTTAGTTTAACGCGCTTCTTCACCAGCACCCACTAATCCCGGAGGAATTGCAAGAGAGATGACCGAGGAGGCGGGCGACAAGGAGGACCGCCTCCTCGTGGAATACCACGCTGTTTCGAGGAGGAGTGCCCAACCGACAAATCGGACCAAGAAACGCGGTGGCATTTGGTACACATACGAGGGGGCCAAGAGGGACCGAAGAGCTGGTTATGGACCAATGGCCAACGGCGTGGCTGACGGGAAGCCGAAGGAGCGGCCTCGAGGCCGAGTGTCCGCTTCCACGAATCGCCAGGAAGGCCCATGTTCTCCTTGAAGGTGCTACTGAGAAGCGCATTGATCTGTTGGTTTAGGAGGAGAATAAAACAATGCACCAGTTTTTGTTGAAGACGTGAATGATGGGCAGAGGGGAGAAGGAGAGGAGGCAGGCAAGAAAGATTAACATTGCACTCGGGCAAATTTGAAAGGTCCTTTCAGTGAAATACGAAAGTAACAGGCTTCATGACCATCGTACAATGATAAATGACGAGATGCCAACAAAGCAGGGAAACGAAATCGAGACTAATGTCCCTGCGCTGCCTCGCATAAGCGCAACACCGTACTGTCTGCCTCTTTTTGGAGGATTTGTACAAAACTAGCAACATTTTGGTCTGCCCGCCCCGCCGCGTCTTGACAAGCACTTCTTTGACGACATGCGACCTCCTGCCAAGTGGTGCTACCGCCAGCACACTGAGTCCCTCCTGAAGAGGTGGAGAACATCCCCGAGGGGTTCTCTGCTTCACGAGAAGACGAGCTTGCCAACATCTCAATGTATCCGCTGTTACGAGTGTTAAGAAGTCGGTGAAATGGGGAAGCGGTTGGTGGTGACTGGCAAAGGAGGCGCCGGGAGGCCGAGACGGCTCGGAGGCCACGCCAGTGAGGGAACCGCGTCCCTCCGCCAGAGGCGACACGCGATGTCAGTCATCCACAAATAAGAGGCACTCGAAGCACACAACAAATTGGCCGCAATTAGAACACGCCTGCCGCCATTCTCTGGTCCGGCGTCCTCCCCGACGAGTTCAACGAGGAACACACTGAAGACAGACACGGTGAGGCTTGGGGAGCCAACCAAGTTCTCCCGGTTAGCCGCAGTGGGTACCGCAGCACCGGGTTCTCGACTCTCGAGAGGCGAGGGGCAGACACCTCGTCCGAACCAGTTGTTAATTAAATGCAATTTGGCTGGAGGAGGCAACGAGGACACACCACGAGCGTCTGTCCCCCCTCGATGACACCAAATGATTAATGTGGTCGAATGGACAACAAGACTCAACGCATTTGCGGTGCAAAGGGTTACAAGATTACAAATGCAAAGCGGTTGACAAGCCCAATTTATTAAAAAGACGGATAAAAGAGAGTAAGAATGGGGAGTTTGGTGGCACAGGGGATGCGGAAGAAGGAGACTCCCCTAAGCCTCGACGGAGGGGGAAGTGGCATCGGCCATAAGTGGGGTGTCGCTGTCACCTCCATCGGCGTCCTCCACCGCCGGGGAGGCCGCTGTCCGGCGGTACATTCGATGCTGGAGGAAAAAGAGGGTGTCGAAGGCCGCCGAGAATACGCCCAAGCCGAGTTTCGTTGGAGACCCGAGGATGCTGCTCCAGTCGTCTACGAGGGGAGACACAAAGCGTTCGCGTTGACAATTTATCTCAGCCCTCTACTGTGAACTCATGCTTTCCAGGTCTACCGGAAAGTTGGCTCCGTGTTTGAAATAAAACAAGACACGACTTTCTCATACCGTAAATAAACATTACCAAGGAATATAAGTTCCACTATTACTAATGGCCTCTTGTAAGGGTGGGAAAAGATTTCATCTTTCAGTGTGAACAATTGAACCACTGCCTGTTTTACATCTTCTCCACTTTTGCACATTTTGCCCTTCAAAAAGTGTGTGAAGTGCCAGTCGAGGGATGCTGAGGTGGATGCGACGTATTCTCCCAACCGCATTCTGCCACTTTCCGACAAGTCTCCAAAGCAGTCTGGTGTCATTCTTTCCTTCCTCCTGAACATCGCCAGCCTCTCCTCTCGGGCTGCTGCCTTCGACTCATCCACTTGCTGACACTACTTTCCCCAAAATTAAGCGGGCCTTTCGCTCGGTTTCAAAAGCTCCTACCGCAGTGGTCCTCGAATGTTCCACCGGACATCCCACAACATCCTCGTGTTCCGAGTCAAATCTGCTCTCGAGGTGGGATAAACTCAGTTCTCCCGCTTCACAATGTGCCCCTCGCCTCACGACTTGTTCGTAAGCAATCCACTTTGCATCCTCACTTACCGTGCGCTTCAAGAATGGCTCGATTTTGTTCCGAGCGAGCAAAGATGTGCATGTCACGACGACTCAATCGCCCAACTTCTTCCCAGTTCATTCATGCGGCACCCATCTTCAACATGTCCACACAAATTCTGTCTGCTGAATGCAATCCGCAGTGGTTTGCCGAGCTGAGCTAGGCCCTTCTGCCGCCTCCGATGCTGCGCGGAAAGGATCTTCCTCCACCGTCGTCGTCGCTTATCACGAAGGTCGGAAATCACCTGTTTCAATTTTCTCCAACCATCTTCTGCATATCCCATCACAAAAAATCCGTCTTCACCAAACTCCTTCAGTGAATTTCCGCATGCTTCTGCACCATTCCTTCCTTCCTCGTTTGATTTCGTACAAAACGCATTGGCGCAAATGAGCTTCATCAGTAGCCAGGGGCAGCACACCGTTGCCCCACACTTGAAACCAACGTGTGAATCGACTTAATGCCTACACTAAGGGGAAAAAGGAAGAGACGAACGTGCGCCAAATAAACACGCCTCACGTGTCGAAGACTGTTGTCACGAGAACGGACAGAATTTTTGGCGTGCGTCCTTTGGGCAGCATGCCAGATCGCCCCCGTCGCAATTCAGGCGATACTCTCGCCGTCTAAGGCGACAGGGCGAGTGATTTACGAGGAGATTCTGCACAAAGTGGGTCCAGAAGGCGGGGGAGGAGACCGAGGAGGAGGGTGCCCAGCCCTCACATCTCGGAAACGTGGTATTTTAACGCAGCCATGCCAGACCCCTTCAGTTCTGCTCACCGGTTGTGGTGCACTTCAAACGCCACACACAGAGGCACATGAAAGGTTATGCGCGCCTCCTTTGCTGCTCACGATGTGACCCGGCCAAATGGAGGCAAAAGAGTCGAGACGACGGCGGCGGCGGCGACGCCAAGCCGGAGGCGCACATACGCGGGGCGACATCGCGAGTGGACGGGCAGGCTGGTGGCGGCCGTTTCCGCCACCTCGTCTCCATAAAACAGGGCGGACGCAAAAAAGAGGGGATGTGTAAATGACGGAAATAGAAGTTGAGGCGTCTCTGCGGGTAGACTTTTATTCTGCCAACTGCGGGCCACAGACGTCGCTGTGGACGGGAAAAGGAGGAGAAACTCGGTCGTTTGGCAGCCCAAACGGAAAGTAACTGAACCAGAGGACAGTCGTGTCCACCTTGGAGCAAGCGAGGGCACTAATGCCCACACGAAAGTGATAATTTTAGAAAAAAAAGGTAGAGTTATGTGTACCTAGTCCAACATCTCACAACACTCACTTCGTTCAAGACTGGTTTAGAGGAAGGGGGAAATAAAGTGGGGCAAAATACGTTGGTGGAAGAGACTCGAGCTATTAAGTGGCAACGATGTGCTGAGATAAAACTGCATTTTGTGTGCTGACACTCGTCAATCACCCCCCATTATCTGCTGAAACGAAGTTGACGGTGTGAACGTAGACGACGTTGAAGATATTAGATCGTCTGATTTCCCATGGCAACATAATTAACCGAGGCACCCGGTGATCGAGGCTGGGAGATCAGAGGCCATTCTTTTCAGAAGGCTCCAAAGTGCCAACCACTCTCGTGGTGGGAATAGAATGGAGGGCGGTCGCCAGAATGCGGCGTTGGTTGAGGTAAACACAGTCGGGCGTCTGGTGAGGCAAAGGCTTCCAGACAGCCGACAAGCGACGCAGCCTCTGATCCGCCTCACACAGCAAATCTGGAGGGCAGAAGAGAAGCCACGGGGGCGTAAGCGGCCTATTTCGAGCAGAGGTTTACGATATCGCAGCCAGGGACCGGTGCTACCCGCACCGAAACGCCCATGTCGCAACCGTCGCGGAGAGAACAATTGCGTCTGCGGGGCACTGCCTCTCGCACAAGTCACACTCCCTCGCAAACGACAGAGCGGTGTCTGTGAAGTATGGGGGCAGAGGCCTGTTTGGGCGCAACTAATGGTGTGTTCGCCCAATGCTAAAATACAAAAGCCCTTGGCATTATCGCAACATAAATCAGCAAACGATCTGAAAAGTGGCGCTTTTTAAAAGGAGGCAGAAGTGGCAAACCAAGTTATGGGATTTCAAGAGGAGACATTGTTGCCCTTAAAAGCGTGCGGGGCGACTATTCGGTTGAGCCTCACTGCCCTGCCCACTTCCCGTTTTGGGCTCGTTTCGGTGATTCCGGTTGTCGACGCAGGCTATCAACTTTCGTCCTCCGCCCCCCCTCCCCCCCCCGGAAAGTGGCCTATTTACGCAGCAAGAAATTTCCGATGGGTTGGAAAGACAGTGGAATTCGCACTCACCAAGCATGAGTTATAAAAGTAATCGCAATAAACCGAATCTTTGCCCGCGAATGCAACAGGCCGCTCTATGGCGCAACCATCGCCGGGCCCCCTCGATGCCAAATCGAGGAGGGAGGGGGGGGGGGCAGGTGAAACGGGGAATTAGCTCGAAAGAGTGGATAACACCGAAGTACTCTCTGAAGGACTACAGGTGGGCATGTTTCCATAAGGCTGGATGAATAATTGCACTAGAGCGCGCAAAAATGAAGAAAAAAAGGTTAGAGCAATCGAAGAGGAGACTGGTGGACAAAGTCGGACCACATCGGGCGATTGGGGAGCGGGGGACGGTGTGGGAGACGCTCTCAGAGACGAATAAAAGGATTGTGTCAAAATAAGAACGAATGACATCGGAAGAGAAGTTCGTGATTCAAACCGCAACTGGGGCGACTTCACGGGACTTTATGCAAAATTGACTGAGACACCGAAGAACGATGGCGCCATTCAAAGAAGGCGGAGACGATAAAGCCGATTAAAAGGTAAAGCAAAAAGGAGCTCAAAAGGAGACATAAATTACGATCGTCCCCTCGAAAGAACTAAATGCCACAAGGACGAGGGGCGCAAGGGGAGAGACGACGCAGAAGCGGCTGCCGCGACGGTGCACGGGCAGTTGATCTGCCGGTCGACGTTGTGCCGTGGCAGCCGCATTCGCCTCGCTAATGAATGCTGCGCCCAACAGGTCGCAAATCAGAGTTGTTCACGTGTAAATCAGAGGTGATCCTCTCCGCTGTGGAGAATGCGGACCACGCGAGGGGGTGGTGGAGAACGTCAGGAGGCAAGCCGGAAGCACGACGACCACGGAAAACGGAGGAAACGCCGAATTCGGAGTCCTCCCTTTCTCCCCGCCCCTCCGTCTTGGTGTGCATAATCGGAAGTGAATAGAAATTTTATCATTTCGTTGTACATATTATTGCGAAATGATTAAAAGTGCTCCTTTGCCGTCTCTCACTTGCTCCCTGCCTGCCTCCCTCGCGCCCGGCCTCTCTTTCTTTACTGATGTGTAAACACGGGGATTGAGGAAGCCGCTTCTCATCTTTTTTTGACAAAAAAGGGTGAAGAGAATGCGGAGTTTATGACCGTGTACACTGGGGAAAGGGAGAATGCTAGAGGATAAGCATGTAAACGGAAGTGCGCAGTTTGAGTGAGGCAGTGTGAAATGCCAGCGAGTGACTTTGCATTCAAATTACCAAAGGTGGGAAATCTTGTGCACAGTGTGAACAGGCAAATCTCCTTGTCAGACAAGTGGCTACCCTCCATCTCATAATCGAAATCTCTCAATCACCGCAGAGCTCGAACACTTTTTTTTCTCATTACAACGAATAGGAGGCAGTCGTAACAGCAGCTACGGGGGTATTTTCTGCTTATCGCAACCTCCTCCTCCTCCTCCTCCTTCTGCCTGTAAAGTCCGACATCGAAGTCTCAGACGACCTGTCCAGGACAGTGAGGGGAACTTGAGCCATCGACGTTAAGCACTGCACAATGGGCCCTCGACTTTGTTGGCCTCCCCTAACGAAGCACAGTGTGGGATAATAAAACAAAAGTCGCCATTTTCTTGGAAGTAAGGACAAACTAGGCCGCTTCGAAGGTTACTTTTAGGTCCTGGTGCAAGGCAGGCTTGATGCGGAACTCCGTGATGCGCTCAGACAACTACGGACGAGAGATGAGTCGCGGGAAGACTCGTCCCAGCCGAAGTAGGGAGTCCAAGACGAGGAGAAAGCGAAAGACACAGACGGTCTCGACTCTTGGAGTGCCAAAACATCGGTGCTGCGCGCATGACGAAATCATGCGGTGCTTCGTGATACAGGAAATGGATAAACACACAAATAGCTGGCAGTCTACCGTAAAAAAAAAAAAATGAAAAAAAGAGACAAATATGAGAATTCACAACGAGTATTGATGAGGTGAAGAAATTGATAAGCTTTCTTGAAGCACCACCTAATATAAATGTGAGCATACTAGAGGCCATTTACGAGGAAGACAAATCGCTCACACTCTGGAAATCGTTCAGGTTTTATGAACCAACTTTCTCGAGGAAAAGTAAGTCAAAGTGGACTCGAAATGGCAAAAATGCCCGCGGTTGCGCCCGCTGACTGGTGGGATTGCAGGCGGCACAGCGAGGCGGCGTTTGCGGTGGAGAAGAGGACCTGTGGGAGCGCGAGGCAGGAGGGTGGCCCAACCCACCGAGGAATTCCGCAGTCACTCCGTTCGAGAAGGCGACTGTCGGACGAGGTGATGCTCCTCCAGAGTGGACGGAGTAAAGCCCTGTCCGGCTGTCACAACCACTTGAACGAGAGTGTGTGAGTCTAGTGAATGACCGCCTCCTTTTACATGGCCTCCTTCGCTACATGCAACTCGTACAGACTGAGGATGGGGAAGAGGGAGGGTAGAGAGAGGAATATCACACAAAAATGGTGCCTTAGTAGGGCTAACTCAATTCATTTCTTCATCCCCAAGACTAATGGTTACCGGGCAGAAATAGCTGCTCACGGAACAAAAGGAGGGAGGCGATTGCTGCGGACACACACGGCACAGAGGACTTCAAGAAGAGAGTCAATAAGGCGAACCTTAAAAGAAGTTCTTCCTCGGACTCCACCCACCGTTGCCCATAAAACTGCGTCAGACGTCACTCTCGTGTGTGAGGATGAACAGGGTGGAGCGATTGAACGTTGCACGCCCAAGTGACTCTGGCAGTCTGGTCTACCGGGATGTACTTGTGGGCGGACTCCGTCAGACGTCCCGATTGACATATTTCCCAGCCAACGTGAAAAGAGGGACGTCACGGCATCCGAGGAGCAGGAGGGCCTCGCAGAGACAGGCACTAACACGAGCACTTCAAAAAGCAAAAAGTCGCAGTGTTGGCACCAGTCCGAGATCGCAAAAAAGCCCCGAGGCCCGGTGAGATGCGACAGTCATCAGTCTTAATTAACAGTCACCACCGAGAGAAAAACGAGACAGAAGAAGCGCACCACGACCACGACCATCACCAGTCAGCACAATTAGCATTTCGTCCTGATGAAGAATGATTGATTGGGATGCTTCCTTGGAAAGACAATCGCCTCTGTAATTAATTCACATTTGGTAATGTTTCTCCACTCTTTTTCACTCGCCTTAGGGACGAGAGCGTTTAAATTGGTGACACGCAGTTCTCTGCTTTTTATTCTGTCGCACTTATTAAAATGGTTTCGTGTGAAATTTTACTCCCGCTCCAGGGCGGAAAAAAGGGGGACAGGATTTTAAGCCACAGAGAAGAAAAAAAAAGATAATTTTGAAGGTCTCAGATGACAACTCCAGGTTCTGTGTAAGTCTAAACTTTAAGTATAAGTCAAGTGTAGATGGAAAAAAAAACAATTTTGCACTATTTAATCCTCAGACATTCATTTCTCCCCAGTAAATGCTACATTCATTGCAATCCCCGGTCAACAAGGAGGCAGAGAATTTGAAGGTCTGAGTGGAATTAAAGAACTCAACCCCGTTCCGTAGATGGTCCACCGTTGCGGAGATAGAAGGTGGTTTGGGACGCAAATCACTCAATTTTAATGCAAGGTTTTGCGGTGTAATGTTTGTGGGTCAGCACACGCGGTGGGGGACAGATTTATGCGACTGTCACCCTGCCCGAGGCGGCCATTTAGAGGGTCAAGAAAGATGGAAGTGACTCGGATGAATGCCGATGCCCCGCGGGGCATCAAGCGCTACAAACTCGGCGGTTGTGAATCCAACTGTGCACCAACTTAACTAAGAAAATAGTGGTTAAAGTCACGTGAAACCCTGTAAAAGTTTCACGCAGACCAGGGAGATATCAGTGCCTCCTGTACGTCTGAACACGGAAGAAGTGTCCGATCGACAGTGCCCGCGGCCAGGGGGCGAGGTGAGAGGGGAGACGCGGGGAAAAGACAACGCGATGCGCAATGCGTTCACGGGGAGGAGAATCTCCTTAGGGTTGTGTAAGATGGCAGATAAGGAGGGAAGAGGGAGACGCGGTTGGTTTAGTATGACAGGATACGGACTGTTTGGCGTGGCCATCTTCAAGTGGACCATGACGAAAAAGTGGTTTTCGGTAGCCGAAAAACGCACTCTCCGTGGGGAAAAGGGTGATTTGCCATAAACACATCTGAGTAAGAGTTGAAAATTGAATTCCCTCGCAAATCGGCAGAAACGTAAAGGCAAAATGAAGGAGTGAAGGAAAAAGCACATATGGAAGCCGAACTCATTCCAACGCCTGCTGGGACAGATTCGCGCAGCTCGAGACAAAAGAGTCTTCCTTTTATCTCAATAAAATGCAGACTTGATGTTTTCCTCGTTGAGATGGGCTGCTGTGGGCTCAGGCGGGAGAAACGACCGACAGCCAAATGATCGCAAAACTCGACACCCAAATTGGGGAATTCAGATAGAAAGGCGTCGGCTCAAGAGAAACCTGCTCCGAGATGAGTGCACAACTCGTCTTCACTCCACCCCTTCCATCCACTTACACCGCCTCCACCTCGTGCACGCGGGCCCAACCCAACCAAAGTTACTTTAGACGAGGCGTTGGCCGTGACGGTGTTGTCGGCACTGGCTCTGGAGTTGGCACTCGGAGTGGCCGAACCCTCATTTCCCTGTCGTGTGGCCGTGGAAATGCAAGGAAGTGGCGCCTGTTCACTTCCCCGCTAATATCGCATGTGGGGCGACACCCCAACCATCAACAACAACCGTCAACACCGTCGCCGTGGCCGTGGCCGTGGCCGCAGCCATCAGCGACGGAGGCGGAAGGGTGTCGGGGTGGGCAGAAGCGGGAGGAGGGGAGATGTGCACGTTGTGTGCAGTCCACCAGAGGCCTCGGCGTCATCCACTTGGGCGTCAGGAGTCACACAACCTGCCGTCAGCCTCCAAGTCAGCAGCAGGACTGTCTCCCTCTTTACCCCTCCACCTCCGCTCTCAGAGAGCCCGGTGATGAAGGCCGCTGTCGGAAGACATTAGACAAGCAGTGCTTCTGCTTGGTAATGCGTGCCCGAGATGCTGTTACCTGCGGTCAACAGGGAGGAGGCGAGAGAGGAAGCAAGGGATATTTGTGGCAAGCTTTACCAGTGACGTATTACCAAACTATAACGCACGACTATCCTTTTACCAACGAAGAAGGACACTATAAGAAACTGAAAACATTATAATACATGAATGTGGAACAGATAAGCCATTCAGTTGAAGTAAAAAAAGGGCGCCGTTTCCTATTTCAGTTTGTCGTGGCCCTTTTCTTTGGCAACTCCTTCAGAGGCCTTCTCCAAGTTAGTATTTGCAACTTCTACTCCCATCGTAACGACACAACAAAGGAAAGAGGGGGAAGAAGGGGAAGGGGGTGAGAGGAAGGAAGGTGGACAAAAGGTGGGAAGGATGAAACATCGCCTGTACGTCGTTTCTTTCTCAAGAAGGCGACTGCAGCAGTCAACTCTCATTTGCCCACAGACAGGCACAAATAGGAATGATGTCTTTTAAAAACAAGTGACGAAATAGTTGGGAAAAATTGTCAAAACAAGGCAGTGTATTCGAACAGAGGCACATTCGTACAAATTGTCCCGCATAAGAGGAATTAAAGTGGCCAACAACCCTCGCCGCTTCGCTGCCAAACGCCTTCTTGCCACGGGTTAACAACTTGGAGAGCGACACCAGTCTTCATGTCCTAAGTGCTACAGACTCAAAATAGAAACAAGTGTCCACTTCACTCGACTTGATGGGCCAGAGGTCCGCATTGAAGGAGCCATTACCGCTTCTCGGGGAGGTGGAGAAGAAGAGGGGCCGAAGTAACAGCATCACAGTGGGAATGACGGCAGTATTTCGTGTGTGGTCGAGAGTAGCGAGTTGAGCGTCGGCTCCCACTCTCCCGTGTGGCGCAACGCCCATCAAAGGAGCCCCGCGTACGGCTCTGGACGGCGTCCATGGCGGGAGGGTGGGAAGGAGGACAAGTGGTCTGCCAATGTAATGTAAAGCTAACAGGATAGTCGGCTCCCCGAACGCATGGGAGACCCTCCGACATGTCACAGATCACATTGAACACAAATGTAATAAAAAAAAATGCAGGAAGTCGACAAATACGTTCAGTTAGAAGAGTAAAAACGCCACCCACATATGTAATAAAAACATCCATTATCCTTTTTACGAAATACTGACATAGTAGCACCCTTACGCCTGTCCAAATGATTCAATTCGGTTGTTTTTGACTTGGCGAAACCCAAAACTTCTTCAGTAGGATCAGAAAAACTGCACTTGGAAGGGTTAACGATTAGTTAAAATCCCGTGCTCATTTAATTATTTATGAGGATGATGATAAAAAGAAAAGACTTGGATTGAATAATGTGTGGGTAGAGAGTGACAACACAGTCACAGTCTTCATTCCAGATGAGGGTTAACTAATGCCGGCAAACGTCCTTTTAAGACACCGTTGGCGCGCCCGACAGGGGATAGGAAAAATTTTGAGTTTCTCTAAGAAAAAAATGAACAAGGAGGTTCGTTGACAAATTGTTCGAGTCACAGGTACCGCTGCCACCCCTCGAATTGTCACTCCTTTCAAGGGCAAACGGAGGGTTATGCGGTGACACTGGGCTGCACTACTGCCTTGAAGTGGATTTTAAGAGCAGGAAGAAGGCGGTGACCCTTCGTTTAAGCCTTGACCGAGCGCCTCCTGCATCCCAAGTCATCTCCACATGGCTAACGTGTGGCAATAGAGCTTTTGAAAGTGTACACCAGCGAAAAGAAACTCAGCTCAGCCGAGAAAGTAGCTGAGTTTACACGGATAAAGGAGAGGAGTCTTGGTCCGGATGGGATAATTACAACCCTTTGACTCTTGGTTACCCTCAGTGGAGTAGCTCAAACATCCGAGGCCTGTGACGATTTGGTTGCATTTTCGGGTTTTCCCAGGTTAAACAGCTCACATGAGTGTCTCGGCCTTGCGGCAAGTTCAGGCTGCCTTGTCGGCGCAAAACCGACACTCAGTGCTGTGAGCCTCGCAAGGACGAAGTGGGCAACGACGAAATAATCCCGCGACTGGCTTATACCACCACCAAGGGGAGGAGGAGATGGGCTTTATGCGAAAAATTTGAGGCAATGTCGCTGCCCACCCCTGAATAGATAAAAAGCGGTTGCTCTAGAAACACACACACACACACACAAACAAACACACACAAGCGTACGCACTGGGATGTGTGAGTATTTGGGACAAGGAAGGGTGAATGACCTACTGACAATGCCGCACATTTTAGGGAGAGGAAAATCAGTGCCACACACATTCTATCACTGAGAGCGGAGCAGGCAGAAAAAAGTGGTTTAAAAATGCAAAAAAGTACTTACTGTTGGGAAGTGAAAGATTCCACTACCAGTGCGTGTTTACGAAGTGGCATTAATGTGCGCAATGGAGGGGATTTCGCCTCGTTCAAGACAAGTACATAAAAAAGTTGTGTCCGTCTAGTGGAGGCGGGAAATGCACAAGAGAAAGCAAGTTATGCCATCGAGCCAGCATAATCCACGAGATCAGAGTAATAAGAAAAGCCTGTTTGGGTCCCGAGTGACATAACACAAGCGGGCATGTTGGCAAAAGAAGACCGGGAATGATGACCCGAAGCGCTCGGGAGAAGGGGAATAATTCCTATTTAACTTATTCCTTCATTAACGCATAACCGAGGGGTTTGCGGAGGGAGAGACTAAGATTAGTGAGACAGGCCAGGAGAATAGAATTAAAGCATGGTCTAAATAGTTTGAATTTAGCGTCGCTTAATGAGTGAGACGGGTGCGAGGGATGCTGGTTCCACTTTGGTCCATTCTAATACCAAATCGGGCATTGAAGATATCACCATATCAACAAAAAGGAGCGGGAGTGTGGCCTCGGCAAGGCGTAGGCCGAAGGAGAAGGCATTCACAAGGTGAAGACAAGAAACACGGCTCCGAAGTGAATTGCCCGTCACCGTTTTTGTCCCACAAGGGACCAAGTGTTAGTAGATCCGTTCAAAATAAAAGGAGAATAATGGAGTTGGAGTTGTAGGCTCAGGAAGGGCCAGCGATATCACCTAGAATACAACCGAGACAGAACGCAAGAAATCGACCATGAAAATGGTTCAAAAACACCCTTTTCAGACGAGGAAAGGGAAAATAGATTTAAATTGGAGACAAAGTCCCTCTAGACCTCGGGACAGCAGGAATTGTGCACAGTGGGTGGAGTATAACTTGAACCCGAAAACGGAAATAGGCATCGAACTCGTGGACCGCGTCATCTCGGATCGTAGGTGGGAGTGAAGCACAACGCCCAGCCCCGCCCCCTACCCCCCAAGCGCCCTGAACCCCGCGTGGGGCAGGGGAGCAGCAATTACGCCATTTCCGCATTGTCAAGCGAAAAAAAAGGGGTAAGGGTAGAAGAATAGTTGCCACACAGGGCACCGAGGCATATTTTTAGGGCGAAGGGAGGGGAGCTGAAGACCACGAGGTACGACGATGGCAATCAGCGAAAGGAAAGGAAAGAAGTTACCTACAACAAAAAGTAGACATTCATTTATTTGTTACACTTCTCTCATTAATAAGCAATTGGCACCTCGTTTTGGAGGTAATGCCGCGACGGGCCTGTTTTGTTTCCGTCCCCCCCCCCCCCCCGGGAACGGGAATTGGTGACGAAAGGAGAAGTCGACGGTTCAAGTGTGAGGGGGAGGATGGAGGGTGGACCAGAGAGGATTTGGTAGGTTTCACAACGGTATCTCAGGGAACACAAAACCACGTGCAACCCGCGGGGGGCCTCGTGTAATCACGGCATTTTCTACCACCAATGGGTAGGAGACGCGATCCGAGGTAACTTTCTGGCCTAATGTCATCTAGGTAGTCTTTAAAATAATTTAAATGGAATAAGCCTCAAGAGTGGTGTGGGCGATAGGCGTTAATGGTTACAAAAGGGTGGAGAAATGTTTGTTAGACGAGAATAGCGCAGACGAAGTGCAGAAATACCTGGAATGTACGTGGCGATCCGTAAGACCGTGGAGGGCTCAAAACGAAGCTATTTGAGCTGACCACGTTAGTTGGCACCAAGTAAGCAACCTCCGCTACCGCCGGTACGTTCAGGATGCACGGTCAATTCAGTGAGGAGTTATATATCCTGTCCTGCCTTTGAAAGACTTCATAAAGAACTAAATTTTATCCACAAAATATCACAGAGGCACACTGAAGTCCAGTTTCTTAGAAGGCGCGCAACAAAGGTGACACGAGGTAGGAGAAAAGGGGCACCGCCTTGTCCAGGCCGACTTTAGGGTAATCAAAGAGAGCTCAGAGCATAAACAAAGGCAGTTTGAGAAAACGGAACATAAAAATGAAGATGATGTGTGCATTCAAAGGTAGAAATATGTCTCATGAATCTCCTTCCAAGGAAAAAGGTGCTTCCACTGGTACTCTTGCCTGATGCGTCGTCGTTTGGTGCTGCAGTTCCATGAGCATCTATGGAAACGAAAGCCGAATAGTGGGGCGACTATTGTGAGGCACCTTCATCAGCGTGGAATCTGCACATTTCAAGACAAAAATCGCTCAGAGGCCAGAAATACGCCCGATGCAGTCGCAGGGCGGTGAACCTGTCTCCGACGAAGACGAGAATATGCTGGAGGCCAAAAGGGACTAAGTGGAATAATCTGGGCCACATTCAGCGATTGATGCCGGCCAGTCAAAGGGCTTCGTCGACTGACTGTGGTGATTCGGAGTAGCCGGAGCGCCTCAGACCTCCGAAGGGGGCGACAGTGTACACTTGGAAATCTTTCAGACGTTTTAAGGGCTACATGGCCAGCACGAGTTAGACGTTGGAATAGTTCGAAAAGGAGGAATACTTTTCAAATACTTCACACAAGATTTTGCAGGGAAATGAATACAAGTCAACGGAAGGCAGAAGGTTATATTTATGAGGAGGTTAAATCAGTTCATTTGAGACGTGTGGGGAATAGAAAAGAGAAAAAAAACACGAAATGACGATCAGTAATGGAGTGGTGGACAGGGCTTCAAGATTACACGTGGCCGAGCGTTATCGGCCACATCGGCCTTCGAAAGGGAATGAATTGGCAGTGGGTTTATGGGCCGAGGATCAAACAAATGCCAGTACTAATCTAAGA
Organism: Dipylidium caninum; assembly: GCA_017562135.1. Classification (NCBI taxonomy): domain Eukaryota; kingdom Metazoa; phylum Platyhelminthes; class Cestoda; order Cyclophyllidea; family Dipylidiidae; genus Dipylidium; species Dipylidium caninum. The sequence goes on along the minus strand of QEYB01000588.1, from coordinate 194,211 downwards.
GAAATAGAGATTGACGCCACCGGTCTCTATGCCACGCACGACGTTGGCTTTGAGTCCTACACGATATTCACGAAATCCTCCCTTTTCAACACACACACAAACAACATATACTCAAGAAAGTGCTTTTTTTGTAGCTCCCAGTAAAAGTACGAAATTGAAAACTTTCACAGACGGTAGGGGAGAAAAAAACGCAGCCTTCGTGGATTACTGTAAGACCGCAAAAATGGAAGAATTTGAGCTAGAAAAAAAATTATGTCTTAGGTAGGATGGGAGGAGAGAACGAGGATCGTGAAACGCCAATCTACTTCCGAAATTATCACAAGTCACAGTCATTCCTGTAGCGTCTGAGCAGATATATTTGGATTCACAATTTCGACAAATTCCAAACGATAAATGCGACTTTCCTCATCAAATGAGCGCCTTAAGTGGCGTTGAAGTAGAAAAGCCAGACAGACGGAAAGGGGGGGGGGGGAACAGGAGGAGGACAAAATTGGCCGCCGTGAGAGGAGAACAATGAGGTCGACTGAAAAGTGGATCCTGTTTTCTGCATTTGAACAGAGCTTTATGGCGCAGCAAAGGCGGTAGTTTTAGCCACTTGGAGACTTTGAGTCCGAGGAAACTGTCACCTCAGGCAATGACACGAGGAGGGCGCAGAGGAATGACACACAGGAGGGGAAGAAAGTAGTATAAGTGGGAGGAAAAAGAGTTGGAGAGGACTTGTCGTAAATTCACATATACATTAGTCTTCCATCCCTTCTGCGTGATGAGAAAGACTGGACTTTCGCGAGGGGCTTGGAGAGGGCTCGTGGTTCAGGAGATCGGCAATGGCCAACGAAATGCTAAGAGTGGATGTCCGGCAGCGAAGGAGGGGAGGAGTATTCTGCTAGCCGGCTACGTGAGTGGGGAGGACGCGGTTTTTCCCCTCGTTCGAGGAAGAGAAGGCGGACCGACCCACTGGTTGCTTTCGATCTGGGCGAAGCGAGCGTTGGGGGGGACACGAGGTGCCCCGGGACCCTCTGATTCAACCGTGGACAGCGTAAACGGGAGGAAAAAGAGGTACCACTTCCCCTTTCCACCTTGCACGATTTCGGGGCGAAATTAAGTGTCCCACTCCCGTCGCAGACGAAGTAAAGCTGCGCAAAAAGGGCTGATGGTTTTATGCGCCCACTTGGAAAAAGACGAACATTCTTCTGCCACTCAAAGTTAAAAAGTGAGTTTTGGCGCAATGAAAGACTGTATTTAATCAACTCTTTCAAATTATACGACTTTTTGGACGGGAATTAGTGTAACTACGTATGCCGGAAGAAGTTAAATAAACGCAAGAAACGTAAAATAAGGGGGATTTAGGGGGTGCCACTTTGCAAATCGTCTGACAGGCGGCCAGACCGATGTGAGGCAGTCGTAACTTGAGGAGATTTGCACAGGCTCGTCCAAGTGGATGATGGGATCCAATAAAAGAGCGCATACTCCCATCTGCAAACAGTGCGAAATGAGAGTTTGCGCCCACTTTGCCATGTTTCATGACAATTCGAGGGGAGCAGGACACCATAAAGTGACGAAGACTACGATTAGCAACGGGAGAGAGGCCAGGCTGAAGGCGAGGGGGAAGGCAGCACGGCTACCTGCAAGGTGTAACAAAATCTCTTAGCGAGGCGTCAAATTGTAAACATTTTGGGGTGGAAGAAGTCTCCCCTCTGCACTCTGCCAATCGGCCTCAAAATTAAAGCCTTAGGAGGGAATAACACCATGAGTAAATGAAATGGGAGACCCAACCCTGATCAGATGCGTCTACCCTGCGAGTGTCCGACTCTAGACTGCACAAATCCAAAATTTCACAGGGAGAGGAGGCCAACAGCCTTCAGAAAGCCCTTCTACCTCAAAGGTGGCAACTCACTGCCTTCAGCACGAACACGACAGGCATGCCCAAAAGGCACCAAGTAAACAACTTTAGAGCGAGTGTCCGTTTGTAAATTGTGGAGAGTGGAGAGACTAACAGCCTCGAGGAAGCCCTTCTACCTGGAAGATGGCAACTCCCGGATATGACAGGCAGCCCCGAAAGACACCAAATAAGCAACAGTGGGGCTTTGAAAGGCCTGACAGTAAATCTGCCTAAGGTTGCGAATCAACCTCACGAATAGCCTGGCTTTTGCGCGAAAGAAAGAGGTACAGATGAGAGATGTCCACATCCCACGCAAGCGTAAATCACGAGAAGATGCGAGTAGCCGAAATGACGCCAAAGAACATCTAGAAAGTCCTATCCAAGCGATCGGCAGTTGGGAGAATTTAAGGGGCAGCAGATGGACCTGCTTAGACAGAGCGGACACTCAAATACGAGGTAGGAAGGAATGCAACGAGAGAATGCCCATTCATATGGACAAATACATTCGCTCCACAGTCTATTCCAGAGAAAGACCAACCACCACGAAGTAGATCTGCTAATAATTGCCCGATGATGGCGTCTATTCAAACGTCTGGAAGGTGATATGAAGATGTAGAGTAAATTAGGCGAAGCAGTTTAGTAAACAACCAGCCGTAAATGGAATGAGGATGAGGGGGATTGTGTTGTAGTCCACAGGTGAGGAGATAGGCGCGTAAATTCACTCACTACTCCATTTAATGTCACAGCGATAAAATGAAGCTATGAGGAATTTATCCTCGCGAATCGTCGTCATGGGGCTGTTGCCAACGCAACCAGGAGTCTTAAGGCGGAGGACCTGGCACAGGCAAGGTGTTATTTTATGGAGAATGAGAAGGTGTTGGATGAGGAGATTGAAATAGAGACAGAGGCGCAAACCCCCCTTTTCTGTCAACACGGACGGTTGAGATGCGTAAAATCAGAACGACGATGGGTGGTGGAAAAAAAAAGAGGAAAAGTCACATTTACGGAGCATCAAGTAGATCCGCGCAAAAAAGAAGCCGACGTTCAACAATGGAAGAAGTAAACATCGTGAGTATTTTCGGAATGATGCATTACAGTTAAAAGTTTACTTACTGCAGTTGAAGGCGATTATGAACATCTGGGCGACGCTAAAGACGCCGCCGACGAAGTCAAAGATGAAGTTGGTCACACTCCAGCCGACATTGCTTTTTCGGCGGAAATTGAGAATGACCTGTTAAGGGAAGAGGAGAGAAGAGATGGTCGAGCCTTTGCGTCTTGCGAAAAGTTATCAACGCCGAGACGGGACATCAGTAACCTGTCCGCCGCCGCAACAGATGGACGAAATGCACACCTCCACTTAGCACAAGACGCATGCCGTCCAATTCCACAGCCGTGGAACGTTGAGGGAGGCTTTTCCCAATCTCAAAAGGCGTTTACTTGTCCATCTCCACTTGTCGTGGAAGCGTTGATAAGACCAGTTGTCCGCAGTCCGGTTGGGATGATCGACGGTTGTCCAGTTGTCGTTAAAATGCACCTCTCGGGTGAGGAGCGTTTGGGCAATAAAGAGACGGTAACCAGTAACGATGGACGGGAAGATGGGTATGGAGGGTGGCGAGACCAACGGCGACAAGATCTTGTTGCCAGATAATTCTTCTCCTAACCCTAAACACCACCTCTCCAAGCACTAGTTTACCACTTGATTGTGCAGTCCAGCGGATGAGGCGTGGGCTCTCGCTGCTGCTGCTGCGAAGACGGACTTTGGGAGAAGAGGAGGGCAGGAAAGCCTTCTTAGACATAAGGAGAATATCGAATGGCGAAAGGATATAGCCCAATCCAGCACTCCAGCTCAAACCTCGCTTCTATCGCCTTACAAGGCCGCATCGTGGACGTTTACACTGAAATTCATGCTACGAAAAATTACGTGGGCATGTCAAAGCAATAACAGTGGCAATCCGAGAGACGACGTGGTACTCCTTGCCCCTTAGATGCATTTTTTTTCAGGCTTAAGGATTTGACGCCACTGCACAACTGTTAAGTTGTCAAAGGAGGCAGCGAGAGCGTCAAATAAAAAATTGGCCTACTTTGCAAGGATGCCTATTTGAATTGGCCATTGACACTCGATGAAGTTTGTGTAAATGCCTACAGCGCACATTGGATTCCACTGGTGTCAATGAGGCACCATTTTGTACCGAAAGAGGGGGAAGCAATGGCTGCACTCTTGTTATTCCCGCGCCAGCATCACCACTTAAACCGTCCGGACAACTAACGGTGATCGGGCGGGAAGCTCGCAGGAGCAGGCGACTGTCGGGGGCTCCACAAACAAACAATTCGCGTCGACATTCAGGCATGGACTGAGGCACAGACCTTTAAAAAAAGAGGAAAAATAATCCACCGGACGCACTGGTCGGAGAAGAGGTCAAATGATGACTGAGGGGACTAAAGGAGTTCCAGAGGCAAACGTGCTCACAAAAACCCTCCAAGATGTGCTCCTTCACCGAGACAACATTCAGTAGGGCCAGAGAACGACGATGGCGTAGACGAGCGGGGAATCATTCAGTCAGTAAAGTAGAGGTGGAGACCAAAAGCCACGGCGGACTGGTCTAAATCTCCTCTCCCTCCCCCTTATTCCTCCCTGCGACGGTTCATACCGGAGCGGAGGAATCGTTTGCTGAAAGAAATCTGAGAAAAACTTCCTTCGACCGTGTCATTAAGGCGCGGAGGCGAGGAATGCACACACATCTCCCACTTCCACTCGTCAAATCATTCAGGACAATCCACCGCCAAGCCTTCAGCGGTGAGGACTGAGGTGGAGGCGAGTTGCTATTTACGGCGCAACCATGGCAGTCATTTTTCAAGCTTGAAGTTTTTCACAATCGAAGCGCACTACAAGTCAATTCCTTCTCCCAGGCCAATCACTTGCCACAGACAATTAAGACGGGGAAGATCTCATTCCAACCGCGCCAGTGGCATGGCCTCTTTTTTCTCCTCCGTCTCTGTGAACAAAGCCACGTTTTTTGTAAGAATGGAATTCATCATTTCATTTAAGAAATAAATGCCTCGTGTAGGCGAATATTTGCCATCTTGGGAAATGTTAAAATACATCGGAGATCTCCTGGACGCCCTTATCTCACCGATTCCACGAAAAAAGGCCCCCTCTTTGTAAAATGTCTGTTGTTTAGCACTCAAAACAGAGACGATTGGCGGGACGAGGCCCCATCGGCTCTCTTTCCAAGTCTCGAATTAACAAGTTTCGTGCTAACCCTGAGTAAGTGAATCTTTACCGAGAAACAGAAGTGTTCCCCGATTAAGAGCGCAATGACCAGAGGCAGCAGAGAAAGTGGAACGGCGCAGCATGTCTTAGCCAAAGGACAACGACTCCAAGTGAGTGAAGAGGCACGTGGCCCCGTCCCCCACTTTATTCAAAAAGTCACCACAACTTGGGGAGAGAAAGCGGATTCCACGTCCAAAACCAGCTCACTGCACGTCAGGATAAATCAAGCGTGTCTGTCTCCTGCCTCCGCTAAAACTCACATACCTTCACCTTTGGCTTTGCTCCCCTTTCTTACTTTTGTCACGGCAAAGGGGCATTCATGATACTCGCGGGCGTGTGAAAGCCTTCTTCCCCGGACCAACTCGGTCGCCACTTATGTCACGTCTGACCGTGACCGCGGACAGCGTTCGGAGCAGATGGGAAGGAACTCCTGACTTACTCACACTCGCCTCCGATTGTCCGGAGTTTAGAGAACGAGGTTAGAGTCGAACAGAATAAAGCAGGAGGAGGAGGAGAGGGTGATGCACTCTCATCCCATCGCTTTCTCCCCTCTCCTCCAGTGCCGCGTGTTTCTGCGACTTCCAAGAGGTGATCTGGAGACACTCACCTGAAACCCACTAACTACGTCCCAATTTGGTGAAAGACGAATATTTTCTATCCTGTCGGTCACATCGGCAGATTCTGGGAAAGTGAAGTCATCAAAATTACCACAAAACAAAGACTCCCCCTTAAACTACTTTCACTCTACCACCAAAGTTAGGGTTTTTCTCGCGTTCAAATAAGACAAATGTGCGGGGAAATAGAGTAACCGTCTAACATTTGCACCAGCATTTTGGCTTATGCCGCTTCTAAATTAACCACTCAGAATTGACAAACTGGCTTGGCCTCAAACCGTCCGGTAGTGTCCGCTTTATTGCCCTTCCTCCCCATTGACGTGGAGCAAATGCGAACCACTAAAGCGCCACATTTACAAGGTGGAGGTGTAATTAAAAAGGTCATTAATACCGGGCCGAAAAATGAGTGCATGGCCAATACCTTAAAGGTATTTTGCATTAATGAGGCACACATCAAAGAGGCATCACCACGGGTAGATTGCGCTGGTGGACTCGTCAAGATCAAAGGCCCCCGAGGACGGGAGGGGCTGAATCGCCCGATGCTCCACGCCTTCAATATGGAGACAAGACGTGGTGAAGTGGAGAGTACGAGAGCACGAGCGCAAACCCAGAATCTCGTCTATGAGAGCCAACGCCCTCGCAGTACTGTGGTGCAAGAAGCGTCGAGCCGTAAAGATTGGCGGGAGGAGAAAGACGGTGAAATAACATTAACACAATTGCTCGTGGGACGAGAAGGCCCATAACAATAAAAAGATGCAAGGAAAATTACTCTAATCTGATAAAACCTCTCTCATCGAATCGTTAATACTATCGGAAATGCATAAAAATTCCAACCGAAGTTTCAGTGGAGGAAAAAAAGCGTAAGTTACATTCGCGAAGGGTCGCGTGAGGAGAAAGGATCAAAACCAGATAGATTATAATAAAAAGAATTCATGTATCTCATTTCACACAAATTCTCTTCATCTCCTCCCCGTTGATCGCAGGTAACAGCATCTCGGGCACGCACTGCCAAGCAGAAGCACTGCTTGTCTAATGTCTTCCGACAGCGGCCTTCATCACCGGGCTCTCTGAGAGCGGAGGTGGAGGGGTAAAGAGGGAGACAGTCCTGCTGCTGACTTGGAGGCTGACGGCAGGTTGTGTGACTCCTGACGCCCAAGTGGATGACGCCGAGACCTCTGGTGGACTGCACACAACGTGCACATCTCCCCTCCTCCCGCTTTCTGCCCACCCCGACACCCTTCCGCCTCCGTCGCTGATGGCTGGCCACGGCCACGGCCACGGCGACGGTGTTGACGGTTGTTGTTGATGGTTGTGGTGTCGCCCCACATGCGATATTAGCGGGGAACGTGAACAGGCGCCACTTCCTTGCATTTCCACGGCCACACAGGGAATGAGGGTTCGGCCACTCCGAGTGCCAACTCCAGAGCCAGTGCCGCAACACCGTCACGGCCAACGCCTCGTCTAAAGTAACTTTGGTTGGGTTGGGCCCGCGTGCACGAGGTGGAGGCGGTGTAAGTGGATGGAAGGGGTGGAGTGAAGACGAGTTGTGCACTCATCTCGGAGCAGGCCGTTTCTCTTGAGCCGACGCCTTTCTATCTGAATTCCCCAATTTGGGTGTCGAGTTTGGCGATGAGGAACTGATTCCCACATCGCAGCTCGATTAGGATCTTTGACCTTGCCCAGCCTCGTCTCCAGCCTAAGCGCCATCAAAACCCCGTGCAAAGGACAATTACACAAGGCGACCCGACCGATCTGTGGTATTCGTTGATATCTTCAAAGTGGTTCAGGTTGTCACCTTGACAAAGCAAGAGTAACCCAAGAGCTTAGCCCTTCCTCGTCTCCTCGAAATAGTAACCTATCCTAAAGAACACACACGAAGCAAAAAAAAGGGCAATTACAAGCTCCCACCCTGCCCCCGTGGAGCATTTATTGGAGAGGAGGAGGAGGGGCAAGTTGCGCATCTCCCCTTCATTATTTTCAAGGGGATTTAATGGGGAGGGAATTAAAAATAGGGAAATGGTTGAGAGCACTTCCCTTTGAATAAAACCGACATGGCAAAGATTGCGACTTTGACCGGGTACACGTGGCACAGCGGCAATTTGACGCAGATTGACAAATTCACTTGAGGCCTCCATGTCCGATGGTAGCACGATTCGACGGCGTGGCTGGTATAAAAAGGCTCACTCCTTCAAGCTGATCATGAGGTACGGCGGCAAATTTCTCTCGCAAAGTTGACACGTTGATTAATTTTGATATTACAGGGACGAAGGGGAAGGATTAAAGAAGACATGCATGGACCTCGGCCTTTTTCTTTTCCTGACTGCACAGCCCCATACTTAGTGCTCGAAAAAAAGATAACTCCAAGAAGTGAAGCGCGCACACAGGAACCCGAAGATACAATGGAATGGGATAAGTGCAGTCAGAAGCATTAAGACCCTCGCACTGATCACACTGTTTGCTGGTAAGAAGCCACAAGAGAACACTTTTGCTATCAATTTTCGAAAGTAGGAGAAGCGACTGGAGCATGCAACTCCTCTAACAGGGTGGAAGTGATGTAAGAGAGCGTAAGAGCACGATTTATCCGTCTAAATTCACGCCATTCGCTCACTTTTATCCAAACTTGAAAAATACCAAAACTGCCTTTCCAGAGAGGCCTTGAACGCTCAGAAAGGATGGGTTTAACGTAAACCCGAGCATCAATGACGTCGGCATCTACTTTAAATCTCCGAAATCACAGCAACCTACTTTTCGCAAGGGGTAAAGTACATCTTCTCTGGGAATTTTGGATACTGGAAATAGACAATAACTTGCCATCTTATTGAGTAATGCTTTAAAAAGTTAGAAGTTAATGTTGATAGGGATAAGTGGACACATTTGGTAGAATAAAAGCAAATATAGCCGTGAAACTTTCACCGCCTTAGCAATAGTAATTTAAATTTATAATTTTTAACGGATTTGACGAGAAATTTATTGACTAGGCAACATTGCAATCAACAAGAAGAGGAACTGAAGCTCACATTCCTTCTACATATTAAAATGAGTGGGAAAAATTCACTGCTCACAGACGTAAGGGAGGTTAGAAGAATATTTGTCTGGGTCATTTGAGCGTACAAAGACGGCCTAGTTCGCCTTTTCCACCTACCTACCATCTTCAGGGCATATTACGGCGAAACCATTCAGTTCCGCATTTTGCTTTGTAATTTGTAAATGGCATAAACGTCACTTCAGAGATCGAACGAAAAGCGCAGTAGCATCTCTGTGGAGGCTGATAAAGGAGCAGGGGGAGAAGGGGGGGGAAGGGGGGACAGAGTTCTGGAACTGTCGGACACACTATTCTCCACATACGCCTTTCAACGTTAAGCAGATAGGGAAAAAAATGTTGGGGAAATGTTCCAAAAGCCCGATTTTGAACTGAAAAGCAACACAAGTTGGCGGGACAGAGCGATATTTCACCTTGTAGACTTTTGAAAGCGTTCAAATAGCAAAGAATTATCAATGAAGCCGTCTCCTTATTGAATTAGGAGAGGAGCCTGTAACTATAAACATTCTTAAGAAATATTGGACACAACTTAGTCTTAGTTAAACTAAGACTGTGAATAGAACTTCAGTTGTCAGTTTGTAGATCCCAAGAAAGTGTCATGGGGGCACTCAGAACCTTGTGGTAACATAGTGTGCATAAATCATATGACTTGATTGTGCAATACATGCATTCGTGGGTTAATTTTGCCAAAACTAAGGACAGAAAAGATTTGTTAACAACAGTTTGTTGACTCTAGGAAATAAAATGAACTGAGATATCACGTACAAAGTTGTTTCTAGTTGGGTTTTCTACTCCACTACAAGGATGAAAAACTCCGAATCAATGCCGTAAATCACAATTGCAAATCCCTTTGAAATAAATGTTTACTACCACTTTTAAGGAATGTTATTCGTGTTGACTTTTGAGCCAGATGATTACTTTGACAGTTTATACGCTCTTAAAAAGCGGCCACAGACGCCAAAGTGACCTCATGGCAACAGTCATAGCTCACGCTTAAAAGTATTGAAATCATTTGAAACAAGCAAAGGAATTCCAGTCTTCAATGAGCTCAGGGCATCGGTTAGGGAGGGCGACACATGGCAGAGTCAAATCCGCTACAAACGACCGACATATCAAACATAGGAATGGAGTTACTAGTTTAAGTTGAAACAAAGTAAAGGAAAGTGACAACGAGAAAATTATCAAAAAGAATATACTCTTTTACCATCTGTAAAAAAAGTTGACTCAAGTGAATTTTGCGCTAAGCAGAAACACTACTCGAACACGGCGTGGTAAGAACAATGAGAAAGGAAAGACTCTCACCTGAGGGATATATTTGATCAGAGTAACAGAGAGCTTGACATAGGAGTAGAAGTAGAGGCAGGTGAGCCAAGTGATAACGTTGGAAATTGCCAATAGGGTGGAGATAAATATAAAGAGAAGCATCAAGGAGACGATAATAACGCAGACTCGGGAGATGCGTTGAGACCCCCTCTGAAAAATCGGAAACATTGAGACACTAAGAAATAAAATTTCTACTTCGGTTTCTACAATGGTAACAAAAGCCGTGGACCCCATGTGTTTCCGTGAAAACAATTTAAAGTCATTGAAATAAACAAAAGTGATGTAACTTAGGCTGCACCATGGCGCCACTGAGGAACAAAAAGTTGCAGACATCTCTTAATCACTGCAAGGTATATAGGCGGGAAGAGGAGGGCTATTAGCAGCGATTGTGATCGAGGAATATTCAAATCGAAACTCACATCAAAAACAATGCACTGGACAACTCCCACTGCCATAAGGATCAGAGCATGGATGCTGAAGGCGAGATCGTTTACTTGTACTGGAATAACACCGGAAGGATGACTCCTGAAGTATTGTTCCTACGCAATATATTAAATGTTACTATAATATTTCGGTAGTAAAAATTTTTGTAATAGATCGGAGAGTCGGGTCAACAATTAGCAATCGTACCTGAATATAAGGTACAGAGTAGAGTCCAATATTGAAAGCACTGTAACAGGCGAATCCAATGACGTTGAGAAAAACGAAATCTAGACTCAGTCCCGTCACACTGAAATTTAAAACAGGCACAAAAATGGCATACTCATAATAGATCTTGTCTTACGTTCCCTTTGTTCAGAAAACAATATTTGAAAATTTAAAAAAAATGAGCTTCTACGTTAGGTACACGGAAAATCTCCAGCAAAAGTCATCTGCGTTTCTAAAGTTCTATGAGTTCCTTGCGTGATAATAAATTAGTTAACTCAAATACTTCACCACAACTAGAAAGATTATTCCCGGACTCTAAACGCTTGTTTTCAACTTTTCAGATATGTAGTTTATTTAATCACACCGTAAAGGACATAATCATGCAGTTTGTAGACAAGTGTAAAGAAAAAACAATGAATAGTAGTATTGGTCATCACGAGTTCCTTAACGGCGCAGTGTGAAGCTAAGATTTGCTCTTTTCAAACCCTAGATGCTCAACGATGACGTTATATACAGTATTAACGACCTTACAGTCGGCCACTAATAAATGTAAACAATGTGAATGAATGCAAAATGCAAAGTTACCCTTGGTCTGACGACAACTGATATGCTATTCTAGTAAAGAGGCTGCACAGTCGAATTATGAGGGAAAAAAAGTAGAAAAGGTGCGCTTAAGACGAATTTATACGTTACTAAAACTAATCCATCCCACTAAGATTGAAATTTATGACTATTTCTATTGACAATAACTAGCTAGTTGGTTAATGACACAATGACTCGAACTAGCAAGTAACAAGCCGAAAAAACATACTCCGTAGGTATTAGAGTAAGCAAAATCGAAGACGCAAAGTATTTCGTAAAGCAAAGCAAAAAAATGATAAAGTATCTAATAGGGAACGGATTTAGTATTGCGAATGAGGAGTAACTCACCTTTTTCTTTTAAAGTTTAAGATCACCTGAGGATAGAATGATGCAATCCACGCAAGGAAATAGACCCAACCGACAATCTGTTGCAGCACAAACAAAGACTTTCGACGGTAAACAGTTATGCTCGTGTGAAGAATCTCAATGCTTAAATGGAACAATAGGAGTTAAAGTTTGAAGAAACTCAAGTGAAAGGCTCAGAAGCGACATACTCGGTGATGTTTAGATCTGCAGAAGAAAGACCAAGTTGCAATAACCCCGGTGATTTCGCAAAAATGATTGTATGATAGGTCTTATTTGAGTCCTTATCAACGGTAAAAGAATTCAGCGGCTCTATTGGCAAATTTTCGGGCGAAGTGATATGCTTATCTCTGTTGTCTTGATAAGTAAAGGAAAAGGTGCATTGAACTGGTAACGGTTTCCTGAAAGTGTAATGCAATTCTCTTAGTCGTGTGGTGCGGGCAAGACATATTTAAGTCACGCCAGAAACCCAATAAGTAGTTGCACTAATGGACACAGAGAACTAGCATGAGATACAAACTTTTAAGAAACGTTAAAACATAAAATAGTGCTTTCTACTGCATACCGAAATTCGACAGAAAAATTCCAGGCTTCTCCCAATGAGATTTCTATTGAACGTGGATTGAAAATAATATTACGGGCACTGTAAGTGGTGTCTGGTAATACATCATTCACTTTAGAGGAGGAATAAACGAGAATTGCGACAAGAATAAAGACAAAATACAGGAAGATAGAATTATCTCTGTCAGACATCAATATAATAGATCCAACAGAAGACAAGCACCGAAACGAGTAAGAGGTTTATTTAGATTGGATGTTCCCAAGGTAGCAGGACCAAAAATATTTCCAGATTGAAGTAAAAGCTGTTAAAGCGCGAAATTTCACTAGTGTCTGCTAACAAAAATATAATCTAGATTATTTTCGTTTAGGGACATCGCAGAAATATTGAGGTTTGTAAGGGATGTATTAAGGTGATAAAGAGAACCTCAGATAGCAAATGTCTACCACTCGAAGCACTTTTAATTTTTTGGCCATAAGTGTAGGCACCAAGGCGAGTTTTCCCGTATAACATTTCATGTCCTATTTTCTAACTGTCAAGCCCGCTCCATGGGTAATTATGTTCTCGCGGACATCCTTACAGCTGTGGCTTTAGTGACATCATCCACGTTTAAAAGATCTGGGTCGTGAAGATAGTAATTCCCGAGATTGTAACGAATTTACGTCCCGCCGTAAGGCTTTTTTCCCCCAGAGCCCTTTTTCGACCCTCAGGTCAATAAAAAAGTGAAACGTTGCGCAAGTGAAGAGCTAGTGGTCGTATGCTAAATTGCGGCACTCAAAATGTAAGGTAGGTCCGGCTTTAAAATATCAGTTTTGTCAAAGAATAGCAGTGATTGCACATGCTTTAACATGGCTACATGATTCCGTTTGTCACGTGTCGGTGTTATATTAACTTCAAAAACGCTCCCTTTGTTTTTGTTTATATCTGCCGAAGAGCCGTTGTCACTGGCTACGTTTTGTTGTATGCTTTTTCTGCGCGATTTCTGACATGTCCATGTGCTCTAGCATTATTAATCTCAGTGGAAAAGACCTTGATACCTTAGACCACTCATACGCAAATGCTATTTCCATAATTTTGGATAGGAATGACATCAGTGACATCAACAAAATCTCATTTATGGAGAAGGTTCAGCAGGTTTGTTAACTGGATTAATCCACTCGCTGTGGTTTCAGTTGTCCATTGCAAACAATTTGTTGAAAGATATGTGCGGATTAAATAATCTTGCCTGCTTAACAATTCTTAATCTCGCGTACAACAATATAACACACATCGATCGTAGGCCCAGCATTTTTTGTTAATTTGTAGACCTTAGTGCGCTTACTCACCTCACGTGGTTAAATCTGTGTGGAAACCGTATTAAGGTGAGAAAGCTTTATCGGAACTCTTGTATGTCAAATAGACGATTGAAAACTTGCATCAGAATTTTGCCCTGAAACACCTGGATCTATCAGAAAATGAAATAGAATCGCTGGGTGATTTGTCTAACCTTCTGCAATTGAAGGTGTTTGACTTTTTAAATAAACTACGGATTTTTCAGACGTTGTTGCTCCATTGTAACTACATATCTAGCTTGGAATTGGCCGGCGACCTTTCTTCCAGACTCGTTGTGTGTATTATCGTTAGCTGAAAACCGTATCGACTCTTTGACACAGGTAAAGCATAACTTGTACTTGTCCACCAAAATATAACTAGTTTCAAGTCCTCTCTCATTGCAGATTGCTTCTACAACTATCTATCCAAGGCAATTTATATGCATTCAACCAGTATCCTTTTGTCATTTTAGGTCATGATTTCATGCCATTCCAATCCTAAATAATTTCAAAGTTCGTATAACCACTTGTGTTTCCACCATTTGTTTTCTCTACTTGAATATATCATTTTCCTACTCCTTAAAAATCGTGGCATTTCGGCGTCTTATTGTTAGAATTTTTTCGCAGAAAATACTAGTTATTTTTAAATATCAACTATGATTTTAGCCGGTGCACACTCTTTTGTCAAGTATTTGACTGGCAGGTCGAAGATATACTTATATTTGCGAATTATTTATAAACAGGGACCCCTTTCTTTATTTATTGTGATTTTAAATTCATTTGTCGGTAGGATATAAGTGTGTAAAACTTTGATCTGCTTCAATACCATAAGTTCAAACTTGCGACAACAGACAGATTACGCCAATAAAGGTTAAAAAATTTGTGCACTCCCGTGCAACTATCCTTTTCCTTAACTACATACTAAGAATACCTCACAGCCGAAGCTACATCCTTGCGTTGCTCCCATCCTTAAACTTCATTGATGGCAATAAGCCCACCGAAGATGAGAGGTGAGGTAATACAACATTTAAGTAGTGAATAATTCTCGTAGATTTTTGAGTGAATGGATTTCTGAATGTGGTGTTGTTCAGAGGTATAACACTGAGGACGAATCCGCTCTCACTCTGTTCTTGAATAATTTGAATCCTCAGGTGAGTTATTCGTCACGTTTCTTTATCCCTTTTTACATCGAAGTTTTTGTTTCGTGCTTTGCTTTCTCATGCTGCTGTATGCTTAATATTCATTAGGGGCTAAAATGAACCCTGGATTTTGTAATTTATTTCCATATATAGGTAGGCAATCCCATGTGTTTACCTTAATGTCCCAAAGCGATCTATTTAACTTCTACTACGAAGTTGCAGTAAGTAGCCAATTGGGCACAATTATAAGAGCCTTGTCTTTTCATTTAATCTAAGTATTCTCTCAAGACGCCATGATGCATATTTCTCTGGGAGCAACTCTGTTGACAACTGTCGAGAAATCACTCCGCACTTATATCAAGGCAACGCGTTGGAAATTCCGTCAAACAATTAGCCTAGTGCCTAAATATCTTGCTGATGAACTGTTTTCTTCCTTTCGCCGTAGCTAATATTCCAGGGGAGGTCTCGGTTTCGTCGACATGGTGATACCGCCCAACGAACTGCTTGCTCACGAATTGCCTTGGTAAAACGCGATCCTACTAATACCAAATCCACTTCTGCTAGTGCACGCGGAGCCACGCCTCCACGGTGGTTACAACGAGCCAGAAGTGCTCAAAACATTACTTATAACGGCGCCACTACTGCTTGTGGGTCTTTCCAGATGGATGGATATTTGATAGCCTTAATATTTGAGTGTTCATAACTAACAGTATACATGGCCTTGGCCGATTACAGATAGTGGAATTATTTTAACTATAATTGGGATCGCTCAAGGACATAAAGTCACAAAAGTGCATAGTCTCGTTCCTCATCTATCTTTCCTCAATTTTAGCCTCATATTTGGCAGACTCTGTGGACGGATTTGGGGTAAGTCTACTGCATTGTCTCCCGAATACGTAGCGACTTTCCTTATTTCATGGATTTCAAATCCTCAGACTCCGCAACATGAGCTCCTTCGTCAACCACAACATTATGCGGCCTCCTGCCATGCAATAGCTACGTTTGATGGACTTTGGTGAGTAATTTGACCATTTCCCCATTAATTTGTATGCTGTTTCGCGTTGTTAGTTCCCTGTAACTCTATACCAGCACTTCGCACCTCCTTCGTTCCGACTCAATTTTCCTCCCAATTAATGATGAAGCTGTAGCCAAAGCGAAAGTGAATCCACCGAAAATTGTTTCTCAAACAGTATCCGTTGACATCCCCTCTGAACCATCGCACCCTATCACTAGGCCAATACAGTGAGCTGTTGAGTTTTATCATTCTCTGCTTAAAACCATTTGAGTAAAAATAATTATTTGGATTGTGTCATTTACCAGATGTGAAAATTTTCCGGTGATGAGGGGTAGTGAGGCTACTCATTTTTCCGCAACTTTCTTGAGGAGTTTGACCGCATTGTCGCAGAAAATTGAGTCGATTTCGAGTCTGGACAGGGAGGCAGAGGAGCCACCATCATATCCCGGATGGAGGAAGTTAGAGGGTTTGGCAAGGTAGGATTTCATTCCTTAATGATTGCTTCAATACTTATTACGAGGACTGGCGAATTATGTGTTATTTTAATCATTGCACCTGCATAGGTCCCCCTTATTCTTTTTTAGACTCGAAAAATTCCTTTATATAATTGTTTTACATTCAATTATTTGTAGTGAAGCATTTCTCTGGGTACCTAGTCCCCAAAGACATGCAAAGTTATCGTTAATAGGCGAATTAAAGCCAGCTGTGCAAAATGTACCTTAATGAAGTTGAAAGAATCAGCAATGGTAATGGATTTAAGTGGAGGATTAAATACGATATTGCATGGTTACATAATTCAAGACGGCATTTCGTCTCCTGGCTGCGTATCTTTTGTGGGGTGAACTATTTGGTTGGCAACTGAGGAATTGCGGATTTTTCGACAGATGGGTCTTACACTTTTTTGTTTCGTTAACTTATTCAAAATAGCTATCCCATATTTTCCCTTATTTTTGCCCTTATACTTGCACTTAGTAAAAATTATATCTTTTTGTCCGGTAGTTGCGTTGTTATCCCAATTTAAAGTGAAGGTGCAAGACGTGCACTTAAGACAAATTGTGTTATTTGCCAAAAGGGAACATGGCATCGCGAGCAAAAAAGAAGTTGCTTACTTTATATGAGAGTGTGGCCTTGAAAGAAAGACAGTGTCAAAATAGATGTGCCACATTTCGTTCTAATGATGTTGCATTGAAAAATTACCAAAAATTTGTCAGTCTGTCCAGTTGAAGTCGATGGGACTCACCCACATTGAGACCATTGCCAATTCAGATTGTCGAGATGTTGGCAGAGAAGTTCAGATGCGAATAACATGCATGCATCGAAAGAGAAAATATTGAAGAATTTTGGTCATGTCAGGAGACTCGGTTTTTGGATGCCTCCCTCACCAGCTTGAGGAAATTCCTTTGCAACTGCGACTCTTCCCATTTCTGAAAAGACTACTTGCTGGCGGTGTAAAGTGGGTAGCTTATAAGAAGAGCGTTGACCGGAAGAGATGGTGGACGATGACGGAAGATGAACCAGTCCAGAAGACTTTAAAGGCAGAGATTCATCAAGAAGGATTATGCTGGCGGTCTGGTGGGAGTTCAAAAGGGAATTGTTCACTTCGGACTTTTACCAAGCAATCAGACGATCAGTTCAAGCGTGTACGTTCAACAACTCGGCAAATTGGGCGATTCCATTCAAGCAAAACGTAAGGGTTCGTCCTTTCCACCATGATAATGCAAAGCGGCACACAATTTTGGTCACGCCCAAGATAACTGAATCTGAGTTGGGATGTGTGCCTTCCGATTACCACTTATTCCGCCGTTCCATATGGAAATCCTCAAATGGCAAAAATTTTACTGCCGCTTCTGATATCAAATCACATTTAATTCGGTCTATTAATGGCAAAGTTCAGAAATTATAAAAAAGTGGACTTAACACACTGCCTGCACGATGGCAAAAGATCATCGAAAAAATGGGCAGTACCTAGTTGAAATGCTATATTTTTCAGCAAAGGTTTTGACTTTTGATTCTTACTTAAAACCCGAAACCACTTAATTGCCAACCCAATATCCAGAATATGTCACAGAATGGACACAGTTCTAGGAGAACGTACGGCCCAAACGCTTTCTTATCTCATAATAATGCTTGACTTGGCCAGGTGGATCAGAATAGTAACGCATCCTTGGGTGCAAACAGGTTTATTCCCCTTCACAAAGCCTTCTTGCAAATGTGTGGGAGGTTTATATCTCTGGCTGAACTTGCAGGCCGTTTGTGCAGAAATTGCTGCTTTTCTCGGTGGATACTGGCAAGATTGGTCGTGTAGGCGCTGTGGAGTCCTCGCTCACTTGTGCTTAATTAATCCAAATTTCCGAGGCTGTCTTACTCGAAATTGCGTATTCTTATCAGGTTTTCTGGTGAAGCCATTAATGACCTCTTGTAAACGTTTACGCGGAACAACTTACCGCTAATGCTCACTATCTTTCTAACAGCATACTTTTCTTCCTTCACTCAAATGTGTGAAATAGACTGGTGAATCTTTACGTCATCCTTTCGCACCCTTCTCGACCGCAGCTTTACTTTACTTACCTTTGCGCAGGAACTCTCCTCCAGCCTTGAACGATGAACAGAATGAAGGCAATTACCGAACTACGTGTCATCGCCTGCAATTTTCAACTTCTCCTCTCGCCAACCTCCGTCGCCCCACACCTTGTCTTGACGATGGGCCTGCTATCAGCATGGTAACAGAGAAGACTGTTCAACGGTAAGTTGGACACTTTCTTGAAAGAAGGTGGGACACATATGATGACCGTGAAACATTTTTATCATCTGAGACTTATGATTAACCTAGTGGTTGAATACGTCAATGACCTCTCACTTCTCTTCTAATAACTGTTCACCTTTATCATCCTGCGTTGAGAAAGTCAGGTGGTCGTCAATGATTCAGGCGCAATGATGAAAGTAGTCTTGGAAAATAATTAAAAATTCAATGTAAATGTGCTGAATTCAACCTCTCCTGCGTCAACAAATATGCGCCCCACTCACTAGTGGGTATCAGAGAAATGCGGGCGTCATGAGTACTGGCATTTCTCTAATCTCTCTTATTTATTTCATGAGGGAAGAGGGTTTGCTAGGTCTCATGCCTCCCGAGACGAATAAAAATTAAAACGTCATAATTACCAAATACTGATTTTTTGCACACGCCATGTCTCCCACATTGTCTCGGACCTTCTCGGCTACCTCCGTATGTCCGTCTGTCCATTACTTCTACTTCATTGACATAAGTGATAGTTAACACATTTGAAATATGACGAACCAGCAATTCTTTGTCCTCTAACTCTGCATTATGAACCGAAACTGAAAAATTTGTTTACTGAAGACGCTAAGGAGAACTCAAGAATAGTTGACGCAACTGCGCTAAAAGAGGTTTTCGCGTTTTTTTTTATTTCCATAATCTTTTAGTAATAAGCTTTCATTAAATAACCTAGCTAATGTACAGGATCTCTGTTTAGACTGGTAGTAGAGTTTACTAAAGTGATGGGGATTCCGGGCCGCTGAAGAGAACCTCTAATCTCTTCAGCAATGATTTATTTTCTGGAAAGCCCTTCTAATTATGATGTGTTGTTTTATTTACTTTTGACCTCAATTGCCGTCTGCACCGTCTTTCCTTAATAACCCTTCACCCAATAGATTATTTCCCTTAAATTAAAGGGTCATACATTTCGACAGTCTTGAGAAATCATTAATTTGCTAAATTCTGCAAATAAGTGCTTTCTTCGTATATATTGACGTTTCGTCTGCGTCTACTAGGTTTTCCAGTTGCCCTTGGACGGGTTTGAAAGGTACTGAATAAATCTTTTTCCACTGTCAAATGCAAATATCAGAATAATAAGTGCACGTCATTGGACCTGGGTTCCTAATTAAATCGTGGTGGAGCTTTACGTACTAGTAGATGGTAGGGGTGTTTTCTTACTAGCCAACAATCGCCATATTATGGAACAATCAACGCCGAACACAGGAAGTAGCAAATCTGTAAGCAACAAAGCACACCCGTTTGACGTCAACAATGCCTTCAAAAGTATTTCAATAAGGAGGGGTCATCCAAATGTTCCATGAATCCCTGGGTATTATGTAGCACAGGGTTTCTTCTCTCTGCATTTCTTTTTATTCAGTCGTATTATCTGTTAATCAGATAATTTTTCAATTTCAGATCGAATGAAGACATTTCCGAGGCCTGCAGTTTGCCATCGGAGCAGACTTTCATTGTCGGTAGGTATATTTTTCGTCGAAATCTCTTATTTAACGACAGTTGCACCCGAATTCATTTGATTACTCTCTAGTCCAATGCACTGAGTATATACATCCTCTCCTCAGTGCTTGGACTGCTTTTGATGTTGGAAAGAGCTTTCTTTTTATTTTGCACCATCAGTCAATCGTCTTGTGAATATATGTAATTGAAACAGTGATTGTTTCGGCAAATTTTTCAACTCGGCACTGGCAGTGGGATATTTTGTCTCAAGCTCGTTAATAGCTTATTATTTATTGTGACACCATGCGATTATCGCTATTTTGGCACTCGGCAACAGTCTACCAGAGCATCGCAAGAGGCTGGGATGTTGCATGCGGGAGCAGACGGGATGGAGTCGCGTTTTGCTGTGCTTTAATTTTAGGCCAGGATTTTAGTAACGCTATGAGAGATATCTTCCGGGCCTTTTTTTCCACTCATCTAGCCTTTCTTATTGGCGAAGGGTCCAGATTTATTTCGTGCCCTTTTTTCACCCAAGTTTGTCCTGAACTGAAAAGCAAAATCAGAAATATTATTGCTCTCTTCCATGGTAATTTGTGCCTACGAAAATGAGTCGAGAGGCAAAGTATTTTGCCTTATTGCGTTACAATTAGGCAAAGTAAGTTGGCATATTCTTCTCCACCACTCATATTTCGGCGGCTGTGAAGTAATACGGAGGAGTATGAGCCATCAGATCCGGTCGTAGTACATGTATTGGTGGTGCGGTTGGGTGCTGATAGGCAGCGCATAAGAGCCGCCCTATCTTGTGACCTTCTCCTCTTATAGTACTACAGTTCGAAATGTGTGAGTGTGATATTTAATGGGTATTTCCTTTTGGTAGATCTTATGTGCAAAAAAAATATATGTGATATCCAAGGCCTGAATATTTGACCATTAAGTCCCTCAGTGCCACATCTATGCTCACCCAGAGTTCCGACTTTTTCCTAATTAGATCCAGAACATGAGCAGTCAGAACCGTCGGAAGACTTGAAAGTAGAGATTAAAGCTTTAAAGCATCAACTGGAGGAATTCCGGACGTTATCGGCCCGACAGGAGAGCGAACGACTTCGGCAGGCGGATGATATTCGACACCTTGTCGAGGAGGTGAGCCTTTTAACCGCCTTTATGGAGCAAATTGACATGGTGGGGCTTGCAAGTCTTGCACATTTCACTTCAAAGTGGATGTGCCAGACGAGAAGAGGTTCAGCGGTTGGAAGCATTTGGGGTTTCCTTCGCTGTGACACACCCTTTCGTAGAATCGCTTTACAACGCCCTTGTTGACGACAACGTGGTGGTCATTTATGCGGTTTTTGGAGGTCTAATGGAATCCTCTCAGCCCTCACCAGTCTCGCCTTTTGGTAATTGACCTTTAGAGTGCGAGTTTTCCCTCCCCACCCCCCTCCACCCACAAAAAATGTAATTTTTCATGATTGTTAACAATGTGTCGAACACGTCATTGTTTCGCAAATGGCATGAAAAAATGAACGAGTTAAGGAGCCTGTTTCTCTCTGGAGAAAACTTTTCTGAGCAACTTCACTTTTACCTGAGAGTACACTTTCAGTCTAAACTGTGAAGGTGATTGAATATCTCGTTGATAGTGGTTACAAGAATCGCGGAATGGACACGTGAAGACACCTTTTTGAGCTTGAGATTTCTATTCGAAAGTTGGGAGTGGTTGGAGGCAGCTGTCATTCATATTTACTCATTAAAGAATTACTATCACCACTTCAAGAACCTAATTTAAAGGGAAATTGACTCTTCCGCAATTTTCATGCTCCTTATTCTGATCACCGTCCATTTTAACTCCCAAGACTTCACTTTTACGTTTATTGTTGTGCCACCATAAATGTGTGTTGCAATCACTTGAGCCCATTGTGAAAATGTGCACTGGCAAGAGTCATTGTGTGTCCACGAAAATGATGAGACATGGCCCGACAGACAGGACCCTAGGAAAGAGATTACGAAGATGTGCTTGTAGAGAATCCTTTATCGTTCGTCAGCGGATTTATAAATCAACCTAGATGTGACAAGAGGCTTGGGACACTTTCCCATTCAACATACTCACACATTAGCATTGGCATGTCTGCTCTTGTCGAAGAACAAATTCCCCTGGATGACCATTATGCCCTTCCCACCCTCGTAGTTAACATCACAAAACTGCCACGGGGATTTTAGCTTCTTCTTTTCTTTTTGCCCTACTCCTCTCAAGTATTTATCGCCCTTAACGAGACGTCAAAGTGGTTGTCATGTCTTAATTGTCTTGGGAGTGGTGTCGCGACGGGGTTTGTGTCCGCATTAATTCTGCATCTTGGAGCTTCTCCGTTAGAGTGAATCATTTAACAAAATGAGATGCCATTAGTTGGCTGCATTGCCTCTTTCGATGGCAGGGGGATTCAGCAACTCGGAATGGCAGTACTTGTTAGGTCCACACACGTAGGCATGCACGCCACCGAGGTGGAGGTCGTAGCATGGGGTGGGCTGTGAAACACCCGCCATAATCTTGGCGGTGTCCGCCTTTTTACAGCATTATCAACGTACTGAGCGTTTACAGTTAAATAAGATTTTCAGACTTCATTTTTGTTGATTATGCGATTAATCCAGTCAAGGTAAGCACCGAATTCGTGGTGAGTTAGGACTTTTTTTCCATCTCCTCAATGCATTTGTTCTCAAATGAGGAGGAGTAAAATTAACTATGATTATCTATTTTCTTAGTAAACAAACTCACCCCTGAAGCGGACAGCATTACGCCTTTAATTTAGAGGAGTACATTTTTCAGGAGTCAGGGAGGCGCCTAAAACCAATTTCTCGTCTTTTAACTTAGCCAAACCGTTTAATTATGGGTATTTAGTGTTTCCGGAAACGACATTTAATCACAGCCGCTATGAGCTAAAATTGTTTGGCGTGCAGGCATAACGCTTTTAATCCACCCTGTCGTAAACACCGCCATCGTCGTTTCTATTTGTCAAAAGCCTTTTACAATTCATTCAACAGCAAAAAAACAGTAGTAACCCTGACCTAGTTGTGGTAATCCACTGAACGCTTACCCGCCGCCGTTTCTTGCCATTCGGCGAGGTGGATGCGCACGACTGTTGCATAGAAGTTGCCAGAAAAAATCGTTTTTTCTTGAGGTTGGCACATCGTGTGCCAAACTTCGTCCTTTCGCCCTGTCCTTCGGCTCACTCACAGCTCGCCAATTTGGGCATCACGTCCACAGTTGGGATTGTGATGAGTTAGACAGGGATGTAAAATATTAGGGCGCAGTCTATTAGAATTTGAACTTAGATGAGTCTCGAAACTATGGGGATTTCAGGTGGAGGGAACAGTTAACTTGTACCGGTTGATACATAAAGGCTGCCACACTCATTCATTTTCAGCAGTAAATGCACATTGGCCACTGGGATTAAAGAAATCTTCGGGGAAGAGATTGGACTCAAACCGTGACCTTTTCCTCCACTGTATAAAATGTGTTAGCGACTTCAAAATATTCACCTCATTTTGTGGCTTGCAGTGGTCCGGTCGAGAAGATTTTCAAATATTTTTCAACTCGATACCGCGTTTACTAAGGCCTTTACTGACGCAAAATGGTGTTTTTTGGTGGATCTTCATTCGCACCATTCAAACGCCGCATTTTGACTGAGCGTCCATGCCCAACTCAAAGTGGGAGTGAAATGCTTCGGCGACAGGAAGCATTTACCGCCTAGTAACATGTTTAAAATGGCACAACTTTGCTATCCTTCTTTTGCGGAGTTGGGTCAATCTATAAGGCTTCAACTCTTAATTGATACATCTTCTCTGTGTATCTTTTTTAAACTGTAAAAAGAGTGAACATGTGACCTCTCATGGTCAGAGGGAAGACTGGAAGCGAGTTCATGGGTGTGGTGGCGGGAGAGAAGTTTCATCAAAAGTCCGCGGTCGCAAACCACTTCGGTATTCTGTGACAAACATCTGTCGGAACCACTCACTTTTATCCGTTGGGACAGGAGTTCTTCTCTGGGGGAATGCGTCGTGAGTGTATTGAAATGATTGCAACAGCCAGACATGTTAGACCGAGTGATACGAATACACCGGGGAATTCCTGTCTGTACTGATTTCTACTTTACATGATTTTATGCCTTGTGGAGTCTTGTCCATCATTTGGTGGCACAAGTTTGCACTGGAAGACCAATTCCTGAAGTTCGCTCTTTCGGTAATAGCAAACTGCAAAAAAAAAACGTTTAGTCACAGATTAATTCTAAACTGTGACATGTTGATGCCTATAAGAGTACTCTACTCATTCTGAACGAAGGTTGTTCATGACAGCGAGTTTTTTCTCCCTCCTCGATGAGAGGCACTTACTGGAAATTTCACCGATAGATGTTTAGTGATTCTTTTATTTTTTGTCATCCGAATGTCGTCCTTCTCTCCCCGTCTACGCGAATGACTAACGGCCTTTAAGTGTGGCTTTTTGGGAACGTTTCGCGCCTTATTTCCCACTGTGTAATTCGAAGACGGGATTTTGTGACGCAACGGTTAGCTCCTCTCTCGGGACCTACTTTTTTAGTTTTTTTACACAGTTTAAAGGTTTTAAGATGCCACATGGTAGTAGCGGACATATGAAAAAGGCAAGGAATGACTTTTGTCTAATGTTCTCATGCTTGAAATTCGACGAATTTCTCTTAACCATTTCCTGATTTGCCTGACCGACCCACGCGCTTCGGCGTTAGCTCGAGTCCCGTTTGAACTTTAATTAATGTCTCCGAAAGGTCGGCATGGAGTGTCGAGCACAAACCGACTGCGGAGATTTTTGTGTCTGAAGGCAACAGGCACTTCTCCCTTCCTTACTCCATTATACTTAACGAAATACCCACCTTCAGCTTTAATCACCTAGTGCTAGCTCCAGTAATATGCGACAGAAGTCTATTTAGGGCTGGGAATATGTCCACAGGTGGATTAAGTAGGACTGACTAGTCGTGGTGACCGAGATAGGTCCAGTTCTCTTCTTGTCGTCATTAGTGTTGAACAGGGCTTTGAGTGCTCCTCCGTCCACAGAGGCGTACGGAAGACGCATTCTTGTCTTCTCTGCTCTATAATAAACACGCTTTGTAGGACCACCATTGCCAACGTCGCCACTGAATAAATGAGGGTGTATTTTTCTGTTTCCCTTCTGCCTACCTTAGGTGCGCCGTCTCAAGGACTGGAAGGCTTCCATTCTGCATCGCTTGGAGTTAGCCCATCCTGCTGCTGGGGACTGTCGAAAGCAGGCGATTGAGAGAGCACACGAACCCACTTTTTCATCCAAAGTAGACTGTAACGTGCGCAAACGCGACGTTTCACCCTCGTTCCCCGCGTCGGTCGGCTTCAATACCTGTTCACCCTCTTCGAAGGCCAACGCTTCGGTGGTGATTGACGTTGACAGAGACAATGGCGAAGATGAGGAAGGAGAAGAGTAAGTGCCATAAATCATGCTAACTCATTTCCGAAACAGCTGATTTCTGAGGCCTAGGTCCCATCTTCTCATCTGTCATCGAGTGAAATTGACAGCCCTTTTGCCAAAAGAGGAAAATCATATGGAACACATATTTTTTTCGTTAATGACAATTTATCCTCCCCTTAGGAAGGAGGGGCAGCCCCTATTGAGAAGAGTCGGAATGGAAGGTTTAATCATAAAACTTTAATGAATTACATAAGTTAGATTTTCTCGTTCCAAGTACCATTACGGTTGAAGAGAATGAAAAGCATTCCAGATTTCTCCGCGTGCTGCTGTGTTTTTAATTTTACAGTGATACCGCAATGCCTTCAAAAATGTCACTCTCAGTGAATTTTCTTTAAAGCCTCCATTTTTTTATCTACTTGTCTGCGGATTCTATGCATGGAGTTACAACTAACTGTGTATTAATAGAGTACCACTTAATGGGACGCAAAATACATATTAATTTTTATTCAAAAGATATACATCTCACTTATCCAATCTTGTCATTCCCTTATTTCTGCCAAAAGGTGACTGCATAAACGCTTCTCCGCCTGAATCTAGATGGCGATTTCCCATCTTTTTAGGCCTCCCTCGCTCTTCATGAGGCGAGATTTCCTAGACATTACGAAGACATGCCTTCGCGTAGCGTGCCCTCTCTAGGTTTATTACCTTCACCTTCTGTTATTCTTCGTTTAGATATGCCGAGTCAGACAGCCAACTACCGCCTAAATTTTATCTGAAAGTTAAATATTTACGATCTCCCATAATTTTCAGTTTAGAACGTGTTGGAGGGTCTTAGAAAATGTACTTTTTTATTTCATAAGAAGGACGAAGTAATAAATTGTTAGTTTATTGAACCAGCAGAACAGATTAGCGCAGTCGCAACTAAGGTGTGACGAGTGCATCTGAAATACTTACTTTCTTTAGTGAATGAACAAAAAAGAATATGAATAAGCGTAATTTTCGTGGGCTATCAATTGTGTAAGCATTCAAACACATTCTCCGTCGAAACATCACGAAAGTTTCACTAGTGAAGGGGTCCAATCGACACTTTATCGCCCATTCTTACAGGGAAGCCTGCTGATATGATGCAGAAATAACCAAATTTAGACTTTGTGGGTTGGTTTGTCCTAGCGCCTTATACCTACGATACACAGAGCCCCCACGCATTCGCTAAGTGAGGAGTAGGCGTTTGACAGCAGTTGACCCAGGCACAGAGATGGGTGAGCTGCACCGTGAACAGGGAGTTGGCAAAACGGTCAAGTGGGGTCCTGAAGTCACTCCTTAATGCTTCCTCGCGCTGTCGTGGTTGGTTATGAGCCAGCCCCCCGTTGCGTCGACGGACTCGGCGAGTGGAAGTGTTGTCCCAAAGAATGGAATGGGCAATAACACATTCTGCCACATAACTCATTGCTCCACACTCACAGAGGACATTCAGTGCAGCCCGTTTGATTAAACTTTCTTCTCCTTCTACCTCAAAGTTGGCAAATTTATCAGATTGATAAAATTAAAATTTAGAGGAGTGAGCTGAAAGTTGATTAAAGTGGTTGAAGAACGACCAAGGTGTTCAGATGCATGCATAGAAAAGCATTTAAACCTTTTTTAGAAATAGGCTCTTTTTTCCACCTGCAAAGTGTGCACTGGGTGGTACAACTTAAGGCAAAATTAATTGCCTTAATTATTCTCCACTTAGGCCCCATTACGTTCGAACTTGTGACATATCGCGCTGCCTTCGCGAAATAATGTATGTCCCTTCCCCACTGCTTTTTCCTTCATTTTTTGTCCAACATTTGAGCCAACTAATTCTTCATC
Source organism: Dipylidium caninum (assembly GCA_017562135.1). NCBI lineage: Eukaryota > Metazoa > Platyhelminthes > Cestoda > Cyclophyllidea > Dipylidiidae > Dipylidium > Dipylidium caninum. Next base: position 166,943 of record QEYB01000588.1, on the reverse strand, counting down.
TCGTCTGGGACGAATGTATTCAAAGCCATTTGGGCAAAACACTTTAATCATCTGGGTGACGTTATCAGAACGTGTCAAACATACGGTCTACCACTCTTGTATGCGCTTTTTCGACGTTATGTGTTCCTTTGGAACTTAGGAGAACCGTGGCGACTCCCAAGTATTGAGAATAACGCGAGTCGGTTGGCTTCAGGCGCGCTGCTTCACATGCTTCCTTCCTGTGCCCCGATTTCTACCCATTATTATTCACAGGTCCTCAACCTCCCTAAGTCAGCAAGTGTCAATTTGGGGTCCATGCGTTGCCCCCTCAAGTCGTTCCATAGTTTCTGTGTTCAATCCTCTTTAACGTATGCTCTGTCCTGCGGGTTGGCCTAGTAACTGTTTATCCTTTAACTCAGTTGGAAATTCTACTTCTCCCCGTGACGGCAACCATCTTGTAAGGCGTATTGTTGATGTTGCATGCGACTAAACTGGAGTAAGGAGCATAATTTCGAGGCGTAATTTGCAATTGAAAATGTCTTCCAATTTAATGGCTCCGCGTATGCGTCACAGGATGGGACCCAAGTGGTCCGGATTATTCTGCAGGATTGGACGCGCAGGTGGGAGTTTTGCTAAACGTCAACCTGTTTGGCGCCCCACTACGTCTCCCAATGCACTCTGCTTTTGATCGTAAAAACTTCCTGGCTTCTAAGGTTTATGAAATTTTTGAAATCCCGACTTCACTGCTGTCGACAAAAATGTATACAGTATCCCTTCATTTTCCACTCTAGGTAGGGCACAGTTTGATGATTTTTCCTTTTAAAGATCTGAGCAACTGATAAGCTATCGTCGCACCTTCCAGATTCCTTCATATTCCACTTCTTCAGTTTGGCAAGATTAAATTTCATTACCTTGATTTTTCAACGCCTTCGGTGTTTACTTTTAATACTTGTTAACCACCTTTTGGTAGAAAGTGTTTATTTGCGGTCCCTTAATAAGAATGAAGCGTACAGTTAACTACAGCTAAGCCAAGAAACCCTATTTCACAGTTTTTTTGGTTTTTCACAAACAGTTCGTTTCTTTAAAAGAACAAGTTAAATAGAGCTGCATGACATTCCTCCCGATTGAGTACTCCCTTCTTTATGCTCAGTACATTCGTGAAATTACACAATTTTAGCACTTTTGTTTCACGGGGAATCCAACTGGAATTTTACTGCATTAGAGTGAGCAGGAGTTTGCGGTAAATAGACTTGCCTCGTCTCTTTGTAAAGACTGTAATGACTTTTTATTGACAACTTTAGAAATAATTACATAGTACACATCAAGGAGTATGGTAGTGGGCTAAAATAAACAGCGAATTCGTATGCTTTCGATCCCTCCACACCGGCGTTACCGCATGCTCTCCTCCCCCAGCCTTCCTTGGAGCCATTTTGTTGTTGATCAGGTGAGTCTGATTGGCTACCTCCTGGCCGACTCGTAGCTGCGTTGTCTGGTGGTTGTGTTCCCCCTCCCCAAGACATCCCAGAGGGATGTCTTCTCCCATCTTTGTATGTTACAGTAGTATCAATGTGACGTTTGATTATTCCTCATGAAATCCGATTTTTTTACAGTCATGCTTTACGTGCATTTCATGAGGATGAGTTTTTCAAGCCAATTATGGCACTACATGAAGTTGAACTGGTTTTTCGATGGTGTCCCTGTGGTCAGTCAGAGTTTTTCATGCAACTACAAAATCAGCTCATTCTTCAAAATTACGGGACTTGTGAATGAGATGTTTCCAAATTCTTTTTGACGGTCGCTTGGCATATTGTGATCAGGAGGGGAATCATCCAATTCAATTCTTATATTTGCATTCCACCAGGTCCTCATGTCAGGACTGACTTTCGTGGTCAACCTATTTTCCAATGCAAAAGCACAAAATGTTATAGGTCCTCGCATGTGATGCCAACTGGGCAGCATGAATGGAGGATAGCCCCCAACTACTCCTATTTTCCACGTCTGACCCGTGTGATTCCCACTTTTAGCTGGCTTTCTGCATAATCCTGGAGAGACTACTCAAGTCTTATGAGCCACCGTCCTCTGCATGGGTGAAGCGTTCTCCCCAACGAACTTCTCTTAAGCTAATTTAAGACTTTGAATTTGTCCTTCAATTTTTCTAGCACTCTTTGACATTCTTATTCAAGCCTCACCTTTTTACCGATGGTATTTGGTCAACTTTAAGGGGCTAAAATAGTTCACTTATACTAAAGAGCCCATTAATAGTTGTCGGCTCATCGAAAAAAGGTATCTGACATTCTTTATTCTAGTATTTTACTATTTCCGTGTGTAAGAACCCTTACTTTAGGCCTTTCTATATTGCTTTTCGCTCCACTTCATATTTGGACCATGTGACAGAGGCTACATAAAATGGGCCTCTTATTGGTCGTAAAAGCGTCTTGAAATTGCTTTTTTTTACTTTGGAATGTTTCGTGAGAAAACGGCTAGGTGATAAGCACATACATGCCACTTTTGCCGCAACAGAACTACTACGAGTGATGAAAACGACCTCGAAGCTGTAGACGATTCTCCACTGCCAGACGCTTCCTTTTCTGACATGAATGGCACTCTGTTAACAGCCAACATCTCCACTGACAGTCTGGATACACGTCGTTCGCGTATCTCCACTCCAATGCGATATACAAACTCGTCGGTCTGCTCAGCTCAGGACGAGGTGAGCGACCTTAGCGTGTTCTACTTTATTGCTTAATTTTATCAAGAGCATGCAAACTGTTCGATTGCTACCTTATTTCTCTTGAAAGCGAAAGGTGATTGAGTTCACCTCGTATGAAACTGTTTATTTGCTGTGAGTCCATGAAAGCCGACAGGCTTTGATGCACACACAAGTTGTCCATTATTTTAACCAAAAGTAGGCAGATCGCTGTAGCCGCAATTGTAGGATGCTTACCGAAGCAGTAAACACTTCAGTCCTGTGTTAATGCTCACACGACTTGCAAAGTCATAGAGCGTAAGATGTACTGTCAAGACTGTCAAGATCACATTCCAATGGTAGAAGTCTCGGTGAATGTCATTCTTCCCCACGTTTACCGGCAATTTTTGAGTTGTTTATCCTTTACATCGAGGCGTCATTTCAAATGCATGCGGCTCGGCAACATTAGTTAAAGTTTTTAAACAAATTGTCTGACAAAAGTGACAGTATTTCGCTTACTTTCACTTATCTATCAAACTTTCTTCAATACCTTCATTGCAAATAGATGTCTTCCATTGTGGAGATCCTTCACGGGGTTAACTTACGGTCTATTTCGTTACCACTGTAGTGTTAAACAGCTTTTGAGTCTCTTCTTCCTTCTCCTTCTTCTCATATACGAGTTATTTGTGCGTATTTAAAGAAACTATCTTCTCTTTCGAGGACAACCGGCACCTAATAGATGGACAGTACCTCGCCCTCCTTTCTCCAACACTCTTCTGTGTCAAGTGGATACCATTTGTTCCTTAAAGCAGACGGGTAAATACTGAATTTTAGATCAAAATCGCATGTCGTCTTAGATTCGGATTCACCGTAGGCAAGATTATTGTTTGGAAAACGAGTAACACATCGGCCGAGGAGTTCCAGGAGGTGTCAAAATGTGTTGTGAAAACGGCAGCTGACTGGTCAAAACTGCGCTGTTTTCATTTATTGCGACGCTTAAATTGTTAGTCAGTCCAGAGTGCTAGGGCAAGGTCCAGGTAGAATTCTGCTGTGCGAATCGCCCTAAAGGAGTTCAACGCCAACAAAAAAATTAAATGAGAAATCTCGTGACTCCGCTGCGCTATGGTCAACTTGATGAGGCGAAGAACAGAAGTAAGAATGGCTCGCAAATCCCCGAGACTTCGCTGTTTCTCTCGTCCCCTCGCCCTGCCTCGCGTTTCGCAGGCAGACAGGGGCTTTCGGCACCGCTTCTCAGCTGCGTCAAGGCCAGCAGCAGGCGAGGCGGAAGGGGCTTTTGCGCCGTCGCCAGCTCTGCCCCTCACGACGTGGTCGCGTGTTCAGACGTTGAGTCGAACACCAAGCCGCCAAGCACCTGGAGGACGCATAAAGTCGTCGTGTCGTCGGTCTGCGAGCACAAGAGAAGCGTTAGTAGGTGCGATTAGGAGCCACCAAGTCGGACTGACGGCGGTGTAATTCGAGGCCGTTGGAAGCCGTTTGGGTGGGTGGGAGGGGAGCAGTGGCCTCCCGCCGGTTGATCGTCCTCTCTTCGTCACTTGGTGTGGCGTGTTTAGTGTCCGTCAATGTGAGCAGACATGAACGGATTCACTGGTCAACACGAGGTCAACCGGGGACGGCAGACGGGGCGGAGGCTCTCGGCCAGACATGAGGAGCCACCTCTTCCCTGATATGGCTCATGTCTGCTCCCTAAATCCCCGCACGCGGATCGTGATTCGCATAAGTCCGTGGGCTACTTCTGCCACCCCTGCATGTTTTCTAGGTTCGCCACGCCAACCGTATGTCATTTTTTTCGTGTGAGTGCGACCACTGAAGACAACTTGGTTAATTAAATATTTAACGCGTTTCACTGAAAGAATATTCGAAACATGCGATTTTATCTCCACGTTTATTGCATGTTGTGGAATCCTCTGCTTCATCTCTGGCCTGAACATTAAACATTTTTTGCCGTCTCTGGTGTCTGTTTTTGCGCGTGGAAAGAAAGAAAAGTGTGGAATTTTGATTTAGCTTCTCACTGCGCCCTCCACACTTGCCTCCCTTCATGCAATCATTCGACTTGGGCATTTCGAACTGGTCGAATTGTGCCCTGAGCTCTTCCTTGCAAATTGCTCTTGCCTTATTGCTGCTACTTCTTGCAAAAGTCAACCTACGCGACTACTTTTTCCTGTTCTTAGGATTGCCAACTTGCCTCCGAATCAACCCTCCTTCCAAATAATGTCGCCAGATCAGGCTGAGTGGGGTCAAGGAAGTGTATAGTTCGTTGTTTCAATCATACGTTTTTTTGGAAAATAAAAATCCCTCCCAAAAAAGTGTCTTTTTAACTTGCGATCCTTCCGCTTTCGAGGGCACATTGCCTTCAATTTGGAGCAGGCGCGGTCTTAGGTAAGTCGGAGGCAATTAGTGTCTTCTTCCTCTAATTTGACCAGCAACCTTTCTGTTCACATTTCAAACTTACTCTACCTCGAAGTTTTTTCTCTTGGCATTAACTACCCACCCCACTGTTCGATGTTATCAGTCGTTGCAAAGTGGCTGCGACGTGTCCTTTCTGCACGACCACCCGCCGTCCATGTCACCGAGATGGCATCATGCACCTGCTTCGGTCCTCCCAGAAGGGATCTTGTAGTTCTCCTCGGCTGGTGAAATTTTCGGTGGCACAGCCTCTCAATTGTCCGTCCCATCGGCATAACGAGAGTGAGCTGTTGAATGATCTTACCGTCAATAGAGGGCAGACGTCGGGGGACGGGAAGAAGGCGGAAGGGCCATCCTGCAAAGCCTTGGGGTCTTTTCAAGTATGCGCGAAACGAAGCCCTGTAGAGCCTCTCACTAAACTAATCCCCTTCTTCCCGCAGACCACGCCACACGCAGGATTCCACCCAGACTGTTGAGAGGGACCCTTTTCTGCAGACGAAGCTCGTCCTTTTGCGCATCAGACCATCGTCGCCTTCCCGAGGACCAGAATTTATGCCAGCAGGGTATCATGGTAGGCGACATAGTTGGAGTTTCGCGCACTTCGTGCCTTCCGGCGGATCGTAAACCCGCGCGAATCCAGAGGTGGTCGTGGTGGAAGGCGACTATCCATTCCGAGTCTCCGCCGATGGGAGGTTACGTGGCGGGTGGGTGGCTCACCCTCCGCCTAGACGGCGATTATAGCGGCCGAGGAAAGAATTCGGCACTAACAGCACCTGTCGACCATTCGCACGATGAGTCAGGCGAGTTTGTTCACGGAAGATGTCGACTCCGCCCTGCTCCACCATCCTGCGGGCGCCCGTCTGATGCGAAACGAAAATGTGTTTACTCGGCTTGGCCGGCCCGGATTAATAGGGCGGATGGCGTGTTGGGCTCTTCCCTTGTCTGTTTTGTGGCTTGAGGCAACGAAGTTGACCGGGAAAGGATTCAACTTTGTCAGGAGAATGGCACTTTGGAACCAGGAGGCGAACCGAGCCGCTGGGAGGTGGAGACCTCCGTCCTGTTGTCCAACTGCCCACACGGAGTCGCCTCAGTTTTCTCTTGTGGTTTGCGTGTTTACCCTTAAGCTCCTTCCCCTCTCGAAGGGTTGCCGCGATTTTCCATGCAACTGAGGGGAATCGATGTCAAAATCCCTCGTGCTCCGTCGTCATGTCAACAGGCAGGTCAGCAAAATACGCTGGAGCAATTAATCCGACATCTCGTCCGATGGCAGCGCGAGCGCCTGTCCCCCTGAAGGGTAGCGCCTCTGTCTACCATCGCAAAGTTCCATGCCAGGTTCGCATCTAACATCTACTCTGCCAACACGTTCATGGGTGCCTTCTTGCAGGAGTCGTGAGACGTTATTGGGACTGCAGAAAGCGTGAGTGCAGGCTGAGATTTCTGAGGAAAGGACAACTCTCTCCGATCTCCCGGAATGGCGGTGCGAACTACCCACAAACGACTGTTTCTAGCTCATTTCACGGCGACGAAGTAGTCGTCGAAGCGACCGCAGCATTGCCGGGTGGGGGGGGGGGAGAGGCCTCTGCAGCCAGCGATGCGGACGTCGCACACATGTCTTCGTGCACTTGCAGACTCCACGACGGCTGAGAGACCCGGTGAGACAGCAAGCCCACGCGGTTCGGTTGGCGTACAGGGCTGCTTTGATCTCCGTCGCCACCGCCGCTCAACTCGACTCTGACGCAATCTACTCGCCGAGAGAGAGAGAGAGAGACAGAGACCTTTTATGGAGGGGAGGAGCACCGTTCGACTGCGTCGCGAGGGCTCTTTTTAACCCTGAGGCTGAAATTTTATTGTTCCATGACTTTTAGGCGCTGTCTCGTCCCCTAGTTACAGGGAAAGCCAAAAACACAATTTTAGTAGCCGCGGCTCAATTGCCACAGAGCGTCTCCCTCATGGACGGCCAGGGCGACGGCCTGCTGCCGGCTCTCACCGCTCGAGACGCGTCCGCACCTTCGCTTCCCTGCTCATTGCCGGTCTCGTGTCCACAATCACGTCATTTGTCACTGATAATGGCGAAACTGCGATACCGCCGGAAGTAGGTGTGTGGCAATAAACGAGTCGCCTTGGGGAAACAATTATTCACTTGTCGCTGGTCTTCCGCGGAAGGGAATGACGCCAATCGGAGACACAAACTGCCGGGGAGGACAGCCCAGTGGTCCAGCCCGTCTGGTGAATGTGGAACTGTGGAATCGGCACGCGAGGAGATGTCCACTTCCCTCCCCACCTCTGGCATTTCGACCGTCTGCCGAGCGGCGATTCTGATAACGGGAGGAGGTGACAGGGTACACGAGGCAATTAGATCTGACAGCCCCGAAGTAGTACAGCGTCCACTCGTCTAAACGTTTCGCAGCCGGAAGTTGGCAGTGCAGTTGCTTTCCGAAAGTCCACAAGCACGTTCTCCGCCCCCCTCTTCCGCTCTTTCTTTCGAAACCACCTCATGAATTGCCAACATTCATACATCGAATGATAAACTCATGTTACCTTGGAATCCGCCTCGAAGGCAACAGTCTTTGCGTCTTCTGCGAAAATTGCAAAAGTCAGTCTTGTCTGCCCGGCGAACTTCGGACCTCCTCGGTAATCGTGGATGGCGGACGAAGACCGACGTATGCGCTGCGAGCGCATCGCGCCGGCCGTCTCGGCCACGGACCTGAGTATGCGGGAGCGCCTCCCCCCTCAACCACACTTGTTCAAACCCAAATCCCACAGTTTCGAAGCAGAGTCTGAGCAATTTTACTCGAGCCTTTCCTTTCGAAGTGACTTCAGCCATTTGACAGGCGCCAGGGCCGAGGCGATGGTGGGAAAATGAGTCGCTCTCCCCTGGAACAGGCAAATACGAGCTCCTAAGGCCCGGCCTTATTGTCGAGGATATTTCGGCCGGAGGAAGTTCTCCTTTTAAAGCGGGAAACGGCGACGAGTTGAATGGCCGTAGATGTGCATGGCGAGGCGGAGGGATGACTGCGGCACAGTGGTGGGGCGAGAGAGTTGCCTGCGACAATCATATTTCAATTTAGTCGGAATCGCCGTATTCAGAGGCGTGTTAGAGGGGATCCACGACTTCACTCTTGACAGTTCGCGTCGTATTGCAGCCGAGTGAAGTATGAAACCGCCCTGGGACGAGGAACAACGCGATTCGCGGCGTGTCAGCAAGGCCAGGAACAGGCAGCTAGGAAAAGTTTATGTACACCACAAACGGCGGTCTGGCCTGCCTCGTCCCCTCTCCGTGCCTACTCACGGCGTGGGACAGCAAATTCGAGGTGGCGAGGAAAAATCACCAGTGATCATCGCCTTTTTTAATCCACGTCAGGCGAAGGAATACGCAGATAGTCTGAAATGGCTGCCATAACAACAAGCAAAAAAGCGTCGGAGTATTGCCGTCTGTCCGCCGTTCCTTGGACACGTTGACGGCGAATAGACTTGGAGGCGGTCACCGGGAGAACAAAGACTCTTAGCATCAGCCTTTGATTCGAGGCGAATCATAAGTCGGTGGGGTCCGAGGGTGTCCTGCGGGCTGGGAAAAAGCCGGAACGAATGCTCCATCACTCCTCAACTCCTTCTCCTTCAGCAGTATTCCACAACGCAGCAAGTTAATTGGCGAAGAGGAATATGCAGTCGGCCGAGTGAGCTGCTGGCCTTGAGGCAAACACAGTCTGGCGTGCGGACGCCGCCAGCAAGGACACTTTCGGGGGGCGGTGGGTAGAGCACCCGGCTGCGCAGTAAACCTTATTCGTCAAAGCTTTCGGTTAAGAGTTTGACCGAGGTCAATGTGGACGAAGAGAATCGAATTAGACGGTGAAGGCGAGCAGGAGATCGGAAGTTACTGATGGAGGTAGAAGAAGAAGCCGCATGAACTAAGGGAGGTGGTACTTTTAGAGCAAAAAGTGTACGATGGGAAGTTGTCAGTGCCACCTCTCACTTCGCGGACGAGGAGCCAAGGCGGCCGTCAACAGGCGCCGCTGTCAAGCGAGGAAAGACACGAAGAAAAACCGGGGACTCGGGCGACAACTCAAGGGGATTTACTTCGCTCGCGCTACGAGTGGAGGCAACTAAGATGGTCGTCCACGCTACCACGTACTCCCGATCAAATCCGAAGGCAATCGGCCTTCAGTGGCCACTCTACGTCAACTTCCCAGTTGCAGTCTCCACCAAAATGATTCACCCACTTTTCACTATGCAGTCGCAGTTCCACCTCGCGGAAAATGAGCCCGTCTGCCGTCCCCGGTTGACCTCGTGTTGACCAGTGAATCCGTTCATGTCTGCTCACATTGACGGACACTAAACACGCCACACCAAGTGACGAAGGGAGGACGATCAACCGGCGGGAGGCCACTGCTCCCCTCCCACCCAAACGGCTTCCAACGGCCTCGAATATTACACCGCCGTCAATCCGACTTGGTGGCTCCTAATGGCACCTACTAACGCTTCCTCTTGTGCCCGCAGACCGACGACACGACGACTTTATGCGTCCTCCAGGTGCTTGGCGGCTTGGTGCTCGACTCAACTCCTGAACACGCGACCACGTCGTGAGGGGCAGAGCTGGCGACGGCACAAAAGCCCCTTTCGCCTCGCCTGCTGCTGGCCCTGAAGCAGCTGAGAAGTGCCGAAAGCCCCTGTCTGCCTGCGAACGCGAGGCAGGGCGAGGGGACGAGAAGAGCAGCTCATCGCCCTGTCCTTCTTCCCGACAGGGGAGTCGCGGCGATTTGCGAGCCATTCTCACCTCTGTTCTTCGCCTCATCAAAGTTGTAACCATGTGAGCGCAGCGGAGTAATTGAGGGGTTTCACGAGATTCTAATAATTCCCCTTTCTTCGGCCATCGCAAAGTAGTTGATTGAAGAATCCTCGCGAAAGACGAAAGGCGGTAGTGTCGGCGTCTGTTGGCGTTGATGTACAAGCTGAGCGATCGTCGGCTTTCAGGGCGATTCGCACAGCATGGACGATTTCACCAACACAGCCAAACAATGGTGCAGGGCGTGTCGTGTCGTGTCGTGTCATGGTGTGGTGTGGTGTGTGGTGTGGTGTGGCAGAGAGAGAGCGAGACAGCCAACCCGGCGATGGATAGACCGTCTGACTAACTGGCTGACTGACTGGCTTTTGACGCCACACCCGTGACGCGGGTGCTCCACCTCGAAGGCGCCTCCGAGACACTGGCGTGGAGGTTGGACAAACAACTCCATGAAGACGACACCCGTGAGTCGCAAGGGGGACAGGGCTGCGGTGCGAACAGTCTCCACCGGGGCGCCGCTCACACAACCACTGCATTCACTGGACACGAGACGTCGCGGCTGGAGTCGAGGTGTCGCGGAGTCAATGTCATCGTACCACCCGACCTCCGCCCCTTGCCCCACGCCCCCCGTTTGCCCCGCACCCACCGCAGCACACTCGAAGGTGAAGTGCTCGCCCACCTGCTCTGTCGCTCAAGAGGCGTTTGTTTCACGGCCCAACGCGACCTCGTGCAGGCCACCTGAGTCGCACGAGGGGGGCAGGTTGTCACATGACTGACTGACTGACTGGCCAACTGACTGACAGCGAGTTTGGCTTGCGAGGAGCTAGTGAGGACTCGGGGCTCGCCGACGCGACCTTCCTCTCGCCTTTAGCCCAATCCAGTCACGGTGATTCGCCCCAGCGTCGTCGCGGCTTGACGCACGCCGAGGTGAGAAGGGGTTAGAAGAGGCGAGGCAGATCTATCGACGACGAGGTGGTGGAGGAGGGGCAGGAATGAACCCTCTGCTTACGCACATGACGCGTTCTGGCCAAGTGTCGCCGGCATCACCGCCAACGCCACCCGCTCCCCCCACCACCGCCATGTGAACACTCGCGATTTGTCCACCAGGCCTGAGGCGGTCTGGGGCGATCTTCTCGAATACACTCAGCTGCGCACAGGCGGGGCATTTTGTGTCACTGCATAATCCGTGGAACTGCAACGTGACTCGCACTGTCGAGCGTCAAGCACACCAGAGCCGATGGTAAGGCTTTTGAGCTTGGAACAAGCGAGCCAGCACGGTCCCACGTTTTTCTCTGCGTATTTGGATTGTTTGACGTATTGATGCTTAGGTGGCCGCCCATGTTAGCAAAAATTTGGTCTCCTCCCCAGACGAGGTATTTTTCGCCTTAGAGAAGCTTTTACGATTCCGAAGAGGAGCGATCTCCCTCCTCGCGTGCATGACGCGGTCCGGCCAAATGTATCCGTTCGGAAGGTGTTCTCACCCGGTGGCTGCGTTTGTTAGGGCCATTAAAAGATCCGTGAGTGTGAACAGATGGACGAGAACGCGTCACTTTAGCTCAGCCTCTCTGCTCTCGATGCCCTTTGTCGCGGTGCAGTTGAGGATGTTGCGTCTGCCCTCACCACCGCCTCAGACGACTTCGTGCGCGGCTGCTGGTGGACCACGCGATTGGCAGCCATAACATGGCGGTGGCTGTCTGCAAGAGGGTGATGCGGGCAGGTGATGGAGTAAAGGAGACCGCTGAGGGGAAAATGGGGCGAAGTTGAGTGCCTGGTACCTTTAGAATCTACACCTCCACTGCCACCAACAGGTATGATTTGCCTACCAACGTGGAGAAACTCGGCAGATACGATTCCGTCGCCTCACACTTCTGCAGTCTAATGAAGTACACCATGGAAACGAGACAATTTGAAAGTCTGCCTCATCGCATTGTTTGGTGTGGACTTCAAGCTTTTTGCTGTGTCGTGTTGTGGCTCCGACTCTGTTCAACCAGCCCCATCCCCGCTGCCGGTCGTCATGTTCGCCCCCTTGCCGGTGTTTCAGGTGGCCGAACTCATCCTCTCTAAAATGTGGAAGGTCAAAGACGTACGGGGTGGTTGCGTGTGATGTGCAGGCCTTGCGACTTCAAAAGTTCCCCAACTTCTGACGGCTCCAAGCCCACGTTGGCTGGAAAAATTGGCAGTCGCGCCTGGTTTTTTGGGTGATCGTTTTCACTCACTAGTCCACCTCTTTCTCGTCTCTTCAGATTGGCGTCAAAAGTGCCGCTTTCTTCTTCACATGGCAGTGATGATAATTTTAAACGCACCAGCTCAAACAACAACGCGGCCGATTGTTGGGGAGAGGCAAACATTTACCCCATTTTGTGACATTTCAAATCTATTTGCCACCGCCTCCAACGCAATTCGCTACTACGACTGAATCACATCCAACTGTCGTCGGTTGCAGCTTTCATATTCACCCCGTGGGAAAATCAGCTACGCCGGGAAGCCTGGCTGTGAAGAGCTGCGGTCGAGCACACAAGTTATTCAAAAAGAAACTGCACAGAGAGAAGACGGAAGGCCAGGCGGGGGGGGGGGAGGGGGAGAGAATTCCTCCTCCCGACTTGAAGTGGGAAGGCGAGCTGAGGAGAGAGACGCTCAACTCACGGCAGCGGATACGAGGACCATTTTAAGGCGTCTTCAGGCTCCTGACGCGAGCCTCGTGCCGCGGCGGAGTTGACGACTGCAGTCACCCTCTCCTCCTTTCCGCTGGCGTCCAGCCTCTCTCTCTCGAATCAGCGGAAAGCCTCTGCGGTTTATTAAGGCCTCGCTGAACTGCGTTACGACTCAACTTTCAGCCTGACAGCAGCGACATCCACCAACTAAAGAACTCGGTGTTTGTAAAGCCGAGTGAACGGGAATTGACAAGTTAGGACACCATAAAAAGACGGTAAAGTTGTAGTGAATAAAACTGTACATCATCATCATGATTAGGTTCCCTGCCATTCAGCGTCTCATGTGTACACGAGTGATCTCGACAGGTGGGCGTCGTTGGAGTAGGACGTGGAACCGGGTCGCAAATCCTGACGATCGCGGTGCTTGCGAGTGCACATTTGCAGGAGGATTCGTCGGTACTTTGGCCAACACACAACGTAGATCACGAAGTTAGCCATGGAGTGGAGGAGGGATCCGAGGACGGCTATCGGGTCGACGATCTGCCCCGCGATGAGCACACCGCAGGTGACCGCCGGCGGGAACCACTCGAAGGCGAAGACGGTCACGGGGATTAGAGGCAGCATGAGGATGCCGAAGACGAGTATGACGACGAGCAGGACCCGCGTCACTTTGGTGCTGTTCAGCGCACTTCTCCGCCCCTTCGACGTGGTGGACGAAGAGACTGCTGCCAGTGAAGTCACCTTTTGGCGAAGCACCTCGGAGAAATGGATGCATCGACATATCCGAAAGCTGCACCACGTGAGGATGAGGAGGGGCAGGAGGGTGACAAGAACCGCGTCTGTTGTTGAGTGGATCTGCTTGAGGAGATGCACAATGTCCACGAAGCTGGTGCCGTAGGACTCCACCGTCACGTAGGCCATGAAGGAAAGACGCGCGGTCACGGTGAGCGCGAGGCAGAGGGCGATGGACGCATTGACCGTGGGCAAACGTAACCACCGTTTGGCCTGCAGAGGATAACACGTGATGATGTAGCGCTCGAGGCAGATGAGAACGACAGTCCAGTTGCGCAGCATCTCGAGGACATTCACCAACGTGCTGACCGGCAACAGGTAGGCGATCTGTCGACAGCTTTGGCCGCAGATCTTCATGATCTGCAGGTAGAGGACGGAGGCGATGAGGAAGGCGATATCCACCACAGACATGGTGAGGAGGAGGCGTCGAGTGGTTCTGGGCGTTAAGTAGTCGCGCGAGAAGAGAACGACACTCATGACGCTGGTGGCAATGCCGACGAGGGAGACTGGAAGGCCCAGGTAGGTGACCAGGGTGGTCTGGTAGACCACGAGGGTCTGGAGGAAGCCTGGCCCGTCTGGCCAGAGTTGAAAGTCTAGGCAATAGTGCAGGTAACTCCTTGCTCGCGGTGCGGCCGTGGAATTCATCTCTAATGCGAAGCCGCCTTCTTCCTCGACGAATATTTCTTCAGTCCAATTCCGATTGGTTGCGCAGACTTTTTGGGATGCACCAATTAGAGACGATGACTCGGCGAGAAAAGTAGACACCTCGTCGTCCAAATTGCCCTTTTCCTGTCGTCCCACTCTCTGGCTGCAGGCAGCCCAGGAGAAGGCTGTAGCGAGGCACATCTTCACGGACAAAGATCTGCGACCCACTAAAAGTCGGTAGCGAAGATGAAAGGGGAACTGTGGTTTCAGACAAACTTATTGAGATTTATTTTGCCTGGCACAGTTGGGAAGGCGGGTTGTTGACTTGGAGTGGACAAAAGCTGCCCCATGATCGTCGTGGCCAAGAAAATCTTCCGCAATTAAGATTTAACATTGCGGTGAAATCTACAAAACTTGAGTAAGCGGAAGACGGACATGACGGGTCAAAATCGTCTGGTGCAGACTAAGTGATTATCGTCCTGGCCTGGCAGATTGAGGATTCCATGGTGCCTCCTCTCGCAGAATGCGCCACCGACTGCCCTGTGACGACCGCCTCCGCGTTATGGGAGTTTCACCCCGCGATTCCTCGCCGTGGTCTTCCTCCATTCAGTCCACCAACTTCGCTCTTAGAAGGGCACTAAAGCGCCACAAAGAATGGTTAATTATTTAAGGTCGTTACAAAAATAGTGTTACGGCACAACAAACTTGGTAACGAGCAAGGCGGGGTGATATGTGAATGATTTTCGCTTAAATTATGCAGGAAAGTGCATAATGCTCGTCACACATTGCTCGAGGAAAGCTCTTTCGGTCCTTTGGAGAGTCTCGTCGCCGTTGGTATCTCTACTGCCTCTTACACCAGTTAATAAGGCTTCTTTTTCATCAACAAGTAGCCCGTGAATGGCTCTCTTTAGGGCGACTAAAGGTACTCAATCGCTTTTCATGATTAATGGAGACTTGTGCTATTGAGAAAATGCTTTTGCGTGTTCGTCCACGCCTCAGTTCAAACGCCACGAGACCCCATTTTCTCACATTTGGGTGTTGGAAGGCATTATACTACTCATTGGTTTTAAGTAGCAAATCCCCGATTTAAGTAGTATTGAAAAGGAATATTTAGCTTCTAGTCCTCTTGGAATCTCCACATGTAAGTCGTATTAGTTGACACGATAGCGATAGTTGGAGTAAATGCTAAATATTAAGGCACTTCATGAAGCCAACGTCAGTGAAAAGCACTCCGGTCACCGAAAACGAAAACTGTTTTGACGTTGAACGTGACGGCCCTCCGACGCCCACGCCGTTACGTTCGACCAAAGTAGTTGGAAGCGGGCGAAGACTACACTGGAAGCTTGCAGCATTTCAAACTGAATTAAAAGGATTTTCGTTGAATCGGTTCCATTGTTATGGGGTACTCACACCGCGTCTGCCGAGGCAGCAGCGCCTCGGTTTCCCATTGCTGAAGACGTTTGTCTTCTCAGGGTAACCTTTGAGACAAGTCTTCCTGCGGAAATCGGCCTTCCAAAACCCACTTACGATGAGAAATCGACAGATTGACCTTCACGTAGTTCAAAACTTTTTAACCGGTGCTCGCATCAAATGCCGGTGCAGGTGAATTTCAAGCTTCTTAACTTGTGCTAAGACAGGAAGAGCGTGAATCTCCGGCCCCTGCCAACATCGCGCCATCATGGTCGACGTTACGAAAACGCTGGAGGACGAGACTACCAGCCAAACAGTTGCTGGGGCAAGTGTCAGGTATCATAATGGACGGAGAGGTGAAGAGCCGCGCAGACAATGGGCAGATAAAAGCCTTTTGTTACGTGGCGGGACTCTAAGGAGTTTTTCCTAGAGGTCTGGTCTGCTTTCAAACCTACCGAAAACGATTCACCAGAGGTGGTTTAGCATTTGGGACGAGTCAGTGGCAGACGAAGAGGTCAAGCAGACGCGCGGTGGAGAGACCGCGCGGAACCAGATCTGACGTCCTCAAGGTGTACGGCCCTGAACCAGCTTCAGGCGCCTCCTTCGCTCGAGCACACTTTGCCACTTTCCCGTGCAAATTAATGGGAGGGCGAGGAGCCCGTCTGTTTGGCTACGAGCACAAATCTCGGCGAAATACCTGCTGCGCGTGTGTGCGGCGTTGCTGGAAGCAGAAGCCCACCTGGTACAACGACGACGTGTCGCTTTTGTCTGTGTTGTTGTTGTTAGATCAACGTGGCCAACAGAGGTTCCCGTTTGGGGGCGTTTGGTAGAAGATCGGGCCGCCTCCCCTTCTCGTATGCTCGTCTGGAATAAGTCGCGTGACGCTGGACTATCAGTTGGGAGCGCGGACGTGTTGTGTTGACAGTGACACCATGAAGGCCCCATCGTCCACTCATGCCGAGTGGTGAAGCATGAGGCGAATGCACCGCCTGTTGCCTAAACACTGTCCTCTTGCCGCTTTTGCGGTGAAGGTCAAGGATCCAGACCTTTGGACGGTGTCTGACGACTCTAAGGCCGGTGTCTTGGAACGCGGGAAGGCCGCGGAAGCCTGAGAACTGCCATCTGCGCTCAGGACTAAGTCAGCACGCAGTTAGACGGGTGGGAGTATTTCTCGCCTCCGGGTGCCCCGGAGTAAAGCGCCTCTTCCTTGTGGATTGTCTTCACAGCTCGTTGCCACCCCCAACACAGGCCTCGGGCCGCGAAGTCGACCCTCTCGAAGACTAGGAGGACGTGACTGACCTCGGTCCCGATTGCCGGCGGAGTTTGAAGCCGACAGCGAATCTCTTGTTCGAAAGTTACCGTAGCGACGCGAAGGTGCGGTGAATTGCTACGGCGTCTCCCCTCTGGGCACCTCCAATCGGCCTCGGTGTGTGTGTTTGAGCGGGTCAAACTCCAATCGACGGTCATCAGCATTTTCACCTCACTCCACGAATTCGATCTCCTCATTTGCGGGGTAAAGGAGAAAGCGAAAGACATGTGAAACTCACTCGTCGAGGAAAACCAAGTTTGGCTCTTCCCCTTTCTCGCTCTCTCCGCTATTTCTTCTCACTCTCACTCGCCTCTTGTCTCCTCAGGGTTTACACGCTGCTCTTCAGCCCGACTTTGATCTCACCTGAGGTCGAAATGAGAAGGCGGCGTGTGTCAAGGACTGCGGAGATATGGCGAGTTGACGTGTCCCGCTTCCCCCGCTTCCCCGTATCTCCCAGTCGCCGCCTCCTCACCTTCTCCGGGCCCGACAGGGTGCACTGCCGCGAGATCGGGGAGTGATAAAGGCACCCGCCGCGTCTATGACACTCGTAGAACCTTCTGCGAGCTCCACTGCCTTGGTTTGGCCACACACCTCCAAGTGTGGGTTGGCGAATCGGAAGATTCCATGCTGTAGCCTCAGGTGATGGAATTTCATCGCTCATGGCGCCTGTTAACACGTTCTCTCGACTGTCCCTCTCCTCCAAATATCTCGCAACACGCCCACCTGCGGGTGTGTCAGCCCACGGGGCCCAGAGTCAACCCTCCCGTGGAGTCGGCGGGGTCCTCTCCAGCGCGCCATCACCCAGCATGCCTCCACGATGGAGACCTTTCGACTTCTACAAGACTTCCGTTGACCGAAATTCATTCCCACCAGTCGCACCCTTCACGACCGTGTTTCTTGGCTTGACTAATCGTCTTCACCCTCCTTCGAACACCGTCTCTGGCAGGTTGTTTCAGTCCCTGGCGAACTGGCCACCCATGAAGTCACCTCGAACTACCCGTTACGGCGACACTGACGAAGTGTTTTAAACCCTGACGTCTTCGTGTTCTCCCTCAGACCTCGCGAGACGCATCTTTTACCATCTTTTTGAAGGAAAAACCACCTTTTATTCACCGTCTTGTCTTATCCGTCACCTCTGGCGGGAGAACCTTGGCTTAAAAGCAAAACGTTTGTTTACACTATTTTACGCATAAGAAAGAATTTTCCTATTTATTTTTTTGTCCTAATTAGAAGTAGACTGAGTCCTCCCACCGGCCGACGAAGTCGTTTTCAGCCACTTACCGTCGTTTAAGTCCTCAATTTACACACTTTCATTCGACATGTGGGGAGATTTTGCCAGCGCTGTCCCTCTTTTCTGTTCTAAATGTTCCCTCACGGCTCTACGATTCCCCCGTAGCACTTGAGACCTCTCGTTTGAGGCTGTCTCTGGCAGACAGTCTCACGGAAATCACCACAGCACCGGACCCCGGGAGACGCCTGTGTGTGTGTGTCATCTTAAGACGCTCTCGCACTTATCCCAAACAAAACAAAGTGGTCAACACAAATAAAAAAGGCGATTTGTCTTCGTTTGCTTCCTCCAGATGGTGCGAGTTCCTCTCGATTTAGGCGAGTAGGAGGGGGAAAAGTGGACGGCGGCCTAGCGATGTCAAAAAAGACCAGCTGTCGGGTGGCCTGTCCACCGGGGGAGATTTCGCACTCCCGTCTGCCACTCGACTCCAGACGCCTTGACAAAGCGATTATCTCTGGACACCGTCACGGCGTTAACGAGGCAAAATGGCTCAAAGGGAGAGTGCGAGTCAGTCTGGTGGATGCTCACCCAACCGCCATCCTGTCATTTAAAAGGAGTCTGAGTCTCCCCAACCAACGGCCCGCTCCCCAGCGTCGCTTGGTAGGTGGCATCTCCCACTGCTCTGCGTTGGGAGAGAGGGACAGAGTTAGAGCTACCGGTGTTCCCTCCCGAGGGAAAAAAATCCCATTGTCGGTTGCATGGTGAGCCGATGGGGACTTCGCCGGCCCGTAGTCGAGGCCGAGGATGTCAAGTGAGGCCAATGCACTGGACAAACGCATCTTGAATGACCTCGTCCCACTTCGCGGGGCCAGAGCTTCCGCTGTGACGTTGCTATGTCGACGACAAGATTTTGTACATTCGCCGTCGAGCGCTCAGAAGCATGTGGCGAGACACAGCAATGCGCATCGCCGTGGAAGGGGGTGCGAACAGATGGGAGCGGAAAAACCGCGTGGTTTCTAGTCGCCTCCGCAGCTCCTTGTCACCACGTGGATCAGAGAGACGCGCCAGAAGGGAGTTTGACTCACAGGGAGGTGCTGATGACATTCGGTCGCTGCGGCGCCGCAAGACTTGTTCCCCGTCAGTCATCATCTGCGGAAGATGGGATGTTCGCGATATAAAACTACGTGTAGGCAAGGGCGAGTCATTTCCTCTACCACAAGGCAATTCTGCTTCTTGAGCCCCACCATGGCCGCAGTAGTGAATAGTGGCGGTGGGGCAAAGGCGTGAAAACCCGAAATTTGTTCTAACCGGGTAGGATTCAACTGGCATTGGACCCCCTGCGTCTATGCCACCGCTGTTTCGACATAAGTAGCAGCCTCGTCTTACCCTATTTCCTCCGAAAGTGCGGCGTTTTAAGGGACCTTCTCGCCTGTAGGCTGTCAAACATGCACCAAGGAAGGACTTGTGGATGAAGTAAGGGTCAACGAATTGAATCGAGTATTTTCAAGGGCCAGCGGGGCATGCAATCACAGATCCTTTAACGCTAACTCGGACAGCCTCGAGAACAGTTAAGGTCTGACGGAACGCAGTAACAAACATCTCTAAGTGTTGACTAAGTACCAGTGCTGAATGTCTTTTTTCTTCACATTGCGGTGGAGATATTTGGAGGCAGCACGGGATACAGAACAAATGTCGATTCCCTACGCCTTCCATGGAGATTATGTCTCTACTGCGAGGGCGCAATGCAATTGTCTATTCAAGCTCGTCTTTTTGAAGGCGACGGGTGAAGCGAGCGCATCGCCCGAGAAGATAACAGGGCCGAGCAGTGGAAATTCCCTTCTTCTCAACATTACCAGTCAACTTTCCCATTGCGCCACGAGGCGCCTCGGACATCGGACATTGCACATTTGACGTCCCGCCGCTTAAATACATAAATAATTCACTTTTTCTCTCTTAAGTAGTTGATATTTTTATGTCTTCTGAACAGAAACTCGACAAAATCCGTGGCACTTTTTCATCACAAAAAAGTGACATCAAATACTTCAGGATTATGTTGGTGTCAATAAGGAAACATGTTGTGAGCCACTCCTCGAGGAAAAGCCTTAATCTTTCCCTGCTAAAATGTTGAGCACTTTATTGCAAAAACGACCAACTCCCAACCCCAGTTAATTATACGGGCTGTTACTTGAGTTAGTAAAACACGCAAGAATTTTGCTCCCAAGATTTCAAAACGTGTTGTGGTAATGAATGTTTTTTTTATCGTTCTCAATAAATGAATTAATGTATGACCTTAAAGCTCCTTCTTTTTGTATTTTAGAATGTGCGGGAATCATGAGTGAATTCAGTCGCCTACTTCGAAGGAATACTTGTCAAATTAAAGTACACTCGTCATAATGTAGCACCCGCTCGTCACTAAACTCTGTTAAAGCGCAGAGTTCATTAACAACATTGAAGGAAGTAAACCCATCTACCTTATTTTCTTCTTTGTCTACAGTCTCGAGTTCGACCAGTTCATCAGGCAGACTCTAATATAATTTCACCCCTCTTGAGGAAATCTACCATTATTAATCCAGATAGTCTTCCCGTCTTCGTTAATGACCGTAGATAATGCCGCGGCCAGAATCCAGGGAAAATTGGAAGTGCGGAGACGAAAAGACAATGCCCACCTTCCTCCAGTCACGATTACAACAATGGAGAATGTCTAGAATCAAGTAAACACCTCGTGGGAAGATAAATACAAGTCAGGAAAGATATTTTACACGCGATTGTGCTCATTTTCAACATAGTGTCCTTTAAAGGGCATACATAACCGCCGCTGATCAGCCTCTTTCGTCCTTACTGACGACACGTGAGCAAAGATAAGAGGAAAATACCCGTTATTATGTTCTATTTGAGGATGGAAACGTTGTTTGTTAAAAAGGCTCATCCTTCTTGCCATTCTTCCTTCACCAAAGTGTTCTCGAGGCAGATTCGCCTCGGGTAAGCGGCGTAGGCGACTCCCGTATGTCTCGCGGGGTCACGTGGTCGGGCGAAGAGAAGTTGCCATGTGCCAGACGAGGGTTCCCCCTCTCCCCGTGTCCATCCAGTAATTCGTACTTCAATACCCTTTCACGATTCCGGGAACCTGCCTCCTAAAACAGAGACAGACTGATACCCGCGCGTAAATGCGTCTGAACTCGATGTTTGCTGAACGTTACTGGAGTGTTTCGCGGTCTTATGTCGTCTTGTCTATTGCCAAATGAGCAGAGTGGAGGGTAAACGACCGTTTAAATTATGACAATCTCCAAATTTTGTTCCCTTCCCTGATGCATTGAGCGGGTATTTTGTAATCCAGGAAAATATCCCCGCTCCCATTGCAGTGCCATTGGGAGAGGTGGGTGAAGGACCCCCCAAGTTTTTCCTCAATACTTCAGTCCCTCCATCCCTCCACACGGGAGACTCCTGAAGAATCCCAGCCACAAAGAAGTCTGGACGCGTCTTCAGTGAAGACCACGGCATCCCCCCTGATTTCGCCACCACCTCTCCACTTTACCCGTCCTCGCCCTGCTGTCGATGAGATGTCCTCTCTCTCTCTCTCTCTCTTTCTCTCTCGCAGTGTTGGCTGGGGCTGGCGGGGTGGAGTGGAGTGGGGTGGTGGACAAAGCGGTTGAGTGAGGTGCCCATCGGAGGCGACCGTGTGACTGTTGTGCTGATGCAGCGAGTGGTCGGCGGGTGGGATTCACTCGATGTGTCGACTGATAATTATCGCCCGGTAGATTTGGTAGCCAAAAGGGGAATGGCAAATGTTTCCATTTCGACGACTCAAAGGAGGTCATTTGGGAGACCTTTCGCAAAAGTTAATCCTTCTGCCCCCAACTTCAGACATAATGCCTAAGGTGAATGCGATTTTATGTCGGTTGGCATTTTAGAGTGTGTTTGTTGTTATTGACCACCACCCCATGTGTAATGGCCTTAGCCAAGCCTTCCTGTCCCGCCTCTGGTCTGATGTGAGCGACTTTCGCAAATCCTCTCCCTCGACAATTCTCTCGACTTGCGTGCCTGGCTTCGGCTGGTGATGAGGCGGCCTCAACGACATCTGAAATTTCGCGTCGCCTTGCCAGTCGCACTTTCTCGACATCTCTTGAGGTAGTTCAAGCGCGTCATTCGGGAATCCTTCCAACACATGAGGCTGCTCTGACCCACTTTTTCTCATGGACGTTAGTCCTACTTTACTCGAGTCCCTATGCCTTTCCCAATGTATTTCCTCTCGTCCCCGTCCCCCTCCGACTCATCTCTAGGCGCCACTAAATAAGATACCATGAAGACTAGCTATTTACTCCCTCCTCGCACGCGAACCTTCACGTTTGTCGTCACTTCCACATTCTCTTCCCTTCTTTGACGTGAAGCATTTCATCACCGGTGTCCTTTCACCTTCGCCCCCCCTGCGGCTGTCAATCGAGAGGAGCCGTGCCTCTGCCCTCGTATGCCCTGAAGGTGACTCTCCGACCGCTAAAAAGGGGTTTCACTTGACACGACAGAGAAAGCATCGCCTCTCCACGTCATTGGGTGATTAACTAAAAGAAAAGTAAAACGGGCGGGCTGAGGTGAGTTGATATGACAGCCCGTCGAGTGTCCTCTTTCCGCAGCCACCGTCCGACCGCCGTGCGTCACTTGGGTGTGAAGAGCCGATGGCGGGCCACAGAGCGTCTCCCAATGGGGAGTGCCACCACCGCCCCCCTCATCGCCCATTGGCAGGCATCGGAACATCGGCGCGAGGAGCACCGAGCGAGACCACGGGGCTGCGAGACGGCGGCGAGGCATGGCGCGTTGGGAGTTACGCTGAGGGCAGCATTTCCTCCAACCTCTCAGCTCTACTGAGTCACTTCTCGACGGTAGAAGCCTCCCCGCCGACAGCCATCGAAAGCCCAAATGGCGGGAGTTTCTTTCTGCCAGCGGAAGACTCTTAGCCCCAGACTGAGGCAGCAAACATGCCGAGCTATTTTGAGTCTTCACTCATTTTTCACCTTCGAGTTCACTTGCTCTTCCCGCCCTATCGGGTCCTGTTCGCCCACGGGATCTGTCTCACATCCTCTCACGGCATTAATTTGTCTCACCGCAATCCCTCCTGGGTGGAGGGAAGGAGGAGGGTCGGAGATCGAGGAGGAGGTCAGTGGGGCATTATGTTTCCCTCACCCAGTCATTCATCCAGCCACCGCTCCGCCACGGTGTATCCGCAATGCCAAAAACTCGGAAGGGGAATGTGTGGCTGTCTCCCATCTTCTCATCCCCTTTTCGCAGCATTAGTCTGCCCTACTGCAACCGCCTGCGGATGGAGGGGAAGAGGCGGCTCGCTGAGGCCCTTCATCCCTCCAGTCAACGGTTACATCCGCTGGAGTTCCACGTTTCCGTGAGGTGCAGTGGTGAAATCCCCGGACGGATTGGCACCTGGTGAAAAAAAGACTAGCGAAAATCGTTGTTAAAAGCTGCTATCCTTTTCGTTGACCTCCTTTCCTCGCCACTTGCACGTCCACGTGTTCCACGCCGAAATGGGGTGACTTCAAGGTGCAGACGGTCGTGATTCCCCACGGCGCAGCTCGTGAAAAAGCCTCCGACCTAACTTCCTCTCCGCCGTCTCTTTTCTTCTGGTTCGCGGTTGCGTTTATCGCTGTCCTCGAAGGATTTGCAAGGCCAAGAGCCTGTCTACCATTCCGGCAGCCTCGAGGTGTCTCTAAGATAGGAGGCAGCCAATGTCGACAGGCATTTCTTGGCCAGTGAAGTCGACACGAGGGGTGACGGCGATTTGTGTCATTGCACTCCTTCCCTCCAAGCAAAGCAGAAGAGGAGATTTTTAAGGTGAAATTTTGACTGTCTCCAGCTTTTCTCATCGTCGCCCAACAACTTCAGTCAGTTTTCTACAGCCTTATTTAGTTAGACTATTGAAAAGAGAAAAAATTAAAGTCGGGTAGCCCATTCATCATCATCATCATCATCACCTTCGCAGACGTGTTGGGTTTAACGACAGTTCAACTCTTCTCGCCTGCCACATTCCGCTCCCCCGACATCCCATTCCCCCTGTTGTTCCACTTAAAGATGACTCCAGCCTCTCCTCTTCCTTTCCCTGTGGGCAATCGACTCTCCTTCCGGTCAGACGGACCAAACCACCAAGGTGCGGGGGAGGGGGGGGGGAGGCGGGCTTTAGTCGTCTCGCGCTATTCCATTTGCCTCTGACACGGTCATACGGGGACTGTCACCATGCTCAAAAACCATTTCGTTTCATCCTCGCCTGACAAAATCGTCTGCGTGGTCACGGCATTTCTGTCGGACGGCGAGGACCGGGGAAAAGTGAGCAATTCGAACACTTATTCCAACGTCCTTCCAACTAGTTTTGATATTTCCGCCACAAATGCCTGTGACATTATCCCCTCAGATCCGTCAATTTCTTTTCTCTCGACAGACTGATTATTTAGCAGTTGCTCTGCCACAAGTGAGGCTGCATGAACTTCCCTCCACCTGACGTGGAGAGACGAAGGAATGTTTGAGTGGAAGAATGGCATGGGGAGAAGCTCACTCCAATAAACTGCCTTCTTCTTCCTCTTCCTCTTCCTCTTCGCTCAAGCGCCAAACGGAAAACCCCACTCTTTCCCTCTGAACACGTCAAGCATATCCGCCCTGGCGAACAGGCTATTCCCACCTCTTCTTCCCCACGCACGGGGAGTTGAAAGCTCTCATGAGGCGATGGAAAGGTAAACCGAGAGCATCTACACTTCTGCCCCCCCCCCCACTCCTCCGCACCATCCGCCCGTTTACATGTCCGGTTTCTGCTCCAAACAGAAGGAATTCCATCCGTCCACCAGCCTCACAAACCATAAGAATGTGCCTTCGTTTCGCCTTGTCGCGTCCTGTTCTCTCGAGCCCTAATTATTGCCGCCTTTGTCAGGGAAGAAGATCGCGGCGTCCACCGTGACCCGTGACTGGATGGAATTATGTGTTTCCTCCTCCTCCTCTTCCTGTCTGAATGACGTTTGGGAGATGTCAGGCAGAATGCCCTTCCTGGTCCTGATTCGCACTGGCCGATGGTCTTATTGAGGCGACCCCATCACTCCATTTCTCTTCTCCTATTTCGCCGACAGAACTGGATGGACGCATATTTAGTACCAAAGGACCCCACGATCTGCAAATTTCGCGCCACGATCCCTTCCTACTTTGGGTAAAAGCTTCTTTGTAAAAATTTGTGCCTTTCTTCCTCCTCACACTCCCCTCTGACAGCCCAGAGCTATTCGTTTTTCAGATTTCTGCGAGGCAGGCGGTGTGGGAAGAGGCGACTTTTCCGTCCTCGCGCCTTCTCAAATCCGTCTTGGAGGCTGACGACCCCTCTGACCTGGGAGGGTGTGAAAGTGCAGATTTCAGGCTGGTTAGTCGCCTATCCGGTGTTAATTTTCCAGACCGACGGCCAGAGCAATCGGTGCGCTAACCCTTCGAGCGTAAGCCTTTCTTCTCGCACCTCGCATAACACAAGGTTTCCCCTCCGGCCACATTTATAGCCCTTTGGCAAACAGTCCCAACTAATTATTTATTCAGATTTTATCTTTCCCGTATCTCCCCATCGCAGATTGTGTTCTTTATTAAGGACCTCAGGTGAAGCTAAGCAGGGCCAAAACAAGACAGGCGCAACAAAGGCGCCAGCCTTCAAGGGACTCTTTTGTATTTGGCTGGTGATCCTCCGACGCATGTAAATGCACCGCCTTCTGGTCGATGACATGAGAAAACGTTTAAAACGGTGCTGCCACCTTCTCACTCCTCTCTCCAACGTGTGACGTGGCGCGTCAATGCTATGGCGAGACGTGCATACCACCTTTCACTCGTTCCAGGCTTTTGTTGATGTTAGTAAAGTAGAGCAGTCTTTACTAAAGCGCCTTCTTTAGACAACCTCGAAGGCCAACTAGCAGTGGCTGTGAGGAAAGGAGACCCCACCGCTGTCTCGCTCGTTTGTTAAAGGCTTTTGTGTGGAATCAAAAGACGCCTCCATCGGTTGACACTTCAAATGCTTCCAAGACTAGAATAATCTTACAACACACCCGGCTGCATAGTTGAGGAACTGATGATCCAAGTGGATCACAGTTTCTTCCATTACCTCCACACTGTTATATTGCTTAAATAAGGATGTCCATGTCGAATTTACCGGCTTCGGCTGCAGAAGATCGGGCTGGTGCGTACGAGCGGCAAGAGGCGTATTAGTGCGACCTGCTTCAGCGTCTAACATAATGCAGAAGTTTCATCCATCTACATCGTTTTCATTTTTCAATGGCAACGCAATTCATGTTCACGTTCGGTTCACTTTAAGCAAGAGGTCTTAGTAGAAGGGAAAAGTGAGCCGCTGATGGGCCCAAAGTGGTGCGAATGAGAAGAGAGCAAAAAAAGATGTTCAGATATTGGCGGTTCTCTCAGTGGAACACAGAAGTAAACACTGTCGGAGTGAGAAGTTGAATATTGCGTCCACCCAGTTAGGCAAAGCGAAATTTAGCAGGACGTTGTCTTTCCCTCACCAAAAGTGACCACTTCTCCAAAAAGAATGCTATCCACCAGGCATTGTTCTGATTCTTACTTTCCAGTTATGATAGGTCGGTAGAATGCATGAGGAGCAGAAGAACCTGTTTTATACGGATGCGAGCAAAATCGAAGTAGGTTGAGAGACAATGGGGACCGGCGGACAGACGGCAAGGAAATTGCATTTTAGTAAAGGTACAGGTAGCACGAAAACAAAGTACAGTAATCCGGCTTTCAAAAAACTTCACCTAGATTTGGTACAAGACTAGGAAAATTTTACGGCAAATCAGTTAAATAGCAAAGTATTTAATATAAATGATCAGATGGAGGGAGGCAGACCTAAAAATAAGAATAGCAGTCTGATGCAAACTAGAAGAAATAAATAACACCACAATCGATTTCTCGACAAACTAACAGCCAAAGGGATAAGGTACATCTCAATTATAACCATTAAATGGAATTTCTTTGAAATAACGTTAGTTTAGCCCCAGCTTATCGAATTCGTACACGTGGAAATTTCGTTTTTCCTTAAGAAAATTTAATTTTATGGTGCGCTTTACTCAATTAAATCACTTCAGCATCTTCTTTGCATATTTACTTTTGAATACAACTCCCAGCGGCCGAGAACATCAACAAATTTGGCCGAAATTATACATGGTTAAAGGAGACTTATGATAACACAAATAAGGATTCGAAGATTTCTCCCACCCTTTGTGTAATCAAAGCTAATGAAGATTTGGTAAATACATTTTAATGGAAAGACGAAACATAGTGGAGGTCAGTAGAACTTCATGAGAGGCTTTAGGATGCGTGGCAGTTGGGTCTAAGATGAGTAAAAGTGCGTTTTGACGACTTGGTGCTTTCCATAGGCAAGGAGTTATTATTCACCATGTGACTTTTCGGCATTAATAAAGGCGCCGCATATTTAAGAATTAAGTATTAAGCTGGCGTTTGACAGATTGGGTGAAGTGTGTATTAACTTTCAAAGTGGTCAATGAGTGTAGCAGATTCGCCAAAATTCCCGAAAAATAAATTCACAAAACACTATCAATAACAACAGTTTTGCTAAAATGTCAAACAAAAAAATCTAAGATTACAGAATCTTAAAGTGTATAAATTTTAAAATTCAAGGTTAGTTTCTTTCACAGCATGATTATAACATTTTATGCCCAGATCCGCATAAACAAACGCAAGCGCCACATACGAAATCAATTGGGCGGGCTCTTGTTCGTACGCATTTCTAAGCCTTGACTTCGAATTATTTGCGCGTGAATTTAATACTGTTTCTATTTGTATTTATTAACTCCTTCTTTTGCGATTGGATCATTTGTCTTCAAAATGGTCATATCTCTTCCTTAGATTGCAACGTGCGATGTTTGTTTATATGCTATAGTTTTTTCTCCCAGTTTGAAAATTCCGAGTATCCACTTGAGCAGGTATTCGCGTTTTTACGGGCTGTTGTTATTTTTACATGAGCAGTTGAAATCTTACTTTTGGTTTAAATCGCGTTTAGGATCTTGCCTTGTAATTATCAACGTGTTTTGCGCAGTTTCCTACCAATTATTTGTGATTATTTTTCCACCCAATTAATACTCGCAAGTCGTCTCAGACACCAAATTTCTTCTAATTTTGTTATGCTTCATTTACTATTTCAGTGTGAATGATGAATAACAATTCCCCCGCAGATATTAATGACTTGCCTAATCGCACTGTCAAGGCGAAACATGCCCTTATTAAATCGCCAGACAGTCCCATCAATGTCAACATTGCCTCACCACAAAGAAAACGAGCGAAAATCATTCGTTTCACCACCGACGACTTTACTTGGCAGTGTTGGCAGTGTCTGAGTGCCTTCTCCAGCAACACTGATCTGCACGACCACTTAAAAGACTGCGATTCGAGGAACGCTGCGGAAGGTGATATAATACTACCCATGGGAGACTCTCTGCCAGGTTGTCCCTTCTGTCCCCGTGATGGGTGCCAGGCAGAAGCGAAGCCGTACTATTTCCAAGACTTTGATGTTCATGTTAAGAGTCAGCACCCCGAGGTGAAGGAACTCACTTGTCCTTACTGCACCGATATAATTTCCTCTCCCCGTTTGGAGGACCTTACTTCGCACATCCTCCTCGGCCATCAAATTCATTGGCGCCCGAGTCCAGGTAAGTTTCCAGCCTTTTAAAGACGGGAACTCCATCACTTAGCTATAGTTTCTCGGTTGCAATGTCATTTCATTTGCAAAAATTGCATTATGCTTTATGTAGACTTTTGCCATTCACAGTACTGTGAGGTCAAGTATCCAATGTGTCGGCGTTTCATTGCTTTTCGGTACATTTTGTGAATAGTTCCTTGATGACATCAATCTCTTTAGAATTATCATATTTCATGTCTCCCATATTTTTGATTGATGCATTGATGACCTCTTTAAATATCATGGCAATACTATCCCTAATAAAACAGATTCTTATGACAGACGAGTTAAAATTGTGATTTTATAGTATCCTCGCTTTTCCGGATTACAATCTCCCAGTGAAATCTAATGCGTTTGGATTAATCATGTTCCGAAAACCTTACCTGAATTACAGTACTGCTCTAAAGAAGTTTCCTTACTGGTGGATTTTCCGGGCACATCCCAGTTTGTTTTCACATCATTGTTGTGGTAGTGCTCCACTTTTCCTGTAGATTTTACGGGCCATGGAGGTGAATATAGGCTAATTTAAAAGGTGTTCATGGTTCCTAATTATGCGTTTAGACGTGATATTATTGTGATGCTTTTAAGGGGTTTATGTATTGGAAGCATTGTGAGCTCATTTTCCATTTGATTATCGTCTTTAGCTTCAATGGTATACCAGCGTACAGATGATGTCGCACACCGGGTAGTTACCTGCCTTGGCTGCGGATGGTGCACTTTCGTGCTGCGCGCCCAGGATGCCGTACAGCCGCCAGCTTCGCTTGCATCGCACATGTCTAGGTGTGCTGGTCGTGGCGCCCGTCTCTCCGTTCCCCGTCTCCCGTCCTCCTTTCGTCGGCGAGCCGACATATCCGCTCTTACCGCCGCCTCCGTTAATGCTGCTCACGCCTTTGCCGTGCGCTTTCCTTGCGTCCGCGGCTACGTCGCGTCCGCCTCAGAGTCAACCTCCACCACCGGAGCTGGAACCTCATCATGGTCGGTTTCGGTCAGTGCAGAGGGTGATGTCTTGCCTCATAAGCGGCTCAAGTACCAGTCACCCTTGAAATCGGTTTCACCGATTTGTACTGCTACGGCATCGCCTGTACGTGAAGAAGTGAAGTCGGAAGAAAAAGTCGAAGAAGAGAAGCCTACGCCCGTGGAGGAGAAGCTAACTAATGGTTTAGTAAGTTGGTGCATAAATTTAAAGGTGTTTACAAGTTGAAGTTAAGATCTCAGGCATCATGAAAGTCCCTGTACAACTCATCTAGAGAAATGCTGATTTCTCAACTTTAGATTTACTCAATGGCAATGAGTAAATCTTATTGTTGTCAATGTGTTTCGGTTCATTTCCATGATTTTGTCTAATTATTATTTTTTGAAAATGCCTGTCTAAATTTTGGTTTTATTTTGCTATCTGCTCTATTAGCTTCATCAGTACCTATTTACTTTTGTTATGTCGTTATGTTTTTACTTTTTAATTGTTGCATTTAATGATGCTACTTTTTTAACTCTTGAAAATGTTTCCTTTGTTTCTGGTAATGCTGTGTACCGGGCATAGAGCACGGATACAAGGTTACTTGTTCCTCGAAATGGTGGCTCAGTCACCTTTCCTGTGGACATTCCATACTCGATAGTCTCTTTAGGTAGCCGTTATTATATTTATATTGAGTAGTCCCCCTTTTCAAAGCTTAATTTGCCTGAATTTTTGATAGTAAACGTCTTTTTCTACCGCAGATTTTTTATTTTGATACTTTTTCGTCTGAGGGTTGTGCGCCTCGTTTTTGATATTGCCTTCTGTATTGTGTTTCGAGCATATTTTTCATACGAAGTTGCCTTGAGCAACGAAATTCCAACTTACTTTTTTGTGTACCTGTTTTTGGGAGTTCGGTTATCATAGTTGACTTCTGTGAAGAGTAATGCCTAGTCCGCATCATTTGAAGTTCATATCTATCAGAGATTGGGTGGATTTACGTTGTCATTTTGTGACTTGCATTGTGAAATCCGTATTTTCGATAACTTGCCTTATTGTCTATGACCTTTTTTCTCGATGCCTCCTTGGGTTAGTTGGAGGATGAAATGCCGGTGAGTTAAGAAGGTATTTGGCAATCGTGGTCATAGGTCTTATGTAGTGTTTTCATTTAATTGCGGTTTAACCCCAAATGAAGCTTATACACTCATTCTCATATATTCGCGCTAAAAATTTTTCTATTCCTACAATTTGTATCTAACCGAAAAGATGACATACATATTTTTCCCGTGGCCCTGTTATTCCCCCACGGGAGAATGATAAAAACGACATTGTGTATTACTCTTTATTTGACGCGTAGGATTGATTGGTTATGACAGGCATTGATATTGGATCTTAATCTCCATAACGTGTTCTATCGTGCATCCTACAGGAACCTACGCTAACAGAGTCCAAGATCGCAGAGGAGCCCGAAAGTTCTACTAAACCAGAAAACATTTCCCCGGAAATGTCTCCACAGGTGGAGCAGGAACAGGAACAACATGAAAAGACCGAGGAAAAGGAGAATAAAGATGAGACAAAGAAAGTAGATACAGAGGGAGATGAAAAAGAGCCTCAATCAACAACGGTGCAACCACGCAAACGCACTACAGCGCCTGCACCACTCCCATTGCGGAAGCACTCGATACCAAAAGGAGTATTCGATGTACCCTTAGATTTGCCTCCTTCGCCTCCTCCCTCTTCGGTCGCGGCAGCAAATGCTGCTAAAAAGCCAGCCTCCACCCGCGTCTATGTTTGTCCAATCTGTGGTGACAACGCCCTCTCGAGTCTGCGTGAACGAGACAAACATCTACAAGCAGAGCACACCGGTGAACTCGTCTTCCCTTGTCAGGCAGGTTGGAGAGTCCGAGACGACGGAACTCTCATATTTCTAATTTAAAATTTTCCCATTCTCTCACACATGAAATCGTTTTTTTCTAATTTGAGTGGTGTTGCCGAATCTCACTTGAGTCTCGCTTTCTATTACTTTTGGAAGTGGAAACGATTCATTGCCATTGTTGCCGTTCTTACAAATTATGAGTATGTAGCTGCTTTTCTGCATTTGAACTTCTCAAACCTAACTTCTGCGCTCATTTGGGCCGATCACTCTGCTGCAACCCCTAATACATATTTAGTATCGTACTACTCTTTATGGAACAGTTTCTAAATTAATGCTCCGTCTAAGGCTGTTAAAACCTCTCTTCAATTGATTGATGACACTCTCTGCGGACATTTCATTCAAGAGTCGGGGGGGATGTTGATCTCACTGATTTCCCAAACTTGTGCCAAGGTATCGTCACAACTCTGGTCTCGAGATGGATCTTATTACATTCTCTATCCATCAGTACGAGGTACCTTGGTTTCGATTGTTTTGGTGCTCCAAACCGATGGCATCTCATTTACAAGCCCTCAGAGTATTTTCCTAAAAGTGTGCTTCTGCGCTATACGATGTATTGTAATGTCTCCAGGTTCCTTCAAAATTATCATCTTTTTTGTCACTTTCTTAGATTTCATGCTTTTTTTGCTATAAACCCATGTCTTACTTTCTTGGATAATTTGAAGATATTTGCTCACTTATCTTTTCTTGTGAAGCACTGGGTTGAGAGTAATATTTTGCCTGCGCTGATTAGTTGATTCACTTGAAGCAATCCCCAATATACCTTTCAACTAGAAAGTTGGTATAAATTAAATAAACCCGGTGGTTCCGCTACACTTTTCGATCTTAAATACGGCTGTCGCCGCGTCCCGCACCAGATGATTGGATATTCTTTGAAAATCACACCTAAGAAAGACTTTGTTTTAATTTTTATTGAATAACGAAGTATGAGGTGCAATTGTCCTTCGATCAGGAATAATCCGGAAAAAAATCATCATTCTTCTATTCTCTCTACAGCTCTGTGGAATGGCCTACCCCGTTTATATCGCACTTCGTCGTCATGCGGTGCTGAAACACGCTGCCAACTTCGACGCAGTTCTCTACGGACAACCTGACATGGAGCCGGTGGAGTGTCCCTACTGCGAACTCGTCGCCTTCACATCTCCCGAAGTGCTCCAATTGCATTTGGCCAAAATTCACCCAGAGCAGTTTGAGCAGCAGACTGTTGTCTCCGCTGTCGCCTCAGCCCTCGCTGCCCCGGACTCAGATTCTGATGTGGAAGGTGGAGGTGGTCGTGGTGCTGGTGACGATGACGAAAAAGACAAGGATTGGACAGCAGAAAATGGCTCTAGAAGCGCTGGTGCCATCAGCACCCCAGCCGCTAGTGCCGCGTCTGTCATTGCAGCGGCAACGCGATTTGAGGGGACCCCGGGGGTGAGGAGAGGCAGAGGGAGGGGTGGTGAGTATCTTCTTGGCCCTTCGAAAATGCGAAATGCTGTACACTTGGCCTTGTAGAATAGGAGTCGGGTTGGATGTACTGAATTGTTGACACAGTCTACCCATTGTATGCTGGTAACGAGAGCTTATTATATCGCACATCTCAGATAGTCCAACGCTATTCAACGACTTCTTCTCTTTCGTTTGTTAATTTATCACAAAAGTTGGGAGTTTTTAATTTACCTTTATTTCATATCCTGCTTCATATGAGGATCTTTTCATAAATAACTTTCTAACAGTTCGGCGCTCAAACTTAGAACTCCAGGTCTTGCGCACAGCATTTCCGTTTTTTATCGTCTTGATTCCTTTGGATTATATGTTTCGTAGATATTCTATATATCGGTCGAAATTATTAAACTTTTTTCGTGTTTCCATTTTCGTGAAGGACGACGAGGTCGTTCCAGGTCTCTAGGAGCGCCTATATACACGCCAGCGGACCTCCTGAATGACCCAGATCTGTTGGAGACTGTAGAGAACCCTCTTCAAATGCGCCAATCCTTAACACCTGGTCGTCGAGGTCGTGGAAGAGGCAGAGGTCGCGGCAGCGGCAGTGTGAGCAGCGTGCGTGGTCGTGGAACCGGGCGTCGCGGTCGCCCCAGGGGCTCCGGTCGTAATTTTGGTATTCACACATCGACTGTTGCAGCCACTGTTGCAAATCTCCCTCAATCCCTTTCGTCAACAGTCCAGCAACAGCAGCCGTTAAACGCTTGTCCGATTCTCACTGATTCAACTGGGCATCCAGTGGAAGGTGTTGCGGTATCGACGACCGCGGGGGTGGATGGAATGGAACTTCCACCACCACCGAATGCTGTCAGTCAACTAGAGGTAGTTTTGGCTCAAACACCGGCTGAACATGCGCCAGTCACTTGTAGCTTGTGTGGTCCGCAGGCACAGGTTGTCCTTGACAACGCCAAAGAGCTATGCGTTCATATGGAACTGGTAAGATACGTTTCCTCAAAGATGAGGATAGGCACATTACTGAGCTGATACGAAATTCGTGACAGTCTCCTTACTTGCTAGGGGTGAATTAAAGCTGTTAGTTCTTTATTAACTTGTAATGGTTAATTTTAAGAACACTGTTGGCAAACTCCTTACGATCTGCCAGTATTTAGAATTGAAACTTCTTTTTGACCTGTTGGAAGGTGAATTGATATCTGCTTATTTTGAATTTGTCCAAATTTTTCCGCTGAGAAACCCCTTGCTTAAACAATGTTTCCTACTTGGTATGTTCTCCTTATATGCGACTTAGTTAGTGTTCCTCCAGCTATTAGAACTGCTCTTAGGCGATTTGCAGCTCATGCCGACTTCCTTGCTTATATTTTACTTTTTCTGTTTATTCTACGGTTATCACTGGATACAAATTACCTGCGCTTTTTTTGAACTTGAATGTCTAGTTAAACAAAATTACGTTATTCCGTTACAAAATTAGGCGTATTTCGCACTTTACTCCTGGTCATTCCTTTTTTATCCCCAATCGTCAAAATTGGTAGACCATCATTCGATGGCAGTGAATGTCTCGGTGTCACTTATTAAAATATAAATTGTTTATTTAGGACAAATAATTTTGTTTCCCGTTTAAAACAATAGGGCTACTCCAACCTTTGCCTCCGAAAGTATTCATGCTACGTGTTATGTCCAAATGCCTCAACTTCAGTTGAAGGAATATGGAAGATTTGAATGGGATTTGGTAGATGCAACTGAAAAGAATTTGTGCAGAGTTTTTTTTTCACGTGAAAAGATTATGAATACTTTGAAAAGCCTACAGTCCTTCCATTTGGTTGACCTCTATGCCTTTTTATAATCTCTCTGCAGGATCACAATCCAGAATCAACCTGTGAACAGTTAGGCTGTCAGGCTTGCGGTCGTATCTTCTTTGGCCCTCATCATCGCAGCGACCTGATTGGCCACATCCGCGTGGTACACCAGGCACAGGAAGAAGCGATGCTCTGTCCGAATCACGCTGCCGAAGGAGGCTGTGGCGCCAAATTTACATCTGCTCGCCTCCGCAGCAGCCATTTGCTCGTATCCGATATTCCTGGGTGGTCATGTCCCCTTCAACTAGCTTCAGAGAGTCTTCAGGCGGTCACGGAAGTTGCGGAAGCCGGCCAATCCGTTGCAGAAACCTTCGATACAATGGTTCTGGCCACGGAAATTGCGGCCGACGCTGTAGGGCAGATGGTCTTGGCCTATGGCTGTCCTTTGTGCTCTCGAGTATTTGTCGGACAAAATTGCACCGCAAGGTACCTGGCGCATCAATCACAATGCACTGGTGTGGCGGTGAGCACAGATGAGGCGGGGGCAACGGAAGCTGAACCGACAGCTGAAGCTGTAATGGCAGCGATGACAGATGATGCTCACTAGTAACATCATCAACCCCGTCTATGTAAATAAGGTGGCGCGCCCAATTTTTTTTAAGGAAAGCAGAGGGAGAGGTATGTATGGTGTAATCTGTTTGCCCATGAGTCTCACGTAAGACTATTTTGTTTCCCTTCCCCTTGGTATCTATTCTGTGTATGTATGTGCATGCGGTTAACCACACTGCGATTGTCGCAAACACTCAATACGCTGAACGTTTGTAGCGGTGTTTTTTTCTATACGGTGAATAAATATGCGCGGATATTCAGTTTGTTGGCATTCCTTGTGATGAGGGAATTCTTGTTCCTCTTGGTTAAGTGCCGTGAGTTAATTAGTCGGTTTTTTATCTATTCTTCGATAGGAGTACTGGCTAATCGGGAGGTCGGTGGTGGGGACTGCGTGTGGGTTACTAGTTTGGAGCAATGGCGATGTTGATAATGGCGGGTGGGAGTAGGCGTCGGAAGGCTTTAAGGCGGCTTGGTTGACTTAATTCGGGCTGGCGTTTTAATGTCGCAATGAGTGAGGCATCGTGTAGTTGACGCGACCTTGGCATCTAAGGTAACCAAAGAAGTGATTAAGTGAGTTATATTACACTAGGTTTGGGTGTGCACTTCTTTAACTTCCCTCAAAGCTCACCAAAAAGGAGATGGCTTATGCTCTGTACCGCTTAGACACTTTCTCGACATGGGTTCCCTACCATCTCGAATGACTTTCACAAGCGCTCGAAGCCGTACAATTTAACAAGCTGTTTCGTAGCAAAAACCTAAAATTACAATTTAAAAAGTTAGATATTTACTTCTCAAATCCATATTTATTCCACCGCCCTGGAGGACACTTAATGGAATAGCAAATTGGACAGTATTTTACTTTTCTATTGGTGCGCGATAACAGTTGGTGTTACGGGGACTGTGTGTTTTATCTGCACACATTGCCGGATATGTTTTGGGAAAGTGCGACCGTTCCCCCGCAGATAACAGAGGTAATCCGCACTTAAAACGTTATAGAATTCCATAGGAAACGACTCTTGAAGAGGTTCTCGACGATGATTATGTCGTGCAACATGTTATGGCTCGGTGTTCAGGAGTCATCAACTAGTAGTTCTTATTTTTATTTAATTTTTCTAGCCTCTTAAATGCTGACCGTATATCTCGCCTTATCGAAATGGTGATTGACCAGTCAAATATTACTTTCGACACTGTTAGGTTCAAGTGAGTTTTCTTGGTGACAAACAGTTTATTTTTTTATCATTATACATTTTGGCCATTCATTCACCGTATATGTGGGCCTTTCACTATATCGTGATTCGGCTATTTTGCCAAGATTTGATACCATGATGCGTCTCTTTTAACCGACTTCTCCAACCTTTGCATGCTTTTCTTGTTTTTTATAGACGTCCTTCAGTCGCGGCGGAGATCCTCTCCAGCGGAGTTCCTTCTCTAGTGGATTTTCTCATTTCCACCGGCAACCAGCCCAACGCCGGTGACAATGGAACAGATATTAATGCCGATGGTGCATTACCTAACTCATTGCCATTTGTGGACAGCTTACTAACCTTTGTGAACACGTCTGCTTCGCTCAACCCCCTTTCTGCCAGTTTCTTCGTCAAAATAATGACAAATTTACTTTACTCAAAGGCTTCTGAGGTATGGGTGTAGACCAAAACACGCTTTTTTTGCAAGAAACGTCCGTTTTTCTTTAAGAGTCGTAATTCGTTTCTTACTGGCTTTTTCGAATTCTTCTAATTGAGTTGAATTCTCTGGCTTATAACGTTGCATCCGTCATTTAATACTCTTTTGAGTCATTGGGAAAAGTTTTCTTGACCAATAATATGATTTTCATACATGACTATCGGATGCTAAACTGGGTGGCTTCATCACCACCGCCTAAATTTTCTTTCCCACATGTTTGTTATGGATGATGGTAGTAATGACAAAGTTTATCTTTATTGTTTATTGGTCAACGCAACATTAGGTCAAATTGTTGTATTCCTATAGTGAGATTTTAACCGCAATATCCTGTTCTCGTATTTTATATGTAATGGTCTGTCCTAGTTTTGATTGATTTAGTATTGTAGGACGTATCTTTTTGTTATTTGAAGGCATCCAATTACTTTAGCAATGTACACATGGGCTGCACACGAATACCCACACGAGTGCTTCCGTGTTAATAATAACATTAGTAGAATATGACGTGATTAAGTTATATATCATAAGCCATTGTACTGCATCCACTTCATACTTTCACATCTCTGACGCTTTATTTTCGCAGAATAATTTCACCCTGACATGGTAGAAAAAAAATTGGTTGCTTCATTCTCAACTGGTGCACTTGACTTTATTCACTCTCCTAGTGTTCCTAACATGTCTGTTATTTATTTCTGAAATGCAGATGCAGTACTTGACGAACGAATTGGTTATTTGTGCACAATACTTGCAGCATTGTACTATGTAAAGAGAACTTAGAATTCCTGTTCACGCGCAGAGGCAAATAGCTCTGAACGGCCAGAGTGAATATATACAATGATTAATGACTTCTAATCGTCAAGAATCTAGTCTAAGGCAACAAGACGGGACGGTCCACCGTGGCGCAATGCATACTATAGCGGACCAATGTTATCAATTTTATACTACTTTGCTATGTGCTCAATGATATTTTCTTTGGTATCATAACCTACTCCTTTTAGCTAGTCCCATACTTACGTACGCGACGGCCCGAATTTCTCCCCAACCTACTCCGTCACATTGAATCCCCTGCGATTTGTGAATTGCTTATCGAGATGACGCACCAGGACAACCGTCAACAGGATGCTGTAGCACAGGTAGGCGTTGCGCTCCACTCGTTCATTTTGAGAGACTGTGCTGTTCTTCATATCTACACAGGATGGTCACATTTATTAATGGTTGTGATTGACTCTACGACTGTTCCGCTCTTCCCGAATCCGGATTTACCCTTTTGTATAGCTTCCTACTCCTTAAGTTTTTACTTATAGATCCCTGTTATTACCACCCGTTTATATTTATGCATATTATTTTCCGGTATTGTTGGCCCCCGGCTTTACGACTACCATTGCAAAGCTTAGCAAGTCACCCGTTTTGTACATCGGATTTGGTCCCCTATTTACCCAATTCTCGTTTCGAGTATCATCTGCTCCTGACGTCATTTTTTTCTCCCGACGAAATCCATACCTTGAAAGCCCATTCCGCAGTGGGTTTCGGCGATCCTTCAAATACTGGTTTGCTTCTCTGAATCCTTCTACCCTGTGAAATGCTGAAATCCTTTTTACTTTCCACGTGTTCTTAGCTCCCTATCATATTTTGTGATGCCGCGACCCGGCGAATTTTATTTATTTGTCGAATTCCGAGAAGTCTCACTGCATCAATATTTACTACGCCTTAGTCGATTACCTGGCCAACGTTTTATTTCTGCACCCCCTCTTCCATGCTTTAATTTCCTCGTCCTTATTTTCTTGAAGGTTTCCCTTTTTGGCCAGTCTGGCCCATCTTCTCTGACGACTTAGGTGTCTTCCAAATTGCTGCTGTTACCCTCGTTAGTTTATTGACTTGGGTTACCCCTCATTTTGCTTTTCATACTTGTTTTAATATAACGACTTGTCAAGTGGACGTAGAGGG
Source organism: Dipylidium caninum (assembly GCA_017562135.1). Taxonomy (NCBI): domain Eukaryota; kingdom Metazoa; phylum Platyhelminthes; class Cestoda; order Cyclophyllidea; family Dipylidiidae; genus Dipylidium; species Dipylidium caninum. Next base: position 127,989 of record QEYB01000588.1, on the reverse strand, counting down.
TTTCTCAATTTATCTGGTTGACTAATCAAAATCATCAATCGCGCGATAAAACGGCACAATTCGTTTCGGGAAGTTCGTAGTTTACGTACTGCGATGTCTTGGAACGAGTCTCCTCCGTGTCCCACGTAAGTCCTTGCCTACTTGGAACAACCATTTATCCAATCCCCCACTCTCCCGGTAGTCTCGGGTGGCATTTCTTGATTCCATTCCCTCTCTTTTCTCCTCCTTCATTACTTCGCATCCAGGTTTTTTTGCGTCAGCAGGACACTTTTGTATAACACTGGCTTAACTACGGCGGCTCCTCTACTAGTTTTTTTATACGTTCACCTGTCCACAACTTTTAGTCTACTTATTACTGGCTTTATCAGATCAAAATGGCACCAGTATGGTGAGCCAAGAATCAGATTGTTAACCCGCTTGAGGCCTATCACTCGCAAGTTTCATGGCCTTGACCCCTCGTCCACTGGTAATTGGAGCTTGCGGAGCTCTCGATCCTTCTACTACTAGTAGCTTTCTTGGGAGTTCGGCGTTTAATTGTTCATTAATTTATGACCTACATACACCGCGCAGCAGCCCCTTTTCTAAAGTTTTAAAACTTAATAATCATTAAATTAAGCTATTTAGATTTAGGCGGTTTTTTTCAAATAGATTCACCTTTTACGAGTCCGTTGCACATTTTGAAGTTTTTTGTTTACTTCATGTGGTATGTTTATTTTTTCCTGTCTGACATTGCCGAAAGTAGATGCTTCCTCGCGAGAAATGACTAATCTAACCAATTCTGCGCCCTATTCTTGCGTCATTGTCTTGTTGTCGTGGTATCGCAACCGCTGTCACTGAGTTGATTTCCACTTTAGTGGTTCATCGATTGTGGCGTCATCTCGCAACTCCTGGACATCCTTTCATCCGACGAATCGTCTGAGGTGAGTCCTCCATCCCTCCGACTCCACTCAGCGTGTTTGTATGTGCGCTTCCAACCCCCCTCTTCACAATTCACATTCGTAGTTCTCCTTTTTTTGACTGAAATGACTTTTAATCGCTTCGCTGAATGATGATTTAAGCTCAATGCGGGAAACGCTGATTAAATTCAAATCGAAAATGCGAACAGTTCTTAATGTTAACTGGTAGAATTAGGGAAAAGATTTAGGAACGCTCTAACTTTTATCGGCAGGCGTCCTATACGACAGTCGTCATCTGGGTTTTCCCCTTTCTTTCATTTCAAATTACGAGCCAACCCCTTCTCTTCTCAATTATCACACTTTACTTAGGAAATCAAGCATCTTGGAATTCCGATATCTTGTCGAATTTAAGATATTTTCTCTTTCGTCAACATCTTGAGATATTTTGCAGTCAAGTTTAAATTGTTGAAGTCAAATGTCGTCATCATCAAAAGGATTAAAACGCCATGCACGTGACGCCTTAGGACCATATTTGATGTTTCGTTTCTTAAAATAGACTCACATTCTGAAGTTTCTTGAAGTGCGAAGCTACTTAATAACGCCTCAAAGTAACTTTTTAGACGCCATTCCATTGTTAACAGGATCTAGACCAGAACCAAATTTTCTTATCTAGAATACTTTTTGCTTGTATAATTGAGAGGTGGGGTAAGGTAGAGGCCGTAAGAAGAGGCTCCTCCCTCGTCTTCGGACTTCTGCCTCTGATTTATTCTATCCCGGTTTGGTTCGTTCTACGCCATTTACTCTTGCGCTAGGGCAACCATCAGGAGCGCGCACTTTTAAGGTTCACACGGTCGGCTCTAAGACAGATCGTATGTTTCACTGATTCTGCAGATTGTTACCGAGATGTCACTATCATTCCTGATTACATCAAACACCGTGGTAGATGATTGAAGCACCTTTTTTCCTTGATCTTTCCCCGTAAACCTGCAAAATAATCCTGATTGTTCCATGCCAAAGTTGGGACTATTGATAAGTGGCTTTTCTTGGTAAACGTTGAGATCGTGGATCGTCGAAAACGTTCCATGAATAACCCCTGTGAGAGCCACCACACATTAAAACAAACCAGCATATGTAATTTTGTGAGTTCATGTTGAACGGCGCAAGTGTTCCATTCAACCGAAACGTATTATCCTTCTTAAATAAGAAATCAACCTTTCGAAACCATCGGACTTAAATTCTCTTCGCATTTCTCTCACCGTGTCCCCATATCCACATTTTGCCACTTACTTTGTGGAAATCTGCTACCGTGAAATAGTCGGGAATCTCGCCAATTAAGGGAATTAATGCTTGTGATTCTCTGCCCTGTCGAAGGACCCTGAAATCATGTTCTTTAACCGAATATTCCTTATGCAGGCTTATTTCAATCTATTTTACCCTCCCTGACGTCAAGATTTTAGTTTGTTGAGGGTATGTGAAGTCACCTCGGTTTTTTGAATGTCCTCTCTTCCGAGCCGTCATCTTCATTCATGTTGACCCTATTCTTCATCTTCTTCACCCTCGTTGGCTAACATTATCCTTTAACTAAGAGCGTCCCAAGTCTATACAGTGGGATATCACCTTAAATGTCAAAAACTGTTCAAGAATTCGCTTTCCCCTTTTATGAAGATGACCTCGTCAGCGGCTGACGGGCGGTGCGTTACCGCGATCGCATAATCCCTCGTCTGGCTCGGCTCAATTGCCCATTATCCCCTTAGTTGTTCCATTCAAGTATGCCGCAACGCATTCTTGTTCTTGTGCGCTATTTTGCCTTAACGGTTGAAATCAGACAGTGTCCTCAATTGTTATGCTTCCTTTATTCTTGTTTCTTGCACAAAAGTGTTGAACTTCCGCGTATTTTGACTTTTCTCGTCGGAAGTTGCATTCATTTTCCCCATGGGAACTGGAGGCTTCTGTTTGGACCAACCGCTAGGGTGAAATTTCTCTCTTTTAGGGCACGCAGATGAAACGAATCTTTTTCTTAATCGGGAAGCGCTTGTTTTATCACTGTTTCTCTCAGATCTCTTAGCCGATGTACATTAGATTTCAGAAATTTAGCACTTAGTCAGGAATTCGCTCCGATTCATTTTAACCTTCGGCTATTATTCCACTCCAATCATTGAGGACGTTTGAGTTGACGTACCGACAAGTAGCGCGCTTGTCTGCATACAACTCTCGAAACAAATTTAGTGGCTTTCTGGTTTTAAGTCAGTGTTGTGGTCGGAATCATGTGTCCTGCTAAAGTGAACGGAGGATGATGTACCTATTCATCATCCTCCCATTCATCAAATGGGTCAATTCGGATAAACAATCTTCAAAAGTCGTCCTATTGAGGTGAGGTTGTGACTCCTTCGAGTAGAAGGGGAAAATGCTAGGAAAGGGGAAGGGGATGAGTGGTTGGATGAATTTGCACTTCTAATAACTTCATGTCGGGCTGTGAATATCCTTTTCATGTACTTCCAACTCACTTTCGTCTCTGTCCATAAGCAAATGGTAGAGTTCTTATGCAAGAGGTACACAGTGCTTCTCATAATCCATCGTCTTGTTAGTCAGGGGATTTCCGATGTACACGGTGTTTGGTACTCCGATCATCTCTCCCTACTTTTTTTCCTAGCGGGGTATCAGCTCTTCCACCTTGCGGTTTATCGACTTGGTGGCGTGGCGTCGTCGTAGATTTCGATGAATTTCCCATTACAAATATCTTTTTTTTACCGATGGGCATAAAAAAGTCTCTTTCCTTTTTCTACTAAATCTGATTTACATTCTGTCGCTTTCTTAAGCATTAATCAGACTTATGGATTGCATACGTGAATGACTGCAGTTTCCTGTTCCCCTTATCCCCCTTAACTCGAAATTTCACATGATTTGATAGCTTATCCTCACCCATGATTTATTACCGTCATCAAAAAATAAAGTTTTTGCCATTTATTTGCTAATCGAGTGCCTTTCTGCCTTTACTCTTTCCATCTAGCGTCAGGAATCGGCAGCACGCTGTCTGGTCGAGCTGATAGGCATCTACCGCAATCATGTCGCTTTTAACGCTCCAGACAAGCCTGAGGAGGAGGCGGAGGAGGAGGCCATTTCCACGCCTACGTCCACCACTGCTGTCAACAATGAGACGCCAGAGGCTTCGCTGTTGGCAAGGTCTCTCACCGTTTTGGATGTCTTTGAGAGGTCCGTTCTTCAGACTCTCGTCTTTTGACTTCATAAATGAGGCAACGCCGCTTTTGTTGATGATTGTGTCATGACTCCATGGATTGTACCACTCAATCACTATTCTGAAATCTAGTTGCTCCAGGCTTATTGGTTTACTGGTGCAAAAAATATGTGACTTGAATCATCTCCTTCTTTTTTATGGAGTCCCCGAAAATCTTCCTACTTTAGTCTGAGGTCAATTGTTTTGTTCAACCATTACTATTATTTATGTTATAACCCACACCATATTTCTGCGTTCTTGTCACTGGAACTGTGACCTAAATGTCCCAATGCCTGCTTTTTTTTCACATCTTGTTTTTATTTCAACAAAAAATGGGAACATGTTATTTTACTCTGTCACACCACTTGTTTTTCATTTAACGGAGTCAGAATGCGTCTCCACTTCCAAATTTTATGCACTGTTGTCTCACCTGTTTTAATTATACGTTTTCCTAAACTATTATTAATCGCTTTTTATACCTGTCTAACACAAACCAACACTTTGAAATTGATGCGGTGCGGAAAGCACTTCTTTTTACCCTTTTTTAATAGTTTCTCTAACTGTGGACTTGCGCAGTCGCCTTAAGTAGACCAACGACACAGAGAAAATTGTTCCAACGCACGAACGTTAGTCGCCAATGCGTTTCAACTTTTCTTTCTTTCCCGGTTTATTCGTGATCAGGCGTTGTCCACCACCTCTTCGTACAACGCGCCTTCCTGAGGCTGTCATCATCGTCACTAGCCGAAATTAAGGCCGCCTCGAGGGTGTTTGCGCCATTCGCCTATTTCATTTCAATTTGACCCTCTCTACAGTCAATCATTTAGATGTCAGCGTTTCATGCCTATTCACGAGAAACTGCATGCTTTGTGCTTTGAGCTAAACTGGACTATTTTAATTTTAAGCTGCCACCTACTATGAGTGCTTTAGGCCTAAATCCCCGTCTACGTGTCACATTGTTATTTTGGTTGAACTCGAGTAGAAGAACACGTGAGCGGTGTTGTGGCGTTAACTAGAGCGGCTTTACGAATAAGATCGGTTTTACTCCAAAAAAGCAGTAAATTCGACCTGTTCTACTTCCCTTTTTTCTTGTTCCCAAAATTCATTGTTACCGTCCTATAATAAACTGTTCTCCGCCTCTACTGCTTCGTCAGCTTGCGTTCTCTGCCTCCTCAGTGATTTATTTTTGTGTCGAACAAAGTCTATTCTCAGTCTCAATCGAATAGTAAATAGCCGTGTTTTTGCTAAAAATACGACCTACGGTTCTTCTCCACCGACTAGTTATTTGATTACACCTCAGTGTCTTTTCTCCTCCTCTCCTTCATACAAGTGCTAAAAGAGAATCATTGACTCCGCCTTTTCAGTGAGACATTCCTTGCTCGTGTGTTGGATATCGTTTCCGGTGAATCTTCGTCTCCGGCGTCGCGGAACTCCGCAATCGACATATTCCTCACCTGTATTGATAAAGCCAAATGGTGAGTTTTCTCGCTGGAAGCACAAGCCCCATTTCATACTGTTTGGCCCTAATTACTTTGAATAGCTTTAACTTTTCCCCTCTTACTTTTTAGCCCCAGCGGGATGCCACCTAGTGCTGGGGACGAGTATGACATTCCCTTCGGTAACATCCTCAACACCCAAATACCCAGTTTCGTGAACCCCCTCGTTAGTAAAAACAACTGCCCCCTGTTGAAGACGCGGATTAAGCGGGTAGAAACACTGGCCTCCGCTGTTATCCTTCCGCGCCTACCTAAATTGTACAGTCTCCTATCAGGCAACACCATTGTCTCCTCGGTATGCACTATTATGTCTTCCTGAGGCGAGGTGACTGATCGACTTTTTTTATATTGCCGCAACAGCACTACCCTGTGATGCCAACAACTGTGGGTGTGTTGAATCCCCCTCTGGGAAAAGGTCGTCTGGCAATTGCGAATCTCATCTCCGTCCTGCCGCAGCTCCGTCATAGTGCTACCGAGGATGGTAGCAGTAGCGACGACGGCGATGAATTGCGGAAAGCCTTGTGTCGGGAACGCTTTCTGCCTTGTCTAATGGTGCGTTGCCTACTGAGCATATATCACTAGTGGTATTTTCATTTTTCAAGGTTTTTCGAAGCATTTTAGAGCCAGCTCGTGTTTAGTTTATTGTTTATCGGTGTCAACATTTAATTGACGTGTCGTGGCGTGATATGAGATGGTTGTGTCGTCGGAGATAAGGGAAAATGAAGAGCGTTTAAGGAGTTTTTCCTCCTCGTCTAAGCATTCATCCAATATTCGGCGTAGTGACCTTCTTGGTCGCTCAACGACCAATTCAAATTACTCTTGTTGGATATTTGAGCTCCCAAAGCATTTCACCTACTAAACATTAAATAACTTACTGATTAGTTATAATTACAACTCCCAGCATTTATTTGCGGCGTATCACAATTATGAGCCTGTGTCGCTAATTGCAGCACCTCTTCGAGACATATGCCTTCAACTCCCTCCTCCACAAAGCAGTTACTGCACTTTTCCGGCACCTCTTGTCTCCTCCCACCACGGAGTCTTCTCCATCGGCACAGCAGGAGTCGGCGAAAATGTTGGCCCCGAACACGGCTTCACTGACCGAAAACCGTAATGTCGATAGCGAAAGTGGCAAAGAGAAAGGTGAGTTGAAACCCCACTCCCTGTCCCATAAAAGAAGTAGTGATGTGTATGTCATGTTGCGGAACATTTTCTCCGTTTTCAAATTGTTTGATATCAGTTTTAATGAAAAGTGTCCGATTTTTCTTATTTCATTGGGACATTTTAGTCTTTGGCGTGGCAAATGTTTAAACAAAACAGATCTTTTTTGAACAACAGTGGCTAAACTTCTTCATCAACTAGAACTAATTTTGCTCGGTGTGAATGCTTTCCAGTGGTACCTCCCCTCGTCGTAGGGGCAACCATTTTGGTGAAAATTTTTATACCACCTTATAGCGATGTTCAGGCTAGGCACCTCCTGAAGACCAGTAGCTAACTGGACGCATGTGGGAAAGCTTTCGGTATTTGAAGAGCTTTCCACTAGTTGATGATTGAATTCATACATCCAAATGATATTCTTGGCGCCCCTCCTCCGAGGGTCAACTTTAATTTTCATACAGACAAGAGTACCAAACACCATTGCTGCTAATTCAGCTAAATTGTAGCTGACCATGCCTACCCGACCGTTCGAGTGCATTCTTCGAAAATGGATGACGAAGAATCGTTGATCAGACAAACTGGCTCCTTCGTTGCATCCGGATTTTTTTATTTTTGCAAAAACGAGACCCATTGAGCTTTTGAGGAGAAAAGCGATACGTTTACCACGAATGCTTGACTTGCCTGATGATTTTATCTTGGTAAAGGCAATCTGAGCGTTTGTCTGACACTTAACGGGAAGTAAAGCTAACTCCTCCTTAATGCTGCGCTATTGAATCATTTTTTCTCAGTCTGCTCGAGAAAACAACGATAATTTCGTACACCATGAAGCGTATTCAGGATTGGTGGAAACTTGGGAAAATTTACCATTTCCCTAATGGTTATTTTGTCCTAATTCGCTTAATCTGCATCACAGACATCAACAGCGAAGATGCAGACAGGGTAAATAACCAACTGCCAGACTACTTGGTTCGACATCTTCTCGACGATTGTCACATTATCGAATGGATCCTTCGGCTTTCCTGCATTCCGCCCGATCGGTGGGTCATCCAGCCATTCTTTACGTTTAGTGCCTATCCTCTCGACCTATGTACGAATCCCTTATTCATTCGATAAATTTATGGATGGATTCAGATCTTCGTGCTTGGATTAATGCAATCGGTTTTGACGTTTGCATTTACTCCAAATATCTTGACTTCGGCGCAGCTCACACCCGTCACCTTGGTGCCAAGTAAACTCTTCAAAAATTCCTCTGTCGTTGGCATCCCCGGCAGCTCTTTTCATCACCCTTTCTCCCTTATTCTAAGCCTTATACATGACAGTCATTGAGATGTTCGAGCTTGTTTTTTGTCTCCTAAATTTAGGAATTATTAGTGTTATTCAAGTTTTTATCACTTAAAACCAGTTCTTGTAATTCTAGATTATTTTCTTCATTCCGTCAGCTGATAGCTTTTCAATTTACCCCCATTTTAAGCTTTCATTGCAGTTTTAGTGTTTTTGGAATAAACATAAACATTTGACCTACGTTAACTCGACATGGGGTCCCACTGTGGTGCCTCGTTGCACTTGATGGCTTTCTGTCTTATGATAAACCGCCTTCTTCGGCACGCGCCGAAAATCAACTAATGTTTTTCCCAATGGTATTTACAGTCATTACATCATGAAGCATGTTCTCTCATGATCGCAAACGGAATTCGTGCATACTTAACTCCGATGTCTTAGTTTTTCAACATATCCTTTGGTCAAGTTTTATTCCCTCGAGATTTGACCTTAGCAGTGCACATTGCCGCCAGATTGGTCGAAATTTCCCGATGAGGTGAATCAAAAGGCCCCATTTTTCGTTAAAGGTCTTGTTTTCTGCTTTGAGCCGAATGTTGCCTAACTGAGATCCGTAGCAAAAATAAAGTGTTCGAGTGTGATCTACTAATTCAGTGGAATTGAATCTCGCTTCTCTGATGTAGAATTTACATGTTCAAAGCGCTTGATGACAAAACTCTACAACTACACTAAAAATTAACTTCGTGCTCTGTTAACTAGCCTCTGTTAATTGCCTTCATTTTTCATCCAATCTGGCAAGGCATGGGACGCCTTTTTGAATAAAGGCTACTTTTTGGCTGCCTAAACGCTGAATAGTCGCCTAAGCCTCGCATCCTGTGTTCTTATATTGGAAATCATTCTTATCCGTTTGTTTCTAAACTATGCACATCGAGTTCTCATGTGTATTCATAGATTCATATAGTTAAATTTTTAGGCCGTGTGCCTTAACAGTTACCTAGAGACGAGTAAACGCTTAGTAACCGTCCTCCTTTACGTTCTATGTCCTATGGTTCAAAGGCCAAATGACGTGGAGAAGTCGTGGGTTTGTCGAGCCTCCAAATCCCGGCCTAAACCAGGCTACTCCGGGTACCTCTGGCAAATTGCCAATCTCGTGAACAGCCGCTTCCCATCACTCGAGTCTCTCTCAGGTCGGTTGCCCTTTTGCCCTAAGGAGAAATGCTCGTCTGTTGTCGATTGCCTCCTCCATTAATATTAAAAAATGAGAGTGAATAGTCTATTAGTATCTGTTCTGACGAAATTCATACTTAATTACGCTTCCAAACCCACTTTGATTCTCCCTAAAGGGAGTGTCATGGCGTTGCCTCCATTTTTTACTTTCTTGAAAGTGTTTATGCCTCCTTTCTTGGGTGGAGATGACACGAAGAGCTGTGCGCATAAGGGGATTAATACGAAAATCGAAATCAAAGCGTAAGCTTAAAAGTTTTTGGACGTTCGCGAAGTTGTCTGTTATACTCCGTACTCCTCCCAGGTATGCATAAATTCCTATTTCCCACATTTTGATGCGTTGATATCCAATCCAGCACATTGTCTCCCTCTTGTGCGTTTGACCTCGTAGATGATACCCGCAGCCTGTTGAAGTTCACCGAGCCACAACGCTTGTATTCATGCTTGGGGAATTTTTATATTGGTTTGCTACTATCGGGCGGTTGTTGCCCCAGGCCTACTGGAAAGCTCTGTCCGTTTTTATGACAACAGTTTTCGACACGCTGCTCATGTTTATTTGGCGCATGTCCACTTCCCCACTTTTATCGTACCAAATTACCTAATACAAAGTTTATTCACGTTATTCTTACGTGTGAAGCCGTATAGTGGCCGTGGCCGCAGCTGAAGTTCATCTACGCCACACTGTATTTTGTACGGATTTCAACAAGGAAGAAATGCCACAGAAGGGCGTGGAATTTCATTGAAAGCGTCTGGTGAAGGTAGTGTTTTGCGATAGGACATGCATGAGGTGGTTCGAAAGATCCTAAACCGGTCATTTTGCCGTTTTTGGGAAGCCCCGTTCTGGGCGATCATCTTTGAGCGACGACGATGTTGTTGAGACCATGTTGGAGGAAGGTCCTTTTCTGACAGCATCGAAGAAAGGAATGGTGCAGAAGCATGCAGAAATTCACTGAAGGAGTTTGGTGAAGGCGGAATTTGTGATGGGACATGTAGAAGACGGTTGGGGAAAATTGAAGCAGGTGAATTTGACCTTCGTGATAAGCGACGACGATGTTGTGGAGACCGCGGTGGAGGAAGATCCTTTCCTCGCAGCATCGGAGGCGGCAGAAGGGCCTAGCTCAGCCCGGCAAACCACTTCGGACTGCATTCAGCAGACAGGATTTGTGTGGACATCTTGAAGATGGGCGCCGCATGAATGAATTGAGAAGAAGTCGGGCGATTGAGTCGTCGTCGCATGCACCTCTTTGCTCGCTCGGAACAAAATCGAGCCATTCTTGAAGCGGACGGTAAGTGAGGATGGGAAGTGGATCACCTACGACCAGTTCGTGGGCGAAGGGCACATTGTGAGCGGAGAACTGAGTTTTCCCACCTCGAGAGCAATTTGACTCGGAACACGAGAATGTTGCGGGGTGTCTGGTGGAACATTGGCGAGGACCACTGCGGTATGAGCCTATGAAACCGAGCGAAAGGCCCGCTAAATTTTTTTTGGGAAGTGGTGTCAGTCAGCAACTGGATGATTTGAAGGCAGCAGCCCAAGAGGAGAGGCTGGCGATGTTCAGGAGGAAGGAAAGAATGACACCAGACCGCTTTGGAGACTTGTCGGAAAGTGGCAGAATGCGGTTGGGAGAATACGTCGCATCCACCTCAGCATCCCTCGACTGGCACTTCACAAACTTTTTGAAGGGCAAAATGTGCAAAAATGACAAAAGTATTAAACAATCAGTGACTAAAGTTTTAACATTTAAATATGGAATCTCATTCAGAAATGGTATGTACAATACGCATCTTCCAATTGTGTTCCTAGAAAGATGTGCGTGTTTTTAAATCTTTGGATCTCCTTTTTTTCCCAGATGGTATGAGCCCTTTTCCTCGTAGACCTTAATTGTGTGCCCCTTAAAAATTATTCTGATTTGAAAGTTCTTCTAATCTTGTTCTTCCTCCTCCTCCTCCCCCCCCTCACTTATTGCTAACCTTCAACCTTCCCTGCAGTTTTCTCTCATTAACAACCTTCGTATCGCTACGAAATCCGTGTGTTCTTTGATCCTTTAATGTTTGTCATCCCTGTTGCGCTGCGTAACTCGAGCAACTTTATTTTATTTCCTGCCAATTTCTCGAATACTTCTATTTTAAAAACGCCATTCTTGTCAACACTTCCTGCTCGGTCTAAGTGCTTAGATCGTCAGTAGGAGGGACTTTTTGCCGTAGAGCTTGGCAGCTCTTCCGAGTGCATCCCCATGGGTGATTCATGGAGCTGTCAGGATAGGAAAGCCTAGTTGCTTACAACTCGCTTCCCCTTTTCCTCCCTAGCACTCGAGCCTGAAGTGCTAACCAGCTGGCAGGCATTTGTCCAACGCGATCTCGGTGCAATCAACGAGGCACAAACCATCACCCGAGTAAGCTCCCTCTTCTCCATAATCCCGACGGCGTTTGTTAATTTTGGTGCTAAGGCGACACTGTAAGGCGAATCAACTGATGCCGCCGCCGTCGAAAGCCTCTGTGCAACATTTAACATTAGGATTTTATTCCTGACTTGATACTGTTTCTTTTGGAGTGGAAATGGGAGAGGCACTCCCATCTTTTTTGGGTATGGGCTGGACTCGAGTCACTGGCGTGCTTGTCCCACCGGGCCAAATAGCTGTGACATTCGATGTCCCTCTCCTCGTAATGTTACCGTGTCGGCTGCCCTCCCTCTTTCGGTTCTAATTCTTGTCAAACTTGAATCCTAGAACACTTCTCTCCGCTGTACGAAAATGCCGCCTCTTAGTAGCGTCTTCAAAAAGTCATTTTGGGTTGCCAATAGAGAGGTCAGTCGATTCCTCGGATGAAAGCGGTCTACCTAACAGCCAGAAATACTTGAATGTATTTAATAATTCCTCCAACCCCCCTCCCCCGCGTCCACTCTAGTCTAGTCTCCCCTAACTCGCCCGTCGTAATATCCGACAATAACCAAAGGTAGCTTAATTAATGCTGAGCCATTTTGGATCGGAACCGCCCTTCCCCTACCCGCTCGTTCGCGATCTCCTCGTGGCCCCATTTGTTGTCTACTGACAGACTAGATGCACAGATTCGGTATGAGCTTTGGCCCATTCCGCTGGCTCCACTTGTCCGTCAAACTGTCCACCATTGGCAGGACTTTTCTTACCGCCACCTTTTATACATGAAGGTAATCTCTATCCGAGATTACCGAGACATTAGCCACGTGGGCGAAGTGCGCTAGCATCCTGATGAATTGTTTTGATTTTTCTGTTGAAGAATGTGACAATCCTTATCTCTCTTGTAGGCCGAAAGGAACTTTGAAAAACCCGGACCCATTTCTATTAGCGGGCTGCACATCGGTGGACCTGACACGCAAGTGGCCCAGTTGTTCAGGGTGCGTCAGTGTTCAAAATCTCCCCTAGATTTAGTCGCGACATTGACCGACTCCATGGCCCTTGTGCATCGTCTAATTATCCTCTGGGAAAAAGCAATTAGCACAAATTCTCTCCGTATTCGACGGAGCTGGTGTTCCCCTTTTCATGAGGCTGTAGACACTGCCACTTTCACAAAACTTGCCGTTCTTTTCGCCACGTTAACTTCTCGTTTAATGGGAAGAAACAATCCTCTTCTCCTCCTGGCGTTAGCTGTTCCAGGCGGAGTGTCCCGAGCGTTCTTTTAGGGGTCCCCGTGAGTGATGGGGTCATCCCACATCTTTTCACTCCATTTTCAAAGGCTGGCAACCACGAGAGAGGCAGATGAAGGACTTCGACCCTCCTCTGTGCACTCAGCACACAGACTCTGCTCTATTAATTCTGGATGCATGCTTTTTTTCCTGAAAGACCATCATTTTCTCAATTTTACCACTTCTGGTTTGTCTAACACGAGTGGTTAATTGGAAAACGAGTCCATTGTGAGGGCCGCGACATTCAACCTGACATGAGTGCCGGATTCCCCTCACAATTTGGGCATGGGGAATGGGGGAGCAAAGTAACGCTTCTCCAAATTTCGCCTTCAGACACAGAATGCATTGTGGGTTACTGATTAAGCTTTCCCCTGTCTACTTTCAACTGTGGTAAGAAGTCATGATTGTCAGTGTCAAGTCCCCTCCGGCCTTAAGAAAGTCACTTTAACTCAACCGAAATGTAGACATCGAAGTGCTGACGGCCTAAGTTTGGAGATTAGCCGATGATCTTGCTTCCTCCCCTCCCCCTTCCCCCACCCTCTACGAGTTTACCTGATCTGCTGGGCGGTTGTAGACATCGGATTGGGTTGACGACAGGCACTAATTCGACTACCCTTTCGTCTTGATTCTAGATCAGTGAAGGAAAATGCCAATGCATGTGACATCCCCTTTCCTCTCCCCCTCTCTTACCTCCGTCTCCCCTTCCTTTCGGCAAACCGTTCTGCGCTTCCACCGTCTCACCTTTTTCATTCTAGGTTAAATGAGGTGGTGTGATTCGATGCTCTCGTTTGCGGATGTTGTTTAATAAATCATCCCGTTTGTCACCTCAGTGCTCAGTCAACGGTTATAGACTGGGGGTTAAGTGGTGGTGGCGGTGGTGGTGGTGGTGGAAAGGCGAGTGCACCTCGAGGGAGGCTTTTCTCTGCGCCGGTCTAACTGTGCTAACGCTTCTTAGAGCATAACCTCAACGAGTTTTTTTGGGGTTCACTCTGTCCTGAAATTTTATAAACCAGCGTCGACGAAAGCCCCTACCTCCCAATTTAATTATTCTATAATTGTCTTATTTCCTCCCTCTTCTCCTTTAGCTCCTTCAAAGTGGCACCGACTTCCAATTCCTGTAAGTAGTTGTTTTGCCTCAATCACCCATCGGCACGTTCTTTTGGTTATTTATTTCCAATTTTAGCTGCGATAAGCTTTAGAACTGCTGGGATCCTATTATTTCACAGAAAAACCGGACTCCGTCACATTTCGGCAATGTTCTAGAACTTGTGTAGTATTCGAATGCTCCACTCTCACGTTGCCCGACCTTCTAACCACTTCTTACCTAGATACCTTTAGTATGACTGCTTTGAAACAATTCGGCCCACTGAGGAATCGAGTGTCCATGTCGCTTTTTCTTACTTTTCTTAACAATGCTCGGTGTTTGGCATAACCGTCTCAAGTGATATTAGTCTCCTATGCCACAATTGGAGAATCTCACGTTTTTGGATCTTTGCAGTCTTTGCAGAATGTGTTCCAGACTCGAGAGGTGCGGATGGGTCACAACTGCCACTTACCAGTAGAATTACTGGCTTATCAAACGTACTTTTTTTCCATTCTCAAAATTACGAGTTCTACTCGGGCTCGAAAGTATTTCAGTTTGATGGAAATGGTGTTTTTCGTTACCTAAACCTGATTTGTGGCTTCTTCCCCTCAACACATCTTTTCTTTATCAGCAACACCAGGCTAAATACCCCAAGTGGTGGCAACTTCTCCGACAGTGACCACCACCTTGACCCCAATGAAGAAGTCTTTGACCACGAGGACGACGATATCATTAAGGAATGCGTTCACGTAAAAATCCGACGGCCGGATGATACCATTATCGAAGATGACGACGACGACGACGAGGAGGAGGAGGAGGGGAAGGAGGAAGAGAAGCGTGAGGCAGACAATAGCGACGTAGACAGCAGCAATGGCTCCAGCGACTCCTCGGAGGAGGAGGAGGACCTCCAATCTCCACTGTCTATCCGTCAGCAGCGAACCAATCAAGCGCCACTTTTCCTCAATTCCACTAATGGCCAGTCGCCTTTTTTGAAGTCGGTTGACACTTGTGAGCCGAATTAAACCCCTTATCCTAACTCATTAAAGTGCTATATGCCACATCATCAGTAATTCGTGTGACTAACAGACTGGCCGTCGGCATGATGTGTGAGGGTCTTGCTTTTTTTCATCTCATTACTTCTCTCTGCATTGCCGCGTGAGTTTTTCGAAAGATGTACGCCATAACGAGGGAGAATTTGTAACCTCTTTATACTCCTTTGGACACTTTTCGCATTTATGTCGTTCCGTCCGCTTGCAGCGGTCCGCCCGTGGTCGTCTGAAGTGGTGGCTACCGTGGTGCCTTCTGTTGCCGCGGGCAACTCTCCCAATTTCACTGACACAACAACTCTCGACGAGAGTAAGAAAGGCAGTCCCGTCAGTCAAAGCGACGACTGGGCCGACTTTGAATCTGCTTCCTTTGGTAAGTTCGGCCTTCTGCCGTCTTCTGAAGCGGATGTGCATCCATGAAATGAAGTTTTAATGAGCTTGCTCACGCGATTTGATTCGCTATGCAGGAAAAGTGTGAGGTTGAAGCCGATCCGTGGGCTTCGAACCGAAGTCGGTATCAGCGCCTTTTCGCATTCCCTCATTTTGACGCTTTTCTCTTTTTTTTCCTTTTTAGTTGAGTAGGGGAGGTCGACGATAGGCCGTATTCTCTGCCAGCCTGGTCCATTTGTTTCATCGCTCCCACCTTCTCTCGTTTGCGATGTCCCATGCGTTTTAAGCTCTGAAGTCCGTATTTGTTGAATAGATTGCCCCCATTACCTCAATCACCAGCTCCATTCCCCTCCGTCCCACCTTACTGTCCATTTATCTAATCTGCCTGGGCGTCTACTGGCGTTTTGCTGTTTGTGGGCGGGCGCAATTCATTGTTTTGGTGCAGTACTTACGCTAAAGTAACTTTCGAGCAACGATAAGGCCTGCTGAATTCTGTCGAAGACGTTGGAAAGGGATGCTCTAGACATTGCTTCGTCCTCCCCAACAGGCAGCTCGCTCCCTCCTCTCGAACTGTTGTCTCGCGAGGCTCCTAATGTCGTTCCCATGCAATTGAGAAGGAGTTTCACTCTCAGGTCCAATATGCTACCCATGAACGACCAGAAGGCGAATCTGTGGCTCCCGACAGGACTTCTTTTGCCCGTTGGATCAATTGTCTCAAAATGTGGTAATTAATAAAGACTAACATCCTCGAGTTGTGTGGATCCTTGCGCACAATCGCGAGGCAAAGTTAGTTGTTCGCGCCGACCAAGGAACTCGTGTGATCTCGCCTGCTGCTGGCGCCAAAGTTGTCTTCTTCCAATCACTCAAAATCGCAGGATAACTTTTCATCTCTGCCAATAGCTAAAGGTCATGGGTCAAGTAATCACAGTGTAGTTTGCTTTACAGATGTCGGGACCGGATGTGCTGTGGGGGAGGAGTGGCTTCTTGCGTTTTTTCTATCGTACTTCAGTTGACCTCGAGTTGCCTTGATGCTGGAAGATAAGGGAAAGTTGTTTTTTTTCAGCTCACGGGCTAAGTCCCCTGAAGTTGTATGGATTCATCGCGTAATGCCAGAGGTTCGTTTTTTTCACACTCAAAGTCTCGATTGCCCCTGTCGCTGCGGGATTTAACGCCACTTGGGGAGTTGGACCATTGCGAAGACCTGGACAAAGCCAAATTAATTCGAACTGTGATGCAGTAGACCGTGGAGTGAGTTTGCGTTACGTCTGGCCTCATCTGAGGTGTCCCTGCATGCTGGATTTGGATTGAGACCGAAAGGCGTTTGAGTTTGGCCCCGAAACCCTTCGAATGGCCACGAGAGATCGCATGCCTCACTACGGAATGCAACTTGTGCTCGATGCGACGGCGTCACCGCACAGCTCAAAGGCGGCCTTCCTAGGTGAGCGTTGGATGCGTGCAACCGGGGCAAAAGCCCCAAGTGACCAGGGCAAACCCGCCAGATGTGTCCTTCCGGTGTCTCCTCAGGGGATGCTCGTCCAGTTTAAAGGCGACCTTCCTGGGTGAGTCCGGGATGCCTGCGATTTGGAAAAAACCCTGCAGTGGACTCGAGTTCGCGCCGCCTTCACACACACGTCAACTAGGTCCTCCTGGTGCCCTCAGGTGAAACTTGTTGGGGGGCCTGTGCCCCCTTGCAGCCCCCAAAGGGCGCCCGAGGGGTCCTCCTTTCCCTGGCATTGAGCCAATCCTTTAAGGAGGCGGACAAGCCTCGCCTCCTCGCAGAGTCTTCGTGATGCCAGCCGGACGTCGAGGCGGGTGCGCGTGCGACAACGGGGTCGTGTCAAACGCCAAGTCCGCTCTCCGTCCGCGCGGCATTTTTGTCCGGCGGGAACAAAGAGTGGCAGGCCCCGCCTCAGGCCCCAACTTTCCTTAAATGACAAAATTTATCATAGGTGGACTGGCACTGACCAAAGCGTGGCAGTTCCACGCAGTCGTGGCTGTTTCTCCTACCGTTCGATGAGGATGAGTTGGGTGGCGAAAGTGGGAGGCGGCGCTGCACCCACTTTGGAATTGCCCACTGCGCTGCCAAACAAGACTGAGAGTCGGAAAGTGAGCGCGTGCTGGTTAAGTCGGAGGGTCGCCTCTCCCCCTACCCCCCCCCACAACACCAAGTTTGGCGCCCGCTCCCGAAAAGGGGACGGCACCTGGGGCCATTCAGATGGATGGAGGTGTTCCACTCTCTCTGACCTTCAGCGCTCGTTGGCCCCGTTGACGTCCGGCTGTCCGACGAAGGACTGAGACGTCCGTTGGTTAACTTTTAGTTTTTTGCACAAGGTTTGGTCCGAAGCAAGGAATTAATTAATTTGTGCTTGGCGACATGTGGGAGAGGATGCGAAATCCCAGACCGCCGGGTTCTTGTCATCCTCCGCGCCACGAGGGAATAAAAGCAATAAGATGTGTTTAGCCTCCAGGCACTTGCAGACCGGCTCGACCGCTCAAGTCGCCTCCTTCCGCCGCCAAACAGGGGCATTTGGGGCGCGCCTGATGCCCTCTTATTACTCCACCTCCGTCTGGCGAAAGTGGAGCTGATGTCCTTCGAGATGGAATTAAGCAAATTACTTATAGTCGGGGCTGTTGGTCCGGACGAAAAACCCTCCTTTCTACTGGAAATCTTGTAAAAAGCCAAGGCAGCATATGAGGAGGAGCGAGAGTCGGCTGCGGTGCAACGCCGATGCATTGGGAAAAGTTAATTAAACCGAACTGCTGCTTTGGGGTTAACAAAAAACTGGCCGTCCTCACGACCGCCGCGCGGGTTTTTATTTCGAGTTGCCTCTCGGCGAACACGTTTGCTCCCTCGAGGCCCTGGGCGCAGTCGACACGATCGCCCTTGGTGGCGCAGCGCCAGCGCGGGTCCACTCCAGCGACTTGGGCGCTCCCGGTCCGTCCGCGGCGCACGAATTGGGGCGACGCCGCCTGACCGAAAGCGCATCGGCCACGCACGCCAGGGTGACGCCGTTTCCCCCTGACTCCATTTCAACGGGCCGAGCTATGCCCCTGCGTTGGGGAAATGCCACCGGGCGGCTTTTGACTGAGAGTCTTCGACGCGGCGTATCAGCAGCAGTGGCGTCTACCTCCTCGGACGAGTTAGTAGGTGGAGAACAGACGACCGCCGTCACTCTCGAAACTTAGGGGAAGGCGCATTTTAATGGCCTAATCTCCCCTCTCCGAGTCGTGAAATGCCATCGGGGGCTGCAGCCATGCCGGAGGACCGGAGGAGGTGCATTTTTGCTTATTCTAAAGGAGAGCAGGGCGGTTGTGGACTCCATTTCTAAGAAATGGAAGATCGCAGGCTTGAGAGGAGCGCGATGGCATCTCGGCGATGGCGCTAGCGGCGGGAATCCACGACTTTGAGGTCACCTCGACTTCATCGGGCGAAGGTTCGACGACCCACACTTGGGAACTGGGCATAACTACTCGTCGTTGTGGAGAGTGCCGTCGAAGGGGAGGCAGCAAAGAAAAAAATAAGTGACATTAGAGCCACGCTTGGGCGGCTCCATGGATATTCCAACGCAGAGGGGCGTCATCTCCGCTACTTCTTCGCTTCGGTTCTGATTCCCGATGCGTCTCTGTGACGTGTGTTTCGGGTGATTCGGGCACCACTACGTGGGACGCCTGAGAGTTTGGGGAGCGTCGACGGGGACAGCCTCCCCACCGGTCCGCTTGTTGCCTCTTCCTCGACAAGCGCGAGGTTGCGCAAACGTAGGTGGTGTGGGACACGAAAAGGGTAGAGGAGGACGGACGCACAAGCCTCTGAGCGTCAGGTTGGAGGCCGGTGAATCTCAGGCCGGCCGGGCGTGAAGTGGGATTCCCCGTTGACTTGTGCCGACTTGGACAAGTGTTTGGGAGTGGTTGAAAAACAGTTGGATATGCGGGCAGAACGAGTCCCCCTTTCGAGGTCCATTCTGTGCTGCGACTGACAAGAACCCACCTCCACCACCGCACAAATCCCACCGTCGACGTGGGGGCCGGGGCGGGGAATTTGTGTGATCGCGAGCCATTAAACACGACAAACAAATGAGGCTGTTCTCCGCAACCTCCGCCCCAACCCCGCCGCCTCCCGCGCTTCTCCACTCCTTCACTCGCCCTCTGCCTCCACCGTTAGAGGAGGACTGAATCAAGGCAGAAATTAAATTTTGCACGCAACATCTACATTGTTTCAATTCGCCATCACACCGATTAGCATGCAGGCGGAGCGAGCGAGCACATTTGCAGGGTGGAATATTTTTGCAAGAAGAAGAGGACGAGAATCAACCGTGTCGCGGTAATTAGCCCGCAGTGGGCCAGAAGCCCCACATCCACGAGCACCGCTCGCGGGTGCAAAAGCGGCGGGAGTCTGGGGCAGCCACACACTCCCGTTCTGGCTGACCTTCCACGTCCCGCTCACCGCGGCGGTCTCGACGCCGTCAACGTGCGTTTCGGCCCACGCCAAGTCCGCAGTCCACGTGGCGACGCAGCGCGTCTGTTGGGGCCACGTGTGACCTCTCGGGTCTTCCTACGGCCTGCCATTGCGCCGTCAAAAGGAGTAGACACCGTAGGCGGCGCGGCTCCAAACGGTGAAGGGATAAGCCGCGCCTTGAAAGTAACGCCGCAAAGCGAATTGAGTTGTGTTGCGCCCAGCGCACACCGATGCTCGTGCCTGCCACGAGAACTCATCTCACCACGTCAGCACTGGTGCCCTCGTCCTTCCGTGGCCTTCCTCCCTGCGACCGTGGACGTCTTTCTTCCTCCCACTAGCGGAGCATGGTTTTGGTGCAGTGCACCACACTTCGTCCGGCCGGTCACCAGACTGCCCGATCTGCAGTCGTCTGACTCTTCTCGCCGCGCCACCGACGCATCGCCAGGCGCGAGACGAAGTGAAAGCCAATCAGGCAACTGCAGAGTCGCCTATTAAAATGAAGACTTTTGTGTAGGGCGGCGGAGAACGGGTGTCGGCGTACCTTTTAAACGACGAGGCTCTCACTGCGCGTGAGATGACGCGGAAGCTGATTAGGCTTTCACGAAGAAAATGTGGCGGCGCGAAGAGTAGCCCACTTCGCTGACGTAGCAGTCGCGACTCCATCGCGGGTGGACGAATGCGAGGTGGTGCGCTGCCTTACCACACATCATTTAAACGCCTCTCTCCCCAGCCCTTTGCCCCATCGGACGGGGGCAAAGCGCTTCACTGGCGTGGAGCGGGGGCGAAGAATGCGTCTTCCCCGAGGAGACCCATGACCACGGACTGGGCGAGCGGGCAGCTCAGACAGTTTTTTCTCTAACTTTGGCCCTCATTCCAACAAAACGAGGCACCTCGGCTAAAATGCTGAACCGCCTTTTCGCATCGCCTTGGCCACAGTGTACTGGTTTTCAGAGGCCATCCCACCAGCTCCAATCTGCTCATCCCACCGACGAGGTGGCCAATCGCGGGCCAGACATCGTTGCTCCCCACGTCTTCGGCCAATCGGCGGTCGTTCACAGCATCACCCACACACACACGCAGTCGACTCCCGCGGCGAGGCGAGCAGTCGGCGGTCTGCGCTCGTGGTTTCGTCCCGTTTGAGCCCACAACCATGCGAGTTCCCATCGCAATCACCCTCACCACCACCGTGCTCTGTCTGGCCAGCGCTCAGAGACGCCAGGAGGTGCCGATCGCTGGCATCTTCGAGGCGGGCTCCGTCGGTGAAAGTGCCTTCTCCTTCGCCGCCTATGCGTACAACAAGAACCCCCACAACCCCTTCTACCTCCTGCCCGAATTGAGCATCCTCACCCCGCCCCACGACGCCCTCCGCGTCTTGGACCGCTTCTGCGACCTCGTCAGCAACAACGTCCTCGCTGTCTTTGTCAGCGAACTGGCCTTCGACGAGGAGGTGAACAGGGTGCTTTCCAACACCGCGGCCGCTCTTCAAATACCCCTCATCACGACGGCGGATGGAAGAGGCGGCCTCTTCACCCGAAACCTCATGCCGACCACGACGGAGGCGTTGGCAGAAGTGCTGGTGCACGAGAACTGGACCTCCTTCTCCTACCTCACGACGAGCATCGAGGGCGTGAAGCGGTTGGGGGAACTGGTGGAGGAGCTGCAGACGCGTGGGAGCAACCTCAGCCTCGCAGAAGTGACCGTCCACTACGTGGGAGTGCGGGGAATGGACGAGGGCGAACTGCAGGAGGCGCTGCTGGCACTGGATGGCGCCTTGAAGAGGAGGGCGGAGAGACGCGTGGTCATCGACTCGAGGGTGGCCGAGACCGACCGTTTGATGCGAATGCTCTCGCGAATGGGCATGAACAGAGGCGAGTACGCATTCCTCTTCGCCGGTCTCAACGTCGCCGACACAGACCTGGGCGACTACGTCTACTCGGGCGTCAAACTGGCCGGATATCGTCTCATGGACCCGGAGGTAGGCCAACTCACACGCGACAGCGGTCTAACGCACTGGTGGGAATGACCGAGTGCAACCCTCTTTCCCAGCAGACGACTGTCAGCATTCAGACGACGTTTACTTCCCCTTAGGGGAGGCGAGTTACGGGTGGGTTTTTGGTCTTAAGACCACGTGGAAAGCGGTGTGAAAAAACCAGCTGAACACGTGTGGCCGACCATGAACCATGCGGCACCTCGGCGACTTTCAGTCCACCTCCATCCAGAGCCTGCGTTAAGCAGACTTAGTTTGGCCACTCGCCTGGCGAAGTTGAAGTTAGAGATGTGAGAAGTCTCACTCACACAGGTAGGCAAAGTGCGGACGAGGGAGGAGAAGCACGTCTACCAGCCTTTTACGGGCACTTAAATTTGAAATCAAGCCAGGAACAATGTACTCTCAGGAGAGTCAAGGAGAAACTGTCACGATGCAGTCGTTTTCATGATTGACAGGCGGTGGTGCACCGCTGGCCGAATGGAAACAGACTGGCTGGGAGCACCGCCGTTGTCCGCCCGACTATCCGTGCCTACGCCAGCATTTAAGCAAGATTATGAGAAAACCAGGAATTATCCTCCATTCAACTCAAAGTCTGCCCATCTGACGACTCGTGTCACCACCGGGGCAGCTGAAGCCCCCTTCTGCCTCACTTGTGCTCTTCCAGCAAGGCAGGCAGGGAGGAAGAGAGGCAGACGGAGTTGTGGATTCACTTAAAGAGTCACCATTTGGTAGTTGAGTCAACGGATCCACCTTTCCGTTGAAATTCGGACCTAATGGGTTTTGGACCACTCCGGCCTCAATAGTCCTAGCCGTTCGAAACTAGCAGCTGCCCAGCACAGGCCAAAGGGTAGACTAAATTGACTGCCAACGGGATGATCATTTGGGGCATTTGATTCAATGCATTAAGAGTTTTTGAAATCCGTTATAGCCGTAGAAGAATTATTCCTCTTCCCTTATCGCAATTTGACCGTACATCTTCCCTTTCCATTTTGGCCGAAAATCTTTTTCCCTTGATATTACCTTGTTGACTGCCTTGATTCGCGATATTGGATATGGGAGGGTGTGAAGAAAGGGATCATCGGATGAATTCCCACAACATGTTCACAGCTCCAGCATAAAGGCGTTGTGGCCTCCTTCTTGAGGTGAATCAATGTCGAGTGAGTGGCAGAGTCATGTGAGGAAAATGAGGGCCCCCACAAGGCTGATGACACAGTAGTGAAAAAACTCGTACAACTATTTGCTGCTCACAAGATTTGCACCGAAAAATAGCTCACTGGTGAAGAAATCACATCATTAAAAATATAATTCAAACGGTAATCATTGAGGTGAATGTTATTTCGCGAGTAGCCAATCACAGGCGAGGACACGTAAACACACCAATAAGCAAACAATGTCAGTAGAACGCATTTGATTGGCTAATCCACTGCGAGCAGACGTTTGTCTTTCACCTGGCCCAGTGAAATCCTTCCCCTTTCACGTTCCACATGCATGCTCCCGACCCGGGGCAAAATTGGCCTAAATTCTTGACCGGCACACCTAGACATCGGTCTTACAACCAAACCTTGGATGAGGAATTCATACTCCAGAGCTTATGAGCCGGAGAAGCAGGGGATCAGGCCCTGGTAGTAGCTGTAGCTACCGGCTCTGGCATGGGACATCGGGGCCAGCTCTGCTACTTGCACTCTTTGCTATCGTCCTCCCGTTTAGTGAATCGGCAGCAGAAAATCATCGTTCGTCGTACACGAAAGACGGTTAATTTGCGTCGTAAGGCAGAACCTCGAAGGACACTGTGGACAGAATATGGACAATTCTGTGAGTTATACGATACTCACTCAACTTCCCTCACTTGACGTGAAAGCATACAAATTCAAGAGTCGGTGTGAGGGAAAATTTGCCTCCTAAATAGTATTAACAAAGGGGATTCCTCACCAGTCGTTCACTTTGACAATTCAAGAATGCCTAAACCGTATTTTCCAGCGGTCTGACGACTGTATCAATGGTGAACACAGACCAGCAACAAACTCGTGGGTTTGTTGGGGCAGCGAATATGCTGACTACCTCGGAAGGACATTCTGCCTTAAGATGTTATCAGGTAACTCGGGACGTCGGCGAACCACACGCCAAGTCGAGCACTCCTCCGAAAATAGCATCTTTGCTCAAATTTTGGGGGCTGGAGCTCGGTTTCAGAAGGTAGTTCACGTGACATCTGCTTTTTTAAATGTGTTTCGCGTAAGTTGGCATGTCTATTCCACTCGTTGTAAAGGAAGACTGCTCACGTGCATCGCTGTTTTCTCACCTTTCAGCGCTCAGGTGTGAAACAATTTGCGGCCGAGTGGAATACTTGGCACAGTCGCGGTTCCACCGTTCCCACCCTTTCGCAGCCCACGCACTTTGTCAATTCACCACCCTTCTACCACGCCGCGCTGATGGCCGACGCTGTCGCTCTCTTCACCTCGACTCTGCACTGCCGCCTCCAACAGATGGAGGCGCGTCAGGCCAACGCCTCTCTGGCCGAGCTCACCGCGGTTGCGCTGCGCATGCGCCAGCAGCCGTCCATCAGCCCCCCGGGCGGCGGAGGGGGCGGGCGTGGCAGCGGCCGCTCCGCCTGCTACCTGGGTGAACGGCTGATGTACCAGCACGGCGCCTACCAGGTGCGGGTCTGGGAGCGATTGCCGAGCTGAGGCGGCGCCTCGTCGCGGCCGATGTCACCGACGGCTGCGGGGGCATCGGCCTACGCGGACTGACGGGGGAGTTGAGGACGTGTTCCGGCGAACGGGAGGCGGACGAGCTGGTGCTCTGGTCAGCAGTGGAGACGCTGGGGCTGCAGCCTGTTGCGCGGGTTGGTTCCCTCGTTGGCATTGTACAAATTCTCTGTTGACCTGTGGCGCTGCAGCCACTGGTGTTGGCAAGCAGGTTTTTGTCAAATATCTGCACTTTGGCTTTCTTGCTTGAACGCAAGCGTCAAAAGAGAATGACTTGGTCTCTCTAATCTTCCTTTTGCTAATGAGTGTGCCATTTTGAGCTGCATGATGGTTCAGCCCGGAGGTTAGACGCCTTACGAGGATAAAAGTAGACGACCTTTGATTTCGGACGGGCGATAGGCGTTCAAAACTTGTTTTCCCAAGGCCACCTTTTATCCCTCGAGAATGCTGAGAGTGGCCGCAAACTGTATTTGTAGTGGTCTCTAACAACTCGTCTCAACTTTGAGGCATTCAAACCACTGCCGACTCCTAGGGAGCCCGATGAGACGACGGGGGCGGAGGACCTCGCGCCCAACAGGCACGGGCTGCCCCAAGTGTGGGAGGAGGACTTTGACCCCAACGTCGTCGTCGACCGCCACCGCCTCGCCGACTACCGCAACCGCACCGTCCGGGTGGTGACCATCTGGTCGAAGCCCTTTGTGCAGCCCAAGCCACGAAAACCCGGACTCTCCGAGGCCCGCAGTGAGGACCAGTTCGAGGGATTCTGTGTGGATCTTCTGGAGGAGATCAGCAAAATCGTCGGCTTCAAGTACGACATCCACATCGTCTATGACGGGATCTTCGGAACGAAGGTCGGCGAGCTGCCGCCTCAACGGGTGGAGGTGCTGTCGCGGCGGCCACTGAGCAACCGAGTGGAGAGGAGAGTGGAGACTCGTCGCATACAAGTGTGGAACGGTTTGATAGGGGAAATCCTGAACAACACGGCTGATTTGGTGATGGCCCCACTCACAGTCAACTACCTGAGGGCCCAAGTCGTGGAGTTTTCAGAGCCTTTTTTGGCCTTCGGACTGTCCTTGATAATCAAGAAACCGGGAAAGCAGAAGTCGGGAAGCCTGTCCTTCCTGAGGCCCCTTTCCAACGCCGTGTGGTTCGCCATCTTCGGCGCCTGGATCATGGTGAGTTTGGGTCTCTACGTGATCGCGATTATCAGTCCCACGGAGTGGCAGGTGAAGGCGGACCCGGCGACTGGCAGGAAGCGCTTCACTCGTCGCTTCACTCTCGGCAATTCGGTGTGGATCTCATTCGCTGCCTTCGTACAGCAGGTAGGCGCGAATCCCACTTCCCCTTCTTGTAAAACACTCACCCAAGCATGATCAGCGGCGATTTCGGAGTCTTCCATCAGGCGGCCTTGTCGAGGTCTCCCGACCCCTCCAGACTTTCTTGGCGCTCAACTAACCAAACATGTCATTTCGCTCCCAAACTAACCACAGAAGAATAAATTAGACCTTTGAAGAAAGTGAGCGTCTCCTTTCTGCGGAAGCCACTGACGCTGACGTAAAACGCAGTCTTTGCCCGAAAAAGTCCCCAAAAGAACATTTTGTCCGTCGAGAGGCTTCGTTAATTCCTCTGCCAGAAAAAAATTATGGGCTGGACAGTTGGAGGCGAGTAAGGACATCGGAATGTCTCAAATGTCCACTTCATTCAGCCATCTACTCCTTCACTCTCGTGGAAGAAGGAGAAATCTTGTCTTTTCCAGACAACACCCTCTTGTTGGGGCCTTCCAGGCTGTCCGCACTCCTTTACCACCGTGTGGGGTTGCCCAGAGGCTTTTCGAGGGTAACCGGGGCTGGGGCGGGTGCGAGGAGGGCGGCCAACCGTCTGCCTTTTGGCGTGGACGAAACAGGTCCCAACTCAGGGTGCCGCAAGTCCTTCAGCCCGTGGGCCCGGAAGTGCGCTCTAAAGAGAACCGCTTCCCCAATCACGGGACAACAGATACGAGGAGTGACGGGTGATAGACCGAGGAAATCCTCTGCATTTCGGGTCTCGGCTACCTCACCCACGAACTGGAGGGATCAGCGTCTTCTGTATTGCGGAGGAACTGAGCACTTAAGTGACCTCGCCACATTTTGGCAGCCTCACTCGGCATCGCTCGTTTAAACAAACTGGGAGGAAACCAAGGGAGGACTTTTACATCCGCTCCTCTCTGGCGCACTGCCGAAGGCGGGGTCCTTTCACGTGACTCCGCAGAATTTGGGACCATCCAAAGCTTGACAGGCAGTAGACTTACAGTAGAGATATTCAGCAGAGCCAGACACCCATTCGCTAGTCCCGGCGGAGGCGGGGGTCTGTGGGCCCAACCCCGCCCGTGAGACGACGGATGGAGGCGCGAAGGAGTCCTCCCCCGCTCCTCCCCAAAGCAGAGGACACTGCTGTTTACTACTACTACCCTCGTGTCGCGTTCTCCCCCAGGGTGTGGATTTCGCCCCACGAGCCCCGGGCACCCGTCTCCTCATCGCCGTCTGGTGGTTCGTCACCCTCATCCTCATCGCATTCTACACCGCCAATCTGGCCGCCTTCCTCACCATCTCCCTCCGCGTCCCGCCCATCAACAGTTGGAGCGACTTGCTCAAGTCAGACATGGAGTACGGCTCGCTCAAATCAGGCTCCACCAGAGACTTCTTCTTCAACACGAAGCTGGAGCCCTTTGCTCAACTCGGCGCCTGGATGAAGAGGAACACGCACGCCCTGGCCAGCAGCCTCGAGGAGGGCGTGGAGCGGGTGCGCTCGTCCAAGGTGAGCACGTGCCGCGGAGCCGCGCATCCTGGCTCGTCTGCTGGTGCGACTTGTGGGGGAAAGGCAACTGCCGATCGGGGCTTCGACGGTTTTGCTCAATTGGCAGGGCTGTCAGGCTTACTGCCACCCAAAACAGTCAGCAAATGGACATGTTGGAGGACCTTAGTGCTCTAGCTCTCTTTCTGCAGAGCCTTCTGTACGTAATCGCTGCCACCATATCCTGCTGCCAAACAAAATCTTCGTAGAGCACGGACTGAAGCTTTACCTTTGTCGAGGACCGGGTAGCCAATGAGAACAGTATTTTGTGGGAGAAAAGGAGCAGTAGCGGAATCAGTTGGCAACTTAAACCAAGGCCCGTAAGCATGAAAGAGACAGAAATGGGCACCAGGTCACTTGAGGAGAAGGTGGAGTCCTTGCGGGAAGAGGCAGACTGCATCGAAGTGCGACCTGGAAGACTGCTTCTCGTCTCCATGACGACCTTTCGAGCAGCGAGATTTTGCCACTGTCAAAAGTAGTAATAAACTACTTCTTGACGGGCATGACTGCTGCATTGCAGGTAGAGATGTCCAAGCAAGCAATGGCCTTGTGAAAGCCTTCGAGCAGCGTCGGCAGCTTTTTCTTTCCCAGTGTCCCTACAGGCACCCACCCGGACATTCCCCGCCAATTGTTTATGCTCTCTTTGGCGTGCGTGTGTGTGTGTGTGTGTGTGTGCAATGACCATCTGGTTCCAGGTCTGTCAGGCAGCCGTTGTCACTTTGACATGCCATGGTTGGGAGGGTAGCCACAGGTTTTTTGAATATGGTTCTCGCGGCGTTGGTCACTCCAATAAAATGCCCTCAGCTCTGTTGAAATGACAGTCTGTCCAACGCCCAAGGCGCCTTAATGTTTCCGTGCGGACCGCTTGGTGTTCAAGTAAGTCATCACCACCGCCTCCACACCATTACTGAGTGGACGCAGCCTTTTGGCAACAAGACTGCCCAATAAGCCGTGTGTTTCCGGTTACAGGGCAAGTACGCCTTCGTGTTGGAGTCGGTGATGAACGAGTACGTGAACAACCGCGAGCCCTGCGACACCATGATGGCAGGCAGCGCTTTCGGCAACTACGGCTACGGCATCGCCCTGCCCAGACGGTCGCCGATGCGAGAGGCTCTCAGCGATGCGGTTCTGCGACTGCGCGAAAGTCAGGTGCTCGCGAATCTGCGCAAGAAGTGGTGGATCGAACGGGGCCAGTGTTCCGCCGCTGCGGACGCCGATCGGTCGGCCGCCAACGCGCTGGCTCTCATCAATGTGGCCGGTGTCTTCCACATTCTCGTCGGAGGACTCTTGTTAGCGCTGGTAGTTGCGGCTGCAGAATTGTCATGGTATCTGCGAGGAAGGCGACGGCGCAGGTGGTGGTGGAGCGGGAGGAGTGGAACTGCTGAGCCAGATTCCGCGTTGGCGATGCGGAAATGGAGGAAGACGGAGCCGGATGTGGCGGTGGACAGCCACGAAGTAGACCCATGGACGATGCAGCTGCAGTAGGGCGAAGAGGCACCCAAATTCACTTGCTTGTTTATTATGAGAAACAATAAAACGTGCACATAATCCGATGATTGCTGGCTACACCCGACAATTGTGTGTTCGCTCGCCCTCACTTATCTCCACCAGCCTTACGATTTTTATCTCTCGTTTAATCTGCGTGTGGTTCCTCATCAATAATGCTATTTTTCGATCTAAATTTTTTCAGTTTTTTTCAATTGGAGATGCTACTGATTTCTTGAAGTTAGTAGACAGACGTGACCATACCACGGTTGAAGTCGACCCCACATTATGCTATCTAAAAAGTAAACGGTTCTGGTACCGAGGCAAATCAATGAATGGTAGAAAAGAAGAAGCGGATCCTCTGTGACCATGTGACCCGACTTTTAGTAGGGATTTGTGGAATCCTCACACATTTGGGTACTTCAAACAACGCTACTCGCGTCCCATGGTGTTCATCCTCTTAGTTGTGCAGGCAATCCTAAAAAGGCGTATAGGAAACTAAACTTAACCAAATGCTTAAGCATATCGGCGAGTATTTTACTGAATTAGTGGTAAGGAAAAGTCAAAATACTAGCCGGCGTTCCAGTGCGTCGTCTTTATTTTATACCTCTCAGTCTCAATCATTTACATGCGTCGCAGTACCTTCTCCACAACTTTTAGCTTCCTCTAATGCATTGTTTCAGGTCCGATGAGACCGATGACAGCTCTCAAAGTTATGCAAGTGATTGGGTACTCCACGGCACATGTGTGCTAAGCTTTACAGTTTTTCGGTGGGAGCCAGTGACCGCACTAGCAGACGGTGGGGAAAACGTGAGGAAACGGGCTATTAAAGCAGACACCTGATTCAGCTGACCTCCAAGGGCATTTCTCGACTTCCAAAGGCCTCCGGATGAGCCGTTCTACCCTTGAAAGGCTTAGAAAGTTATCTGGAATTTAGACAGGGAGAATTCTGGACGGCAGCTTTATGCAATTTCCAGGAAGAAGAGAATAGTCGAGCAAGTGAGGGTAGAACTGTGCACAACCACCTACATATAGCAACAGGGCCGACGCTAAGGAATGGCTGAAGACATTTGTACTGCAAAGGGGTTAGCCGTATTTTCCATATATTCACCTCGGACAAGCGTAATTGACGCCTCTGCTGCCGCAACTGCCGTATCCACGACAGCCATATCCAAAAATGCAGCCACATTGGCAACTGCCGCAACAACCTCGCCTATATCTACAATAGCACAATCTGCAGTCGTAACATCCGCAATAGGGTCCAAAGAAGATGCAGGAAAGGATGAAAGAAAAAGAGAAGCTATTTACTATCGAAAGAAATTTGTCGACTAATCTGCGAAACATTCATTTGTTAGCACTCGTCCGTGAATCTTTACTGGTGGAACTCGAACTTGCAGGTTGTCCTTTCCCCCGATGGCATTTTTGCCCCCCAAGTGGAATTGACTGATCATCACGTGGCGACAACGTATTTAAAGCATGAGTAATGAAGTGAGCACGCCACTCTCTCCATCTCGAACATTCTAATGGATCAATAAATCGATAAGCTTAACAAGGTCACGATGGTCGTGCTGGCTGAGCAGCCTTTCATAATAAGAATGCAAAACGGCTGAGGGCGACGAGCGGTGGCGTCCCAGTTTGGTGGAAAATTACTGCATGAAGAGGAAAATTAAGTGGACAACTCCTCAGCCGGCTCGCATACCTTACGTTCCAGTATCCACCACAGCAGGTCATTGTGTCTAAGAAGTGTGCTCGCCTTCTTAACTTTCAGGCGTGAGATCGTCATGTGGAATTTATACTCTATAAAACTCCTGGCCCAGAAAGTCCAATGGCGCAAGTTTACCACGTGGATTCAATTTTAACTTCCTTAGTAGTCGGTCGCTGACGCATCGTCTAAAGTCTACCGCACACAAATTGTGCAGGAAGGAGTACGACATATTTTCCAATATTTTGCAGAAGGTAGAGTAACCTATCGGGCAGTAGCCTTAATGTGGTGCGTGTTTTTTAAAATATTGTGTGCTTTGGTAACATAGATGATATGACAGAAAGTTGAAAAAGACGTAAATTTTGTGGTTTTACTTTGTGGATATCAGTTATATTTTGTTCACTAATGAGGAAGTGGCATCGTTTTGACCATCCAATTTTGTTAGTTATATGGGTTGATTTGAAAATAGCAAAAGCCATGCTATTTCCATAAACTCCCGCTTATAATCCGTGTCTCGAAAACCATCCTATCATCTGTTATCTTAACACTGGCGATCCTCTAGGCTTAATCATGTAACCACCTCCTCTTTTGCAGCAACTCCTGCATTTGTTGTGGCCCCTGCTACAGTTGCCTAGACTACATTGGGTCGGATGCGGATGCAGGGAAGGTGGTGGTGGCGGTGTCAATTGTGCTTGTCTGAGGTGCAGATATGGAAAATACAGCTAACTCCTCTGCAGTACAAATGTCTTCAGCTATTCCCAGCATCGGCCCCGTTGCTGTAGGTCATTGTGCACAGTTCTCCCTCACCGAAATATACATGAAATATTTCACCTAACTTGGTTCGACTATTTTCTCCTTTTTGGGTATTGCATGAAGCCGCCATCCAGGATTCTTCCTGTCTAAATTCCATTTATCATTCTGAGCCTTCTAAGGGGAGAACGGCACGTCCGGAGGTCTTTGGAAGTCGAGCAATGACCCGTTGGGGTCGGGGAGGGGACAGCTGAATCAATTGTCCGCTCTAATGGCCCGTTTGCTCATAATTTCTCCACCATCTGCTAGTGCGATCACTGGTTCCCACCGAAAGACCGCAAAGCTTAGCACAAATGCGGCGGGGAGCCCCCGCCCACTTGCGTACCTGCGAGACCTGTCATCGGTCTCAAGTAACGCAGGTTTGCACACCTTTTGCTTAAGTTTGGTGGAAGTTTTAGAATGGAGAATAGCTTCTGATCAAGTCGGTACTGAAATTGGCGATTGCGGTGATGGCAACCAGATATACTTCCTCTGGACCTAACACAATTCATTGAAGGAAGTCAGAAACTGTGGAGTAAGTAGATTTTGTGGTCGAGTGCTGTCATTTGCGTCGACATTGGTGGTTTAATTGGCGTTCCTTCTCAAGAGGTTGGTCACTAATAGAAAATAATTCCCAGATGGCGACGGTGTGCTCATTACTTCTTCCGCCTCAAGGTACTGCCGTTGAGGCTGCTGAGAAGCAATCCAGTGAGGCGAAACAAGAGAAGTAGGCGGATGCTATTTTGGCTGTTCTTTCTCATTATATGCACGAAAGACTGGATCTGCCTGACTATCCAGAAAAATTTCGTCTTATATGCCAATTTTTTAAGCTCTTTGGTTTTTAGATACAGGGGTAATGCAGCTTGAAGAGTTTGAAGTTGAATAGCTGCACGCTTTGAGTTTCCCGACTCCAAACCAAAAGTCGGACCACTTAGTCGCGGGCGCCTTACCGCCCCTTTTCCACCGTCCACCGACTCGATTCCGTATTGTTGCCGTCCTTTTTTATAGACTATTTCCTACAACTTCAACCTAAAAATTACGGTTTCCGTTTATTAATTTCGGGTAATCAGTAGTATCTTCAAGTGAGTATGCTTTAAAAAGGGTTCAGAGTGAATGGGAAGGGTGGCGGAGAGATGTGGGAGCAAACAAACCTCAAGCTTCCCCAAACTCGATGACCCACAATCATGGAATTATTTGGATATTTTAATTTTTACCGCAAGAAGTTTTTCGGGTAGCTCTCCACCCCACTGCAACCTCACCTACGTTTTGCTGTCTTGACTGCCATCTGAAACGGCTGTGATAAGATTTGATACTGACAGATGACATTTGGTGACACTTCCGTGACGCTGGTAGCAGAATCACTTGAAAAAAGTTGAAAAAGTTGGCGTGGGATATTTGTAGATGCCCAACAAAATGAGTTTTTCCCCCACAGTCAAGACCTGAAACAGCATTTTGCCACCATCCCACATGCCTCAGTGGCCATCGGAACGTCCATCTCCTCGCCCATTTCGCCTGGCGGGGAAGGTACTCGGTTGCCAGGAGGGGACATCCCTTAGCATAAACCCAGTAGTTGTAGCAGGGATTATAACCGCTGAGGCGCAACATTAAAAGAACTCCTTGCAGTCGAGCTAAAAAAGGCCGAGGACGGTGCCAAGAGAAGGCGGAGGAGGGTGAAGTGGGCGCGCAGTTGGGGGGACGAGGCGCTGGGCGCTTCCACCCAACGCGGAGAGGGACACGAGCGATACGCGCAGTGTGGTTTCATTGGGACGTCGTCTTGCCTCCGCCACTCACTCCCTCCTAATGCCACCATCGTGTCGGCTGACGACATTCACCGTGAAGTCGAGTCTCCAGCGGCACGCAGCCTCTTCACACCCGAAGATGCATACGCGGTCATCCAATCCCACAAAAGCATTCGGACCACTCGAGTCAAATATTAAATTAAGGACCTTCTTCTGCTTCTTCTTCTTCTTCTCCTCGTCCTCCTCCCCTCCGAGATGCCTTGTGGCAGCAACATTGTCACCACACGCAACTGCCACGTCGAAGAACAGTTCTCGACTGTGTGCCCTGCCTCTGGCATGCTGCTCGTAGTTCCGGGAGTTAGGTGCCGTCGGCTTTCGGCGGCACCCTTCCATAAGACGCCTCCTTTAAAGTCGTACGGGAAAAGCATGTCAGATAGGGCGCAAAATGTC
The DNA here is from genome assembly GCA_017562135.1 of Dipylidium caninum. Taxonomy (NCBI): domain Eukaryota; kingdom Metazoa; phylum Platyhelminthes; class Cestoda; order Cyclophyllidea; family Dipylidiidae; genus Dipylidium; species Dipylidium caninum. The sequence goes on along the minus strand of QEYB01000588.1, from coordinate 94,397 downwards.
TTTTTGGGATGCATTGGCCAAAAGCGAGCATTTTTTAGCGAACTGCGTACTCTCCCACCATTCACTGCACCCAGCCAGAGCGCCGCCGGACACGAGGGCCGGCACAGGGCGGGGACCAGCGGCCCCAGTAGAGTCGTATGCCATTTGGTCTTCAGTAAGACTTAATGGCCTTCAGTAAGACTTAATGGCCACCGTCCGCCGGTCGAAGGATGAAGCAGACGACTGACGGCTCTTAACCGTCCGGCGGTGCTATTAAGTGCTCCGACTGCTGTACATTCATCTGCAGCAGCCTGTGAGGAGGACAGGAAATTGGACACGGACGGGGGAGGAGTCGCCTCAACTTGCCCACAGTCTCTTGGCGATTGAAGCACAAGTTAAGTAGCCCAGTCCATCGGGTCAACGGCTCGTGTTACTGCTGCAAGGCCAGCGGTGATTGTTACCAAGGCGCACCCAAACTCGGATGGCGCTGCATCTTGCCGCCGCCCGTTGGATGGACCAATGAAACGGAGGGGCGGAGGGGATTGGGGAGTGAATGACAGTCTCCACAAGGCCGACTTGCCCTCTCCCAAGATCTGGCTATCGACGCTGGATGCAGACTTGGGGAAAAATGTCCACCAAGACTCAATCCTTCGTGTCCCATACGCTTCACTTCGGCAGAAATTCATCGCCTCCTTCACGAGGACTTGAATCGTCCGGCAAATTGTCACGGGATTCGGTGAAAGAAGGCTCAAAAAGGCAAAATATATTATATACCAATGTACAATTAAATTTTACGCCAAGAAAGACGTCACGATGCCGCTCGCCTCGTGGTCTGCTCTGAAGACCACAGCCGCAGGTGTATTAAACACGCCAACGCAGCCGCCTGTTCCGCAAATCGCCTGGTTTTCGAACTGAAAACACGAGCCGAATGTCATGTTTCCGGTCGCACAGACAAACCGGCGCGACAACAATGAGCTGGAAATTCTGGTGGACTTACGGAAGTTTGTGCGTGTACTTTGCGTTGTTCACCGAGACCGTGGAATAGAAGGCTCTGGAGGCCTTATTTTCTAGCTAAACAAAATAACAAATAAAAAAATGTGGTAGAAAGCTGTTTGGCCTTCTGACAGAGAAGCGCAGATGCACACGAAAGTCGACCTTCATTCGCCTGCCATGTTTGGCACTTTAAGAAGTGGCCAAAGAATACAATCCCAACAAGAATTGACAAGACACTTCCCAGTGGGCTATTTGTCGTTCAATTCAAAGAAAAAAGTCGGCACCCAGCAATTTTCAGTGTGGCAAATAGCGTTCAAACAGGCAATTAAGGAAATTTACAGAAGAATAGGGGATTCTTCCGGCCCAAACTTGACCACAGACCGTTGGGACATCCGCAAAAGGCCACCGACAAATAAGTACGAAGAACTTAAATGGATTGAAAGTGAGAGAACAAACTGTTTTAGGGAGACCGCAGGGGGATATGATGGAGTTGGGAAAAAAAGAAAATAAAAACAATAATGAGATTTAAGAGAAAGTTCTATCCGACGGTTTGTATGTGCAATTTTTGAAAAATGCTTTAAATTTTTATGCGAAAAATTGTGCCAGTGCCTGTTTGATGTTCTTTTCATTTCTGAATTTGTGCCCTACACAGAGAAGTGATGGTCGGGTGGGAGAACACGGTGGATGCGACAGACGTTTTCATTTCAGTTCTGCAATTTTCCGACGCGTCCCCACCTCAGCATGCGGTCTGGGGCATTGCCATCAGGCAGTCTGATGTCCTTCTTTCCTCTTGAACATCGTCAGCCTCTCCTCCTGGACTGCTGACTGACAACACCGCGCCGAAGTGAGCTTCTGTTCGGTCTTGAAGGCTCACTGCGGTGGTCCACGAATGTTCACGCATGTGCGCCACAACACTCTCCTATTCAGAGTCAACTGTGCTTTCGACGTAGAAGGACTCAGTTCTCCCGCCTCACAATGTGCCAAGTTTCGCACGGTTTTTTCGTGGGAAGTCATCTTTTCATCCCCAGTTGTCTCCAGTTCAAGAATCGCTCCATTTTGTTTCGGGTGAGCAGATATGATCATACGACAATCGGCTTCACAATGTCCTTTTCCGCATGATTTGTTCGTAGACAATGCACTTTTCATCATCCGGTTCAGGAAGGGCACGGCTCTGTCCCCAGCAAGCAGAAATGTGCACATGACTAGTCGATCGCCCACATTCTTCTCACTTCAATCATTTGGCGCCCATCTGGAACGTTTCCGCACCAATTCCATCTTCCGAATACGAGCCGAAGTGGTTTGCTGAGCTGAGATTAGCTAAGCCCTTCCTGCGATCTCCGATGCTGTCAGAAAAGGACCTTCCTCCAACATGGTCTCAACAACATCGCCGTCGCTCAAAGATGATCGCCCAGAACGGGGCTTCCCAGAAACGGCAAAATGACCGGTTTAGGATCTTTCGAACCACCTCATGCATGTCCTATCGCAAAACTCTACCTTCACCAAACGCTTTCAATGAAATTCCACGCCCTTCTGTGGCATTTCTTCCTTGTTGAAATCCGTACAAAATACAGTGTGGCGTAGATGAACTTCAGCTGCGGCCACGGCCACTCTACGGCTTCACACGTAAGACTAACGTGAATAAACTTTGTATTAGGTAATTTGCCACGTCAGTTTGTATATGTTGTTGTCAGACAGAACTTCCTGGAAGATGTCTCTTTGGAGGCAACTTGGGTGCAGAGCACGACGGCAAATGGAGCAGCCGCCTTCATTAGCCCTCAAAGGTGACCTGACAAGTGGGGGAGGGGGGGAGGGTCTGAGTCCAGCCGCCAGATACCATTAACGCCAGGACTGTGCTCCATTCTGCTTCCCACCTTCTTCAGCTGCGCTTCAACAAAAACGATGTCCATTTCCGAGAATTTGAACTTCATGCATTGTTCCAGTTATGAAATTTATAAAAAATACGTTTTGGTTTGTTTTAGCGATCATATTCACTATCAATCTAACTTGATTCGACCGGTTAGCATTCCAATGCCTCCGTGAATTTATACCACAGATTTTATTCTCACTTCGTGCAGGTGTCGACAGCAAAAAGGCTTTTCAAAAGAAAAAATGCGAGAGGGCCAAAGTAAGCAAGTAAGAAGAACCTTTGGCAGACAGGAGACCAGCCAAATTGCCAAAAGAATAAAAAGAAACTCTACCGTTGAGTACGTGGGAAATGAAATGCGTTCACGCTTGCAGTACTCCATGAGGATTTGCTTGGGCAACTGGCCCACCCGCGGCCACTCATGACGAATGAAACCGATGGGCAAGACAACGGCATCGCTGGCCACTTCCGCAAGCCCCTCCTCGGCCGCCTCGTCCAAGCGTTGCCTTTTCGCCTGCGAGACGTTGCCCTTCTCCGACACCGCGTCGGGCACGCGGACACGGTCATCTGAGCAGAGTTTGGCGCTTTCGACAACCTCTTCTGACAACTCCCAGATCTCGCTAAAATCCGACAGAGAAACACACCCTGAGAAGAATTATAGCGTATGAGGCGGAGGGGAAAGAAAGGAATAACACAATGCCTAGACTGTTATTTTAGTTCATTTTGCAAATGTTAAGCAGCGAAGACTGAATTACGATTCTCGAGGGGTGGAATGCGTGCATAGTCCCGGCCATCGCCCAAATTCTGTCTTGTCGGTCTCATTGAGGTGTTAACGCAAACGGTTTGAAGGAAACCAAGCAATCGTAAGAAACACAACGGAAGGGCGAGGAAAAGAGTCCAAGTGTAAGCGACGAAATTGTAAGATTTATCTAAACGAACTATACACGTGGTAATTGAGGGGTTAGAAGTGGCCGATAAATGTAAAAAAAGAGACATTTGTCCGAATTCCAATGATTATTTTGAACTCTAGTGATAACGGAAGATCAAAAAACACCCTTTTCGACCAAATTTAAGGACATTTTGAAGTCCAACTCTACCCCCTATGACAGCGGACTGGATGTCATTGAATCACGAAAGTGAGTGGAGGAAGATTAATGGACGATAGCGATAAAAATAAACATTCTCTGGTTGGAGGCATATCAGCTCGTCTGTTTAGTAGTCATTGAGATGAAACCGCGGATAATTACCAAGGTTAGCGGTTCCAGGCCACCACAGTACATGTCTACAAATGAATACTTCGTCTAGAACCATGGATACAAATAATAAGGATGGGACGGCGCTACTACAAAGATGAGCTTTATGTTGCGAGGAAAAAAGAGGAAAAGTAATCCCTTTTTAGCCATTAAAAAACTTTAGACCAATGGCACTTCTCATTAAGGAAAGCATGATGGAGGCCATAAAAATTTGCATCCTCAAAATGGAAAAGTTGTCACAATAATTTTCGATGTGCTCATTCACAGTCTGTTTGTGCGGGGACACGGCCCAGCAAACAAAAAAGTTTTGTTGCCAGAGTCAAGCTTAGTTTTAAATTCCCTTTCTCGACTAAAATTTTTTGTTCTAGCAGGGATGAAAGATATCATTATATGGTATTATTGTTGTATCAAGGATTAAATGAAAACCAAGCAGTGAAAAGAATCAACGACACTTATTGGGATGTCCTAATCACAAATATGGGCCAAAGATGGTTTAAAACATTTAAAAACGGAAATAGGAGTCCCGAAAATGTTGGTGATACCCTGAAGGAGGCGGTAGACATAAATCCTCGTCCAACTATCATGAATTATCACGGAGGATTAGATTTTTATGGCCCAAGGGCCAAGATCATCTTCATCGCATAGAAAAAGCGTCGAGGAGTGGAATTTGGTTTCCTCATAAACTAACGGAGACGGCACTCGACCAACGATGTTCAACCTGGACATGTCTCTTGTCTCGGCACAAAAACGTTTCGATTTGTGACTGGAGATAAGGGTTTGGCGCTACACAATAATAAATCTATACGGAAAACTATGACTGTCACCCAAGAGAAGCGCCTCTCCCGACACCTACACCCGAACTAATAGTGAACAAGGTCCCTGTTTGTGCGTGGCGGGATTCTCGAGGATTATGCACCATGAATTGCTCGAACTTGATCAGATCGCCACAGTCACAGTGTATGGTGAAGAAATCGGGCGAATGAAACGAATATTTTCAACAAAACGGCCCATTTTGGCCAATTACGAAAAAGGAATTCCTCAATACACTAACGCGAGGCTGCGTGTTGCACAAGTGACAAGGAAAAATATTAGGAGGTTTGGGTGTGAACTTGTGCCTCACCCATCCTATTCACCGGACCTCGAGGCGTCGGATCGCCACCTTCTCACATCGTTGGGGTGCGCAACAAGAGGCAAAAAGTGGAAACGCTCTCCGAAAAGTTTTTTTCGATGGACAATTGTCCATACGCTAGTAAAAGTTATTGCAAAGTGAGGAAAACAATTTTGTGGACTAAAGTGCAGAATTTAATCCACAATGAATAAATAAATAAATAAATGTGTTTTCGTCAACGAAACAAAATTCGCATTACTTTTCGGTTTGCCTAATGGCATTAGAGGAGACTTTACGTTTGCCCCGGTGACACACCAACTTGCAGGTCTCTGACGCCGTAGAGGCAGCAACACCGCCCACGGTTACCACGCAAAGGAGTGACAATGAAGAAATTTCGGGGTTTAGACACTTTAAGGGGAACTACCTACTCTGTTCGCTTCAAGTCTCATTTACATTAGCTGAGGTGACAGGCGTTGCGCGGATTAGTAAAGAGAGCTGGTCGTTGTCATTGGGGAATACCTACCAAATCTCCGACATTGTGGCGGCGGACAGGGTTTGGACATACTTCGTCGAGGTGGTCTCCTCGCTCAGCATACGCTGAATGCAGTACTTGACTCCGCTGCAGTGATGGTCGTACTTTACAGCCTAGTTGAAAAGCAAGGCAGAGAGGAAGTGAAATAGCATTGACTCCTGAAAACACGGTTCCCTCGGAGACGATGGAGAGGTGTGGAGGCCAAAAGGAGGAAAATCAAACATGAGAATAATTTAGTCAACAGGAAACACATTTAAACAGGAGACCCTGAAATGCTAATGGGCGTCCAGTAATTTGAGTTGGAGGGAATGCACTGCACGTCCAAATCCTGAACTAAAATGGAGCAGCAGAAAGATAAAAACACTCCGAGAGACGTCACTGCATAATATTGCACGACAATGCGTATTTGGCTGCCAACACCGAAGGTATTTTCTCACCAAATCGTCCAAACAAAATTTGAGCTACGAAAATGGGGTAAGTGTAGTTCATTTTGGGAAAAGAAGGTGATTCTTTTTCGTTAATAAAGCGGGAAACGAAATCGGAAACGGCAAGACGGAACACCTTCAACTGATTATTCTACTCAACTTTTAATCAACTTGACGATTGGCAAAAGCACTATTGTAAAAAAGTGCATCACATAAAAAGCAATTTTTTTTAAAAACGCAATAATGCTAAACAAGGGCGCATTATTACGTGACAGCAAACAATTTCTGTTCAAAGCATATGAGAAAAAAGGTGGCATCCCACTACGACAGGTAAATCAGACGCGGTGTAAAGAGGCGGTAGTCGCTCCCAAAGGGTAACTGTGAAAATGAATTGCCTCAATGAGTGGGGATACACTTACGAGCTGAATATATTCACAGACAAGCTGGAGAGGGGAAGGAGGGGGTGCATCCGGCGGTGGAGGGGCAAAAATGGCCGGATTCCACATGGCCGCACGTGCAATCATGACGCCTGCTGCTCCAGTCGTCTGACGGAAGAATTCAATGTCCTCGTGAAGGCGAATGGCATCCTTGGAGCCTCCGCTGCAAGGGGGGGGGCGGCGTACAGGAAAGGGTAAAAAAGAACTGGGTGCTGAGAAGGAACGAGGCAGCTCCATTTTTATCTGTGAATGAACTCGAGTGATTCTGACAATAGAAGCATGTGTCAGCATCCATTCAGAATGGGTACAAAGTAGGGAGTGCGAGAGGCATGCATTTCCACATTTTTTCCCAGCCATTTCAGCAAATGATACCCGATCTTCAAAGATCCGAGTTTGTGATTAAATTGAGGAAAAAAGACAACTGCCTTAGCATAAAAAAGAAAGCGTACAAACTGATAAACATTAAATTACAGACAAAAACAGTGCGTTTACATTCTTAACACGAAAATGTATCGTATCGAGAAAAGAAACGCGTATGAGATTGTAAACTACGAAACGGGCGCTTTTGTTTAATCGGTATTCAATTGCGACTGAGAAAGATGCATTGTAGCATGCTCACGATAATTTTATTCATAAATGTTAGAAATACGCATTTTAGTCATTTCGTAAAAATCTCCCCGTGTCCACATCCCCCTTGTATTCTACTCTTCGCCGAAACGACATAGAAACAAAATGCGATTTACATCTACTTTTCCTGTCCGATTTAAAATTTAATCGTAAGGCAACTCAACAAGCTTGGAGAAACACTAATGGAAAAAGTCCTCAATGTTGGTTCAAAATATTTAGTTGTGGAAATTTAAGTATCGTCAAGGAGCCTTGAAGAAGGCCACCAGCCCATATCGACACAACGAGGAGGAATTAAGAGAGACTGTGGAGGTCGACCCACACGCGGAACTGTTTTCGGCATCAACTTGAGTCCAGTCTCACTAGGGAGTTGCCCTCCGGACGGTTACGGTTGTGGTAGAACGTCTGCGAACATTCCAAAAAACGATTGTCCCTTTTGACGAAAGGTGGATTTCGAGTGATAACGGAAAACGATCGAGCGAATGGGTAGATAAGAAGAAAACATTCACCCAGAACAAAACCCTAAGCCGGAGTTTTATCAAAAACAAATGTTATGTTTAGAAGACGGTGGAATTCTATTGCTGCGGATGAGAAGAAAATTATGAAGAGAAAACAACCGGCATTGCCCGATCAGCACGGCGAAATGTGACGGTAAGGCTGAACGACGACCACATAAAGCCTCAATTGCTGTCGAAAGTTTAAACAATTTTTCTACAGTATGAAATTTTACCACGTCCTCCACCCACCCCCCGGACGATTCTTCGACCGACCGACAATTACCCTTTTCGTAACTAAAAATTATTTTCCAGAGAAAGAGACGAAAGAACCGGAATGATTTTGCAAAAGACTTGGAATCGTTTTCCAATTCTAGAAATCAAAATTTTTTTCCCAAAAATATAAGTATGGCTTATCCAATCATTGGCAGAAAGTGGAATATGCCGATGGAGATTATTTCATTTGAGCATAGTAAATGATGTGAAAAATTGCGCTTTTTGTTTTCTTCTCCTAATCAACGCCCGTTTCATAAGTTGTTGAACAAACTCATGTGAAATACGGAGGAAACGTCGGCTTTAATAAATGGCACTCCATAATGAGCTTACGGCGGGTTTACTCAAAGTCAGCCTCAGTTTTATGTCGAAAGAGACATTTGAAAAACTTGAGATCATCTACCCGCCCACGACAGCACAGCGCAGAGGACTGTCACACCACTGCTTCCGGTCGAATGGACACACATGATGTTTACAACAGCACAAAATGCGGAGTGACAAAGTGAGACACCTACTTAGCGAGAATGGGAATTTGCACGGCTTCGGCGATAGCGTGAATGACGTCGTTGTGGTTGGGATCATGAGGACGCTCCTCCCGTTTGCGTCCGTGCACAGCGATTGCGGCCACGCCTGTCGTCTCGATGAGCCGTACAAGCGAGAGTGTCTCCTCTACCTAAAACAATGGACGATCGCGAGAATCAGGGGATCACCACCTCAGAGGAAAACAGGTAAGGATTTACGGGCACAAAAGGGGGAGGGGTTCAGGAGAATACGTTAAAAAGTAATGTCGGCAGCACAAGCTTCGAGAGCAATGAAACCACTTACGAGGTATAGTTTCAAAGCATCAACAAGACGCATAAATTATGAAAGAAAAAGAAAAACAATAAACCCCAAAACAATAATATCCGGATCAATTTTTATAACAGGGGATATAAATGCCAAGATTAAAAATAAATTTAATTGTAAGTCACAAGTCAATAGTTATAATTCGGTCACAAGTCAATAGTTATAATTCGGTCAGAATTAATAATGAAGCTTTGAAAATTCCGTGAACTCAGTGAATTCTGTAGACACCAAATCAAAATGACCTAATAAAAAAATATCAGCCCTTTTTCTTACACGATTCTGACCACCCGATTTCGGCGGAATGCTAACAAAACAACAGAATCACCATCACTAAGAGATCAAAAATGACACAGTTGCCAATCGCCTAAACAGTAACCGAGGCATGACATGTTAGAAGAACGTGTTAAGATATTCTGGGTAAAGAAATACTTCAATAATGTAAATAGTTTGCAGACACAGACATTACCAACGCACCGTGTTAAGGATCCTTATCTTGCATGTCACGGGAACGCGAAGATTTTGAACGAGGTTTGTAAGAATCTGAGAACAATAAGGAAAATATCGTTGGTGTAAAGACAGATGATTATCCAATTTAACATTAAGCTGAAGTGTCACACTGATAGTGGTTGTAGATTTAAAGAAATAAAGAAATAAATAAAGAAATAAAGACCATACATACGGATTTTATTTTCTGTGGATTCCGCAAAAGAGCTGCTCCCATACCGCCCTGACGAAAAGAAGAGCTCGAATAACTCTTTTGCAGTCCACAAATTTAGACGAATTAAAAATAGTTTGGTTAATAAAACTGGTGAGAAAAATCCATCTTCCATTCATGACTTTTCACGCAAAGAATTACATTTGAAAAGCTTCTTTCAAAGTGGTTGTGAATTCATATAGGAATTATTAACGAGTTCTCCTATATATATAATAATTAAGGCAAGTAGACAGTGACATTTTTGATTTAGTGCTAATAAAAACCTTCAACACATTTATCAAAGTTACCTCAGCTTAGAGGGAGATAACTCACCTTGATAGAATAAGCCTTGGGACAGCCCATATTAACGTCGACTGCGGCCACATCTTCTTGGCTGAAAAGAGCGGCAAAAGAAGCTAAATAAAGATTTGATATAAACTCCTAACGCGATTAAAATGTTTTATATAAACGTACACTTTCTGCGCGGCCATCAGGGCTCGAGCAGCATCTGCTGTACCCTAAGAAAGGCAAAATAGGACTAGGACTCTTTTTCACTCGACATAAATTCCTGTGCATAAGGGTAAAGAGTGAACGCACCAACTGAAGGATAACCCTACCCTTCTCATCGGAGGACGTACGAAAAACAATTGAGCCATCGTCATGAACATAATCAATGGTCTTAAGAGCCTCTAAAATGAGAGCGTTAGGAGATTATCCCTCCATTGTTAACAAAAAAACTAGTAGACACTCAATAATCCTCAACTCACTATTCTGCACCCGAGTTGTTTTGAGGAGTTTGTAGTCAATTATTTCCTGCAAATGCGAAGATAGGTTAGTACGGACGCGTGAATCTGCTCAAACATGAATTTTTCATCTCACTAAAAAGCTTTGTACACACTAAGACACCTCAGTATAGACGTATGTGGCACCGTAACGTAGAGCAAGCAGCCGCATCGGATGTGTGGAAACCCGAACCATTGGAGCAAGGACGGTGGCACAGTCAAAGTCTAGAGGCATCTGTAAAAGAAGGAAGGAAATGCTACTGGTCGCAGATGGTTAGCGTGAGAGAAACGGAAAGAAGACGTCAAAGGTGTCAACTTTATTCTTTTCAAATATTTACAAATCAGCCTTAAAGGTGACCTATGAATGCAGTGAATAAACGCAGCAAAAGTGTGGGTGGTGCAAAGAACGAATGTGTTCAGTAGAATTTTGTTCGCTGAAATGGAACAGAAGCCAAAGCAGGATGGAGATGTTGAACAAGAGTATACCAACGCAACACCGAGCAAAAAAATTCCTTCTCTTCAAAAGTCATATTTTGCTTAAATAAGGTTATTAAATTTTTATATTTACTCCTACCAAATGATTTTCAATACACCGAGCAATAATTAGATCGATAAACTTCAGCGAATTTCCGGTGATAAAAGTGTGTGGAATCAAATCTGCGGAGAGTTCCTGCAAGAAATTTTAGATAAAGACATAATTATACCAAAAGAAGATTCCTCTGGGATGTCTTATCATTTCCTGCGGCAGTGAAGTTCTCTTTCCACTCCAGATACTGATATGACAAAGCCTTCTCATAGTCGCTTTTAGCTTAAAACATCATACAAAATGAAACTTTACCTTGCAATGATCGGAATCTGTAACGAAGGTCAAACAACCCTCCTGGATCCGCCGAACACATTCCGAAGCGCGTGAAAAGTAACGTTTACATATCCCGCCCATGGGAGAGGAGTCTAAGAATGTGAATGGAGATATGGAACATGCAAGGATATTTCCGGTTTCCAAGTTTACGGCTGATAAAATGTTTTCGTATCGCGAACTTACGTCAGCATAAGTGGATGGTGTAGTATTGCAGACAACAAAGAGGATCTTTCGGTGACCACGTTTTCACACATATTCGTACAAAATCAAACCAAATTGAAATTTTATTTAGATCAGCCTGTGTTTGGCCCAGGTGCAGATTTGTTAAAGCATTTAATGTCATTAAGGAGTAAGAAAACATTGGCTTATTCACAAATCCATTCACCTACCTGGCCTAAAGAGAGACTCACCGTCTGCCAACAAATGTTTTGCGCCAAAGTGTACCCAAAAAGTCTCGTGATTAAGTTGACTTCAGATTATTTACTTGTTGGCCTAATGCGACGCCACGACGCTAATCAAAAGCTGACTAATTAAGTCAGACAACTGGTGTGAGTAAGTGCAAGGTATTAAGACTATAGATCAAGAGATATCCAAAGGGACACAAATTCCCGATTCCACCAAGAGGATGTGTCCAACAGGATCGAGAAGAGAGGGCCCATAGCTACTTGTGTTGAAATATCAAAATACGGTTAATAGACAGTTACATATATTTAATAGCAAGAAGTCAAGAAATGGGTCCGATTAAGACTGCTTTAAGTTGCAAGGCTGGTGGGGAGGGCGTATCTCCTCCCGCGATGTTCTTATTTCTATTTGCGGCATAAAATTTTGTACGAAAATTAATGTTCTATATTATTTATCTTGATCCTGTAGATTTGCTATATCCGGTTTCACTTACACACCTAATTTATGGGGGGAATTACAGCAAGCTAGACAGTATATGCGGCTAACAACCTTACAAGGTATTTGTTAATCGAAGGCAATTTTTCAAGTGCTGTACTTGTTGCACACGTTGAGTTAATAAATTAAATAGAATTTAACTTTCTATTTAATTATATTTGTGAAACATTGCTATATGGAAATTTACTCAGACTCTTTTAGACAGTCACTTTCATTTCTCGACCTCGCTGGTTAACAGTGTACATTTTGGTTGCTGGACGTTTTCCCTGGTCATTGCCCTAAGATGACGGCAAAGATGGCAGGAAAGATGGCAAAACAGCTAGCGGGAAGTGGCACGGGTCAAAGTCTAATGGACAGGGTCACGCAGGCGAAATACAGTTTAGCTGGATCTGCTTTGGGAAAAATTGTGGCTAAGGCCTCTACGGAGGAACTTATCGCCCCTAAAAAAAAGCACTTAGAAAGTAAAAGCCTTAATTTTCTGTCCATTTCTAGATTTAACACGCCTGAGCAACGAACCGAATGTTTCTATACCCCTTCTCGTTAACTTTTTATCTGAAAGAACTCATGAAAAATCATGGGTTGTTGTGTTTAAGGCACTAATAACGACACACCATTTACTCAATTATGGAAATGAGGTATGTACCATTCCTTGCATAGGAATGTGTTTCAGAAAGTATCGCAATACATAGCATCGAATAACTGTCGATTCCATCTTCCCCATTTTAATGATAAATCGAGCTCTCAATGTGAGTTCTTTTTTGTTTCATCTAAAATAGCTTATGAAATGTCACTTTTCATCCGCAAGTATTCGAAGTATTTGTCAGAAAAAACTCGATCATATCAGACGATGGCATTCGATTTTTGTAAGGTTAAACGGGGGTAAGTTGTCATTGTATTGTGACATCCTCTTTCGATTAATTAATTGATGGCGATATTTACGGGAACTTGACCCTCAAACTTTTATCATTTCTTTAAATTACATATTTTAATGTAATTTCTACGTCCCATTTTGCATAGTCATTTGCGTTATTTCGCAAATTTTATGCTGTTATTTCAGTAAAGATGACGGCGTTATGCGCACTATGCCAGCGGATAAGGTGAATTGCTGTTGAGACTCATTGCGATAGTAACTTGTGCAATATGAAGATGTAGTCTCGTCACCACCGTCGTATAATTCGTTATTTTATTCGATCTGATTTCCTTTATTAATTTTTGTTGAATCTTAGTTATTGAAGGCTTTGCCTGTTCTTCGCGATCAACTGTACGTTCTTTTTGAATTCGAGGTACGGCGACCTTATGACTGATAGTTATAGGTCATCGGATAAATGTCTAACATCTCCACCCATTTTAGGCTACGGAGAAGGATCTTAACAACCTAATCATTAATGCAGCATTCATTTTATTATACAAAGACCTCATACGCTTGTTTGCTTCCTACAACGAAGGCATGATGAATTTGGTTGGTGAGTTGACAGCACATCATTTTTATCACTTCGTCCCAACTGCTCCAGGGGTAAGCAAAATGCTCCGATTTTGCTTCAGAAAAGTACTTCACTATGAAGCGTTCACATTGCAAAACAGCTATTGAACTCTACCGGGATTTTCCTAATGTGATGGCTAAGGTAGATGAGTTCTTGACCGTAGCGGAGGTAAGTCCCACTTATTAAGACAGATGCACGTAGTTGTCCGGGCCTGGCTTTAAAATATTATTCTTTTTTAAGAGTCTTGGAATTGGCGATAAGGAATCAATTGGTTTGCACCCTGTAAGATGTCTCCATGTGTATATATTCTTATACTATCTCGTAGCGGATGTAGCCTGATTTTTTCTGGATTTGGCGGTTCTAGGTGCCTCCACAGATACTTGAGGCAATGGAGCAGCATCTTGCCCTTTTGAAAAAAAATAAGAAGGCCGGGTAAGTTCTATTACAAGTAACCACTTCACCGTATCGTGTTGATACTTTTTGTGTAGCGTCTTTTAAACCAATTTATTCTACACACAATTGACCAAGGTGATTTTTTTATTGTTTGCTTCCCATCAGTTTCATTGTCGGGCTTTGAAGTGGAGGCCAAACTACCTAAAACTATCTGGCCAATGTGGCGTACTCACTTTCGCTAATTGCGGTTGTTATTTTAAACAAGTGATCTTCGTTCTCCCCTAACATAGCGAATGTAGGAGATGATTTTCGAGAGCCTCTTTGTCATTTGCTTTTTTCTTTCCACTGATTTCATCAAACGAAGTGCGACTCGCAGTTAAAGGAAATATGGAGTCGTGAGAACTCAATGGCACGCCAATTTTCGGGAAATCCTTACAAAAAATGCAACTGGTCTGAATCTGTAGCAGCAACTGTGAATCAAGCGGCCTCCTCCTGTACTCGGTGGGCATTTATGGTCTCGGAGATCACGAGCTTTCGCTTCAAACCCCACTTATCGCTTTTGGTGTAAACGATGTCATAAAATATGCCTTCTCTGCTTTGGAAGGCCAAACTTGCATCATATTTAGTAGTATGAACCCGACAAAAAAGGTTTCATCAATGGTGCTAAAAAGTTGCCTCTCTGTTTGCTCCAATTCGGCTTCTGATATCCTCTTTATTATGCGAAAGGCGAGTCAGGTTGATATTCTCTTATAAACACTCATCTTCAGTGGGGTTTTGTTGAAAATATCAAAATCTCAAACAATGTTTTTGAACAAACAATCCACTCATTGGAATATATTTTGGGTAGTTAGTATGACTTTTTTCGTCGTTCACGGTATTTCTTGCAAATCCTACTCCGGTGGAGTGAATTTCGTGCCTAAGAGGTGAGTTTTTTTGTCATTACAGCGGCAAGGAGGACGATAGTGAAGATATGGATGAGTCGACGACAGCAGGAAAGTCGCCGAAAACCACAACGAAGAAAAAGGTCACTTCCTCGCCGGCTCGACCCAAGTCGCCTGCACGTCCGCCCTCCCCGCTGAGGGTGGTGAATCACAACACGACAGAGCCGGCACCAAAGGACAGCCTCCTGATTGCAGACCTCCACGACACACCGGTCCCGAACGAGGCGAAAACACCGGCAAACCTTAAGATTCCCCCCGCTGAAGTTATCGTCACCGATCCTGAAGGCGAACGGACCGAGCCGCTGGAGGACGATGAGGAGGCGGTGGTGGGAGAGGCTCCACAGCCCGAGGATGAGGGGAATGAGTGCACGATGCCGGAGGCGAAGGAGGAAGAGGAGGATGAGGAGGAGGAGGAGGGTGAAACGCATGGTGAGTTGTACTGCCCAATGAGAAATTTCACCTTCATTCTCTCCACTTCGGCGCCTTTCTCCGGTTATTCACTAGTTCGTTGACCGATTCATAGAAGTGAACCCTTTCTCGAGCGGAAGTCCCTCCAGACAGGAAGGAGATGGCAAAGACTATTGCTTTGCTAAACAACCCCCAATTTCTCTTCCTCTTCTTGGGCTTTTATGACTCATCCGCCCAGCAATTTTATTATTTTTTTTGTTAATTTACCCACGGGGAGACTCGTGTTGGCGCTCGTCCTCTAGTTGGCCTCTCCACGGCACTTAGCTGGGGGCATCCAAACAGTTTAAGTTATTTCGCCTGTCCCACTCGCCTCTCAACCAGCATGGACTGTCAATTCACCCACTCCTGTCCACTCGTAGGACTCTCGCCTGATCAACAACAGGCCGTCATCGCCGCCGCCACCAGCCACTTCGCCCTCTCGGCGGATCGCACCATCCAGGCGGTGAAACAGTCAGCGACACTCACACCGCGGCAAACGAGGAAGTCCCGGTGAGTGGTGCTCCGCCGTCTGGCCGTCTCTTCTCCTTACGATCCTGTTATTGGCGCCGTCTGCTCTCCGAGTTGTTGCTTCCTTGTCCCACACGAACGCATGCATATGTTCACGATTTCAAAACTTTCAATCTCCGTAGCAGATTCACGCAGTTTTCTCCTCAGGGTGATTCAAGTTTAAGTTGGGTGTCTTCCCATTCTTGCGAAGCGATTAAAAATTCACCGGTTTTCGCTGAAATTGGGGATGAGGCCTTAAGGGGCATCCGGCTATCACACTCCCACCCCTTATTTCGTGAGTGCGTAATTTTGTACCCATAGGGCATTAGAGGCCTCCCTCTGACTATTTCCTCCCTCGGCCACTTGGAGCCCACAAGGGGTTTTGTGTCATTGCGTGGCGTCCTCTCCGCACCTCGAAAGGCGTCAACCTGTCAGTCTTGACTACTCAATCACCACAATTGGTTTTCTGTGCTCGGGCGATTGGTAGAAAGGGCCTTCGAAGAAACTCTCGATGCGTCTGTACACGAAGGCCTTGATACGCAGTTGTCAGGCGCCGTGGTGGCTCTAATTGGCACTCGGGGGGCCTCTTAGAGCCATCTGCTTTTCACTGCCGAATCAATGAGTGGTGAAGTTCGTTTGTTTTATCTTAAAGCAACGAATCCGAGGAATATCATCGCAGCGCCTCGCCGTCGAGACCACGCAGTCCCTCACCGGCGCGACCACCACCTCCCGGTTCGGCCTCTACATCGCAAACCGCCACCGCTGCTGCCGCCGCCGCTTCTCGCTCCGATTGTTCTTCTCCTGCTCGCGACAGTTCAGAAGCCGAGGGTGAGCACAGTCGCTATGCTAACGGCTCTCGGATGAAGGTCCTTTATGACCTGCAACACATCTTCTCTCCCTCTTCACTCCAGCAACTTGGAAGATGCTTCGCCTACGATGGCTGGAGGTATTCGGTTGGAAACTATAAAACAGGCTTGTTGAGCTGCGTTGTGATTTAATTTGAAATGGGACAAGAAAAGTCCGTCGAAAAGTCTGATATAAGAGTGGGATACAACCGAGAAAAAGATTTACATAGTGGGTAAGAGAAATATCTTTAACATTAACAAATAAAATTACAGAGAGCATGTTACAATGGACACGCGCTAAGCAAAAAATGCCTGTTTTATAGTTTCCAACCTGCCTGGCGCTTAGGCGTCTTTCCTCCACTATTATAAATTCGCTTTGTGCATCTCAAAATGACTTCGACACACTCGCTTCTCAACTTAGACGCTGTCAGATCGCGTGGGACCTTCTCCTCACGCCTCTCTGTCGCCTCACCGGGGCGCTTTCCTTGAGACGTTTATTATGTCCGACGGCGGATCCACTTTGAGGGTGGCGGTCAAGACTGGTCCCCGTGGGGGACGGATTTCCCCTCTAACCGGTCTTCGCATCCCCTGCTTGTAGCCAGCTCCCCCTCCCCGAAGCCCGTCAACTAAAGCATTCTCCCTTGGCTGGGCGCTGCACTTCGTTCTCATCTTCGTGGCAGCTCCCCTTCCAGTCAGGCATTTCATCTGAAAAGGCGTTGCACTGTGGCAGACGTTGACCTAACGTGGGGCCCTCAAATTGCCTCATTTTCCTTTCATTCTGATCGGAGTCCCCCCAAGGGTTCATTCACGCAGAGCATCACAACTCCTGGCGAGTGTGTTGACATGGTTTACTTTGCCCCAAACTGAGGTTTTATCCTCACCTCCCGTTCGTTTGTCCAATTGGGCGCTTTTAAGGTTGTGTTAGTTGAAAATAAATCAGGTTTTTGAGCAAATTGGCGGGGCAGAGGAGTGGGCACGCAACGGCGTTCCGATTGACGCGTGGAGGAGGCGATGAGGAAGATCATTTTCCACTCCCACACGCTTGGCTCGTATGTTCTCTAATCGCAGTGGTGGCCTGATAATTGCTCCACAGTCCAGGCATTCGGGGTGGAAATTTGCTCCGGCCGAGAGACTTTGTGCCTCCCGGTTCCTCGCGCGCCCCTCCATGTGACTGAAATCAGCCACCGTCCCCACCGAAGCCCCCGGTCTCCCCGTCCTCCACCGACTGCCATCGCGGAGGCTCTCGGGGCAACCGAGCTCATGCGGCTTGGTTGAGGAGCGTCTATGACGAAAATGCGGACTAACTTCAACTTTCTCTCCTCCCAACTCTGTTCCGCATCAGGGCCACCTTTTATCCACAAATATTCACTCATTTTGAGCGCTTTTTTGCCGAGGTAATACTTTTTTAAGGGGAAAATGACAGAGTTCATAGTCGTGACGGCTCAGTCGCCTCTCCTTCCTCCCTCACTAATGCCAAAGCGACATTCATGCATGAAACAGGCGTTGAATATAAAATTAAAAACTAAATAGTGCGATTTTTGCAGTATTCATTGCAGCACCCATTAGCAAGGAAGGAAGCCTTTATTTTTACAGTAAGTGGAACGTCATTTTATGCTTTTTTAAAAAAAAACCCTTCGTAATTGCGGAAAGGCAACCATCAGTCGGTCGGCGAATCCTCGGATGAACGTTGAGGATGTGGTAAACTCTTGCGATGCACAGAGTTAATTTGTCGAGAGTAGAAGCAGTTTCTTGTGGTCGTCGTCCAGCGTTCTCATGGAGGAACAAAGCGCCGTGTCGAGTGAATAAATTTCTTCTCATGCCTCACAACAAGTTCAAGCGAGGCGACAGGAAGACACCGCCGTTGTCGCGGTTCCGTCTGCTTCTACTGTAGGAAGGACGAAGGACCCATTCGTCCGGCTAAACACGAAACCCGTCTTATAGTTTACAATCTAATAATTTCCATAAATGAACTGGGCAAAAGAGCACTTGGCCTTAAAGCGAGAGGTGGTGTCGCGCGCCTCTCCAAAATTGCCCTGTGCAAGCCTCTGCTCAGTGCCGGCGGGCGCAAGCGTCACTTCCACTCGTCCAACGTGGCTGGTGACGTGGTGGACGGAGGCGATGCGCGTCTATCGATCATTTGGACGACGAGGGCGAGGAGTTTGTCCGCCACTGGCCGGTGGAAGGACGGACACCACGTGCGCACCCGAGTGTACGTGCGCTCCTACGCCCTTCTCTCCCCTCTCCGCCTCCGCCACGCCTCCACCACGCCTCCGCCCCCCGCCCCGTGCCTTCCAGCCGATCTACTCGTTTTCTCCGCTTTGCCCTCCCTTCCAAGCGCTCCCCCGCCCCCGACTCTCGTGAAGGTGTGGAACGGAACCGCGTCCATGCGCCGTTGGGGACTCGCGTCCTTCGCCTCAGCGTACGCGAAGTGAAGTTCCCCTTTCACGGCCTAAAGGAGATAGGCGAAATCGCAACGGAAATGCTGCCGCTCGTCGTGGCTTGACGTTTCCCCTCCCCCCCCCCGTGGTGGAGAACATCCGGTCGGGAGGTTTAATTTGGCTGGCAAATGGACGACTTGTTGGAGTTGTTCCTCTCTCTTTCTCTCTCCTTCTCCTCTGACCAACAGTCTCCAAAGACATCCAAACGCTTGAAATGAAGTCTTGTTCCACTTACTTCATCCGGACAGTGGCGCTTTTACTGAATGCAGAAAACGTATGAAGCTTCCAGTAACCCGCGGCCACCATCAACTGGCTCGGAGGGAAGGAAAATTCCTTTGAGCAGAAGTTACTCGGAAAAATGTTGCCGAGGTTCTGCGTCTTCTGAAATGTGCTCGTCCACTTTATTCCCCTTCCTTGTCAACCAAGACGACGAGACTTTCTCTCAGGCGGCTCCGGCTTCCCTCACTGCCTCACGAAGACCGCCTGGGGCCACTGCTCACCTTCGGTGGTTTATTTTCGTGTAAAGAGTCCTACGATGCAACTGCAAAACGGGGATGTCGCAGCTTTCAGTGGCGACGCTTGCAGAAACTCGGCTTCGCTGCGGCTTCCTCCCCGACGCTTCCCTTCGCCCGCGCGGAAAAGGTGGATTCCTTTTCAGGTCGTCAGGTCGGCGCTAACCCCTTTTACGGGTGAGGCAAGACGGAGAAACCAACTGAGCGGAGGGATTTTTAAAGCTCCACTGCTCAATTAGACGTGGAGGCAAGACGAGGCGCGGCCGTGCATCCCCCCGTCTCCTTGAGGTCACAAACCCCCTGTCAGGCCAGTTCTTTTGACGGCGTGGGGAAAAAATCGTCAGCCTCTTTGGCTATTTCCACTTTCCGCCTGGCCGGAAGTGCACCTTCCTCTGTAAGACTTCAGCGATTGCATGATGTGATCTTCCCCACCACACTTATTAGCCTGGAAACCGTGAAACGAGCATTGACTCTGGGTGGTGAAGCCGAAAGCGCAATTTTTCACAGTATTTATTCTTTTAAGGCGAAGTAACTTCCAGCGCCATTGACGATTTTCTGTCAGCAAATTCACAAGTTGGATATGCCTTTTTGAAGAACAAAACTTACTATTTTGAGAGTTAATAAAGCATTCAAAGTGCTTCATAGTATCCTTTTGGCTATGGCTTTTTTTTTTTAAAAGCAGTTTGTGAGTATGAAAAAAAGACAATCGGTCGGTCGGCTGTTGAGACATCGAGTGAAGGCGGAGGCTGCGGCAGAAGTGTTTTCCACGTGGCAGGGAAGTTGTCCAGTTTGTCGAGAGCAATTGAAGCTTTGTGTGGTAGTCGTGCATTTCCATGCCGATTGAGCAATTCTGTTTGCTTTATCTCCATAAATGCCGCCTCAACTTCAGGGCATAGTTTGTTTAGATGAGGAAATTTGGGGTCGTCTTTCTGTCGCCCCATTTGCTCGACGCTTTTCGACTGTCACACGCGAAACCCACTTCCCCGCAGAAGGGATGATTTGCCGTGAAAACAGTCGGTCGCCATCGTGCAGTGCGGCAGGAGAGTTCGGTGGGAGGAGCGGATTCTACAGTCGTCGCCGTCGCCGTCGCCATCGTCGTCGTCCCCAGTCCATCCTCCCCCTCATCCTCGTTGCCAACGGCGGTCGGTGGTCTCCCTCGAGCCAGAACCAACATCGAGCGCTTTTTTCTACTTCTTTTCATCGTCAGTGAATCCATCGTCGAGTGCCTCGTGAGTGCTTCTCGAGGCTTTTCGACCTGCGCCACGAGTCAATTTGACGTCGGACAGGAGAAGCCGACGAAAACCGCGTTTACTTTCTGCCGGTTTTAATGTAAAATAAAACAAAAGATTGGATAGAAACACGAGGAAACTTTCGAAATAAGTGGGAAGAATAAGTTTTGAGTGTATAAATAAAAACGTCGAGTGCAGGTTACAATGAATCTTTCTCTCCCCGCGGCAGCTGAACACAAACTAACCAGAAACGCCCGTTTGATCGTTTCCAGTCAAACATTTGCCGCGCAGACCTTCTCCTCTGCGTTTCGACTTCCCCCTCCACAGTCCACCGACGTTCTTCATCTTAGGCGTCGGGCGCCTCATGGGCGCACACTTTTTTCCCCACTTAAATGGGCGTTAGTGTGTAGAAGTGGGCAAATGTGCCTGCCGTTGCCATTTGGCCGAACCGGAAGTCGCGAAGTCGGTTTAATTTGGTGCCAATCACGACATTGTCACCTTCTACGCCTTTCATCACCACCCCCGTAAGTCACGGCTTCGCCGGGGCCTCCGTGGCTTTATGCCCTGTCTTTCATTTGCCCAACATGCGCTCGACGTGAGTGCGCCTTGGCCGAACGCTTCCCCCTCCTCGGTTGGAAGCACGCCGATGTGACCCTCTGCCTTCCGCCCTTAGACGCTCTGTCCACCAAGGACGACCGTGTTTCGGACGCCGAGGGTAAGTCAGTCGCCGGCCCCGCTCCTCCGACGCCCGCCTCTTCCGCCTACCCAAAAGCATGCTTTGTCGAGTAAACTGTTGTGCCTCTGTGTGGCCTGCGATGGCATTCGAGTCGACCGCAGCCGTTCTTTTCGTGCGTCCACCGCTGCCTCTTCGTCGTCAGCCAATCGTTTGATGTCTTTTCTTGCAGAGACTGCTGACAACGTCGGCCAACCGGAGGCTCAAACTGCATCGGGTGAGTGAGTACGAGGTGGCCCTCTCCCCCCCTTGACCGAATTTCCCCGTCTGCTCTGCCCACCAACAAGCCCCGAGCGCTCGCGTCGCCTCCCCCTCCGCCTCCTCCTTTTCCCCCTCGCGTTCCCTGGACGCCTGCAGCCGCCGGTTTGGCCAACCTATGGTTCTTTACTTTACTGGGGACGATATCCTTTCCCCTATGCCTGGCCGGACGATGGTGCGTGGAGAAGCATGAAATCCTGCGCCTCCACGTCGGGAAATCGCTGCCTTGAGGAGACAGACCGTAGCCCAATTGCCAACCGAAGTTGTCCCTCGCCCCGGCGCAGCCTTTTGCCCTCGACACGGTCCTTTCACCTACTTGCCCGCCTGCGGCCGGTCTGCCGACCCCACGCGTAGTCTCTTTTCTGGGCGGTGAGGAGACGAGTGGAGGAAACTCTTCTTCTCGCCTCGATTGGGTCGTATGCACCGAGTGCCCCTTCGGCTTTGGTCGCCCTCCTTAGAACGGATGTTTGGCGGGGTGGTGGACAGAGCCTCTTCCCTTCTTCCTGACCGTCGGACGCATTTTCATGCGTCCATGACGGCGGTCGATAACTCAGGCGTCCCAAGGGATGCCTGTTGCAAGAAAGGAAAAGACTCGGCCGGTCATCGTCGTGGCTGCGAAGTCCCCCTCTCGTCTGGACAACTGGCCGAATCCCCCGCCCCGCTGAATTCACTTTTTCCGTAGGCGACAAAGCGAATACGGCAACTTTTTTCGGTGATGTGATTTGGGCAAGACAATCGCGTAAGTCGATGCTCCTCCCACAGAGGGCGGTCGTAAGACGCGAAGGGCTTGCGCTAATTACAAACTGACTGCTCCTCCGGCCAGGGCGACACCCTCGAGGCTGCCTTTCCCCCCTCCCTAACGTGCACACCTCATCTTCCGCCAGGCTCAGCCGAGGTGCCCATCGACGACCTGCTCGGCTTCGACGACTTGGCGGCCGCCAACGCGACGGGTCCTGCGGTTCAACCCGTGGTCGCCGCGCCTCCGCTCACCAACGCGCCCGCTACGCAGACCAAGTCGCACACAGGTTCCCCTCTTTCCTCCCTTTGCCTTGCCACTAACAGATCGCAGCTGAGTGATAAGGCTGCGTCTTTCCTCTCGCTTGCTTGCCTCATCCCTCTCGCGCAGCAGTTGTGCACGAGGGAGGAGTGCACCTCGCAGCGAACTTGACTTGTGACTCCCAAAATGGGCTGAGGCAGCGCGAGCAGTGCGGAAGTCGAGTAGACATTCCTTGACAAAGACTCGCGTTAGGGCTTCGACTTTGGGGGGAATCCCAGTCGGATTTTGATTACACGCCTGTAAGTCGGTCGAGGTTCTGCCGCTTTCCCCCTTTTGGCCCTCCAAGGCGCCAGTCCATGAGCGTTCTCTGGTGGGCGGTACTGCGGGGTACCGCTTTGGTTCCACTTTCCGACCGGTTTGAGTGGTTGGGGCTGCTCCCGCGACTCTCCTCTCGCCGCGTCGTCGGCGTCGTGGTCGTCGTTGTGTGGAGATGAGTCGCGTCTCGCCCCTCACGGGTCGTCCGACTTCCTCCTCCGCCCGCCCCCCTCACCCACCCAGGGAAACCCACCTCGCCTGTGGGCAAGTTGGCCCGCGCGCGACCCTGTCGGGGCTTGACACCTCCGGTTTGCCCCCCAACCAAGCATTTCTGTGTTCCGCCTCGTCGTTTAATGTTGGAGCCGCCAGTGCCACCCTCCTTTCCCAGCACAGCAGTGCTGAGTCGAAGAGAACAAAAATTATTACTTTGGAAACCATAAAGGGACGTTGAACTGAAAGTAGAATGCAAAAAGCGCTGCTGTTGTGGTTTCGCCCGCTGGCGATGGTGGTGGAAAGGAAGGAATGAAGGAAGGAAGGTGTAATGCATGAACGACGGGTGTCATCAGAAGTGGTGAATCGGCGTAAAACCGGCGACAGTCGTGTTGGGCGAAGGAAGCATCGTAGATGCTCACCTCCTCTCGAAACGGTCGCTCGTGTCTCTGCACTTGCGGGCACACACGAGTCCACCTCCTCTTTTCTTTTCTTTACCGTTTACTGTACGCAGATTTCGTTTTGACACAGCCGTAGCCGTGGGGATGGATGGCCAGTTCCCACTTAGTTCAGACCACATTCACGTCAGGAATAGTTTTTCGAGGGCCAAATTCCACAGTCGTCGTCCTTAATTCCTCCTCCTTGTCAACATGGCCCGGCGGCCTTCTTCGAGGCTCCTTGACGATGGTGGAATGGAATGTTTGGGGCCAAAATTCGGGCGTTTTTTTTTGGATCGGCGGATCCATCGCCGAATGCCTCTTCCCCGAGGCTGTGATTCGCTCTGAACTGGTGCTAGAAAAGTACATGTAAATCGCGTCTTCTCTCCATGTTTGCGATACAAAGAGGATTTTAAAGAAAGTGCACAAAATGGGTAGGAAGAAGAACAATTTTGGCGTTTACAAATACAAATTTCGAGCGCACGTTTCAATGAATGCGAGCATTGGCTTAAAAAGGAATGCCCGTTTTATAATTTCCACCTAGTTATATGATTGCCATGCGGATGGGAAAGATAACCTTTTTTTTTCTCTCTCTCTCTCTCTCTCCCTCTTTTTGGCCTATTGGCTGTTTGTGGCCAACGTGTCTCCAGTGGCCTCAGCCGCCATGGCTTAGTCTCGGGCACTTTTGGCGGCGGGGCGATCAAATGCGGTGATTTGGATGTCCGGGGTGAGCGGGGCACTGGAGGCTCCCAACCCGCGGGGGGGGGAGCTTCCGGGCCGACGCCGAATGGCCGAATTCCTCCTCCGCGCGGGGGGGGCGAGTTCCTCCCCCAACACAACGATTCTCAGTCTGATGCCGCACTTTCTCCCCCCCTCCCCCCCCTCCTCCCCCCCCTCCCAACCTTTTTCCACCACTTAGTAGGGCTCAGGCTTTCACATCAGCAAAACTCAATTTGTGGAAATGTGTCTGGGACAGTTTAGGGCTTTGACGTAGCTTTAAAACTAAAATTATCTCCTCCCCCTCTTCTCCTCAGTTTTTTTTTCCGCGAAAAGGCACAGTTCTTTGCGAAGATGAAGCCAGAAGCCTTCGAACCGCTCGAAGAATGGTATGAGAAAATATTCTGTCCAGATGCTCTATTGCCCAAAGACTTTCATTTTGTCAATGGGGAGGAAATTTCACAAGCACTTGAGGCCGTCGTTTTAACCCCCCTCATCCGCCTCCATTTAAACCTTTGAAGGACGTAGGCTGACACTTTTGTTCAAATCAGAAAGACGATGAGGCAA
Organism: Dipylidium caninum; assembly: GCA_017562135.1. Classification (NCBI taxonomy): domain Eukaryota; kingdom Metazoa; phylum Platyhelminthes; class Cestoda; order Cyclophyllidea; family Dipylidiidae; genus Dipylidium; species Dipylidium caninum. The sequence goes on along the minus strand of QEYB01000588.1, from coordinate 69,310 downwards.
TTTTGTGTTTGTCCACACTGAGACGCGATTTCTGCCCTCCGCCTTGAGCTAACACGCCTGGCTTTTCGTTGCCTTTAGCGTTGGAGGACCTCCTGTGTCTGGATCCTCTCTTGGGCAGCGAGGCAGATTTCGCCGCACCTGCGCCCGCGCCAACGCCCGCGTCCACTCCTGCCCAGAAGCCCGAAAATGTCGGTCTTCCACCCGGTACGATGCATAGCCTTCGACGAGCCGAACGCCCAGACAACCGTCGTACACTTTCTGGCCTCCTGCTGACATAAGTGGAGTTAGAAGCGGCCGATTTAGCTGGTCGTCGGCCATCCGCCATCATTCTCATCCACCATTTTTCCACAATTCAGCCTCGTGAGGGAAGGCAGTCGCCCGCTGTGACGTCCACCCAATTCTTCCCTCTTAGGGCGCCGGTTTTGGGGTTCTTCTGATTCCCTCCCACCCCCCACCGTTGGCCACCCTTTCGCCGATTCGCCAGTCTCCCAGCCGACCTAAGCCGTCTTGAGGTGTCAGGATGCATGACATGCAGGGAAAAGCGTCCTCTGCTCCCTCTTGCGACGTTGATTTGTCGCTAGAATGAGTGGGGATCCTGCCAACTCTCGGGAACAGGCGTGTGTTTTGCCATCTTCCTAAAGTTGACTTGGTAGACAAAGGTCTACGCGGCATGGACGCAGGTCGAAGCCACCCCTTGTTTGCCCGAGTCTACGCCGAGGTGAACGAGCCACAGTTTAGGCCTTTAAGCTTGTCTAGAAGGTATTTTGATTTGAGGGTTAAAAGTGGTCTTCAAGTGGACTAGCATACTTGGCGCTCCCACAAAACCATTTGGACGGCAAGGAAAGCAGTACACTCACCCGGCCCCCAATCGAGTTGGCGCAGGAAACTTTTTGTTGCCAACCGCGAGATGACGATGGTGTTCCTATAGGCAAATTCCATGATTTGTCGTCTGCAAAATGGGTTTCGAGACAATGGTATACTTACCGGTTTCCTAATAGAAACCATCGAGGTAAGCAGCGGAGAAAAGAGAAAGGCCTGAGGGCAGCAACAGCGCCACTCTACTTTTCAATTTCAAAAGTAGTATCCTCGTGACACGATATTAATGGAGAGAAGGTAGTGGGAGGCCCTGAAGTGTCTCACATGCCCCCTTCACCACATCGAATCTTCCTTTCTCCACCCCACCGCCGCCCCCAGGTCTGAAACCGGCGCCGACGGACGTGGTTATTAGGCCGGCGGTGGTGGACAAGGAAGCCCATAAGAAGAAGGAGAATCCACTGGACCAGCTGGACACCACTTTGGCGAGTCTTGCGTCGAGTCTCGGCGGGAACCCGTCCAATTGGGGCAGTGCTTCAACGCGGGTATGTATTTGTGCTGATTTGCATTGAACCCTTTCGCTAATCCATCAACAACGAAATCCCGCGGGCGTTGCTTCCTCCAGCCTCCCTGTGGAAGTATGCAGAGGACAATTTTATTATTCTGTAAAAATATCCACTTGTTGATAGTTTGGCTGCATGGCATTGAAATACCCAACTTGATGATCAAATTTCTATGCTAATCACGAAGGAATCCGCCAATGTCGCCTTCCATAAGTGTTTTGACGGGTGGGTTGAGACATCATTTCGCCTTCAAAGGCCACGTCATTTCTATGCCGACGTGGTGACGCCTACAGGAGAACCTAATTTTGTGCTTCCTTTGCTCATTCGTCGATCTTATGGTTACAGCTAACTTTCGCGGTATTTGAGGAAGGCACCAATGAAAGATTTGCCATTTTTTGGCCTAAGAAGTTTCTTTAATGCCTATTTGTTTGCGACAGTTTTCTACAGTAACAGGTTCTGATCGAGATGGCATTTGGCATTTTCGGTCCGAAATCAACGATTTAAGTTTTGCTACTTTTTATGATTTAGTAGCATGACAATTATCATAATGCTGTGTGGCCAGCATTGATTCCGATAATTTGAGTACCAGTGGACTAAGTATGCACTCCACCGATGTTTTAGAAAAAATGAGGCCCGACAATTGTCTTGGCACTCCATACTCCTTCGATGTTGTTTGTCTTCACAATTTCGCCTACACTCACACCATCCACCAGCCACTACCAACGTAATTCCTGCCACCCGGCTGCCTATCTTCGTTCTACTGAAATCCGAAGCATAATGGACACCTCTACTACATGGACAAATGTAGCAATAAACATTGTCTTTCCACAACCACCCTGCCCTTGCAATAACCCTCATACACCCTATAGATGAGTCCCCGACCTACATTTATTTGTCTCGGCTTATCGTGGAGGCAGACACTAGCGTCTGCGGCACAACATGTGCAGTAGAATCTCGCGTGAACGCACACAAGGCTCAAACTTCTCATTACTTCTGTATGGCTCAGTATCTCAATCAGAGCCCCTCGTCGACCTAATCCATTTATCCGTCAGTCAATGTAGGAAAGCGTCGTAACGGCCAAATTAGTTACATACGTACCACCCTCTGGGGACAACCTCTCAACCGTTAACCCTCATCAATGGAGTATTCGGAATCAAGTACTAATGCGAAACGCTACTAGTCCTAACTACACTTGTAATTGTAACCACATCTCCATTTGAATGAACTAAATCAGGAAAGTATAACGATGTTTTGACAGGCGTTAAGGTTCATGAGAGGAATTAAATCGAACACATATATCTGAAGACCCTTAACTGCCCTGACCACCAGTAAGCGAAACTGTCATCAATTCATGACGATGATGAGCTACAGGGTAAACGAATCAGTCCCGCCACAGGGATGTGAATTAGTTGTGATCGGGGAACCAACAGCCCGAAATGGACCATAAAGTTGCGATGATTCATAAGACGACAAGATGAGAGTTATCCATACGTTTCAGGTCAAAAGAGCCAATATAGCTTCAAACTTCAACCACGCAACCGCTAGGGTGAGGTGTGCAAAATACGGTAAATAGACGGGGCAGGGAGGCTTATAAAGGTGGCACCGCGGACTGATTTCACAAAGGAAAAATATCACGGATAGTACGAAGAGTAGCCGATAGGTGATAAAATTTGTGCGCATGAGTTACTTTTCCATATGTGATGACTGGTATTCTACCAGGGCCTTGCGGAATTGCGCTGGATCTGACCAGAGTATTGCGGCCTGGTTGTTCATTGGACTTCTGTTATTAGGCTCTGTGAAACAAAACAATGTAGGTTAAATGTCCAGATGGAGGGAACGTAGCCCCACTGTAAATAGCAGCACGAGTACTAAACTAGCTGTGATGTAAATCAAACCAATAGAAACGTCTCATTACAATGTGCATCTCAACGCGACTACCCATACTGGAGCAAAAAATGAAGGAACAACCAATTGTAAAGATATATTGGGTAACATTGAGACAATTTACTTGCGATATTAGTGAAATATTAAAAAAATTAAGGTATTTGACCTCCAGCTCAATATCATCCAGGGTTGGTCAGACAACGCATAGATTTCATGAGATTCTCAGTAAAACGAAATCAAAGAGAGCATATCTTAGCATGCGCTCAAGCAGTCCCACTTTATAAGATGATAGTCATTTCATCATATATGTAAAGTTTAATAAATTTAAGAACCTACCACTGAGGAGGCTACGAATGGACAAGAGAATGCTCTTTACAGTGTAGAGGGCGGACCATTCTTCTCGCAGAATGTCTAGACAAATGTTCCCATAGCTGTCAACATTCGATGAAAGCAGGGAGACAAAAAGCGAACGACAGGAGGTTTGTAAGGATATGAACTTCCAAATTCAAGCGAAAGTTTATATGTCTGGCCCTCATAAACCTAAATAAAAACACGCATATGCTAGGCACAATTTGCAGCGTAACAAAGTAATCATAAAAAGAAACTCACTGTCTTCTCCGGTCCATGAATAGTAGCCAGCCAGCTCATTATATTATCATTAACAGGAAAACCCGAAACTCCTGATTCTTCCGAGGTCTAACAAGTCATCAATTTTCATATGATTACCATCAATTCCATTAACTCGATCTGCAATCTGTGGCATTTGTATTAAAAAGTACTTACTTACCTCCTAGTTACGTTGTCTGTGCTCATGATTCAAAAGATATAAATAGCTCTACGAAAAAAAAAAGACTCCTTAAAGGAATGCGTGAAAATATACTCGATTCTAACAGGGGAGCCAGATATTAAAAATAATTAAGTAGTTGTCAATGGCAGGTGGAGGGTTACGTGAGTGTTTGGCAAGTTGAATCAACAAGCACGAATAGCGACAAGAAGAGAAACCCCGTCCTGTCAAAAGCCGCGCTCTTGTCGAAATCTCGTAAATTCCGCCAATAAGGATAAGCTTACTGGACTCTGCTGCGCCAATAAACAAGAATGCGATTCAGAAATAAGTGATTGTTCATTTAACAAGCGCAACTATAATATGTATTTTCTTATTGGTGGAAACCGTATAAATTCGTGATTGATTCTGTGACTTATGAACGGCATTCATTGAACCTAAACTCTAAAGCCTAATCAAACAATTATCCATGCTCAGTGACAATTATCTGTTACTAATATTTGTTTTTGCCCGGCGAGAAAGATCCCTAGTTGGCAACAACTATTATTTCCCCCTTTTAGAGGGAATTAAATTATTGGGGGTGCAGAGCCCATACATGCGGAAGTAATTAGGCTCCCCTTTGCGTTCTGCCATTTCCAGTGTGTTATAATAATTTTCTGATACGGAATTTTGCATTTGCCAACCTTTAGATCACTTGTGCCTGGGGGACATTGTATGCAATCCGGAAATTTGTTATATTAGTCACCAGTAACGTAACCTCAAATACGTGATGGGTCCTAATTTTTATAGTAACGAATAATACTGAGTATTGCAAAATATCCCAGTCTTACCAATCAATGATAACCATCATTCGCAAATCGTTTTTTTACTTTCGAGCATCCAAACTTGCACAAGAGTACGAAGTGCACCAAAACACTCATGACATGTTAAGCACAATTTTGCTAGAATTTTCACATCATGGATGAGTAAGAGTTGATGTAATGTTACTCAGAAATCTGTGGCGGGGTAAGTACACATTTGGCTTGTGGTAACGAATATATTGCACTCCGATCCACAATTTATACATTACAAATTTCCAATATAGCGGATCGAAAAATAGTTATTGTAAAGCCAATCATTTGTTGCTACATTTAGTAAATTTACATTACCACACAAGTACAAGGGTCGAGGAGTTTAGTCGAGAAGACCCATCAGTATAATTGGGTGTCAAAAAACAAGAACACGGGTGAAGAATAACACGAGACACAAGAATTTTTAAGAACTTAATCTAAAGTTTCGCGAGGATAAATAAGAATGCTAGGGTTTACTACTACTGTTTAACATCGTTTCGAACATTGCGACAAATGGAATAATTTTTCATGTCGCTTTTCGCGCCGACGAATTTAGAAAAAATGATTTCATCTTAAATTATGTCTATTAACGTAATTGGCATTGCGTGTTGTATGAAATAGCCACAATCACCTTCCCGATCCTAACTTATTTCGAAAAGATAGTCTATTCTTTATAATGGTCGAACAGCTTACTTAGCCAACTAAATTAATTGGTCTAGAATGGTAAGATTGCAATACATGATTTCATCATCCTGTGAATCCCGGAAAATTTACGTTAGAATGTATGCATGTGCCACCTGTCACACGTTTCACCTGATGGAAATTTTTAGTTAATGTTACGTGAGCCTGGAAGTTTGATGCATAAGGGCAGAGATATAAAACGCATTTCCATTTCAAAGCAACAATGTCCTAGGTTTTTCTTAATTTCTTATTTTGTAATGATGCTGTAGTGTTCCATAAACCTTTGCAGTCCAACTACACGGGCGAAGCCAGTAAACACGTTAGTTACCTAACTAAATTTCCATATGAAATCAACAATGTTCTTGCTTGTATAAGTTTTTTTGTCTTTTAACAATGCCATAATGTTTCATACATCTCAACTCTGTGATAATGAACATTGCATTTATTATCCAACACAATTTCTATGCCTAATCAACTATACCACCAGCTTTTATTAATTTTTTTAATCTTGTAATAATACTATAGCTACCATATAACTTATTGTTGGGCTTTGACCTTTCTATAGGTTTGTCAAGAACTAAAAGTCTCATTGGTTCGCCCCAGGCGTTGGTGCACATTCTCGTAAACATTTTCCCGACTTTTTGACATTTCGAAGTATTTTGACAAGTGTAAGACATTTCTTATTGCTATATATTTTTAATAATTTGGAATTTGATTTAAGGAGGGACGACCACGTTTTATCCTAACTTTTTGCATTGCTTATTTATCATAGTATAAGTATTCGCATGTGTAATCATCAGTTTCCTCAGGCTATGGCTGCAAGCGAGACGTCGGCACAGTCAAAAAATCCCCTTGCTGGGATGGAACTTCTGTAAGATATTTTCTTTTTTGATGTTTTGCTTGTAGGGCCGAAGAACAAGCCCTTGCTATTAGGCGATTAGAAATGAAAATTGAGAACGCTGAAGAAGATATTGAGAAGTTAAGTAAGTTGCGAGGATCTACATAATTTATTATACATCAATACTTTACAGAGCTAGGTCGAATGACTGGCCCTGGGTGTATCATAATTATTCATTTTCTTGTTCTATGGTTTAGTTGAGAAACAAAGGATCCAAGAACAAGAACTATCCAAAATGGAAGAATCTGCAATTCGGCGTTTCATTGTTAGTGATGCCCGACTAGCTCATACTACGATGGTCCTGGTAATCTACTATATTTTATCACCTTGCAAACCACATTTTTCGTAATCTACTGCTGCGTGCTTAGCCTAGTAAACGTCGGCGAAGATCATCTGATCTAGATATAGAATATGATGTGAACGATGATGGCTTTGTCGGTGACGATGGAGAACTGAATAGCAGGGAACGAGTGCGCCAAACATACGTTCTCAATCCCGCCATCGATTTCATCTATCAAAAAGCTTATGAAGCAGCCCAAGCTGGCAAAATGCGACTTCAACAGAGTTATGATGATCTTATCGCATGGAAATTCACTCCTGACAGGTATTTTTTATTCTTATTTTAAATCGGTGATGAGACCATTTTTTGGTATTTTTACTTTCATCTACGGGTTATTAGCGAATACCTGCACGACTGCGTTCGTAAGTTTGTGGGCTCATGTCAAGTTTGTATATGCGTGCTGTTTGCTTGACTTAAACTCAAGTTGTCTTTCCTCTTCTCCTCAAAAGTGCTTCCGGAAAGCGTTTGATGGCCTGCATGCGGAAACTTTTGGATCAAAATAAACATCTGGGTGCCATAAATCAAATGGATCGCCTCGTAACCTTGGAGTCGGAAACGCAAATGCAGGCTTCTTGCATCCGAGAATATATGAAAACTGCGCAAGGTTGTTTATACCCAATTTTTTGTTTGGCATGTTAAATTTCCTTAAGGCAGGTCTTCATCTCAGCCTGGTTTACCTCGAAATATGCTCTCTGAGATCTTTTATATGTGGTGAAAGTCCTGATTTTATTTTACTAATTTTTAATACAGAACTTATTGTTAACTTTATTGTTGGTGTGCACTAGAAAAGACTTCACTGGCCAAGTCTTCCGTGACTTTCACATTTTCCACTTTTAAAAGCTGGATTGCAAGGCATCTTACGACAGCTTACCGTAGTTTAGCCCATTGTATTTTTTCTTAGGCGCGTTTTACTATAGCTATTTTTCCCTACCCCTTTCAGAACTCAAAGCTGTCCTTCAAGAATCTTCAACAGATCTGGATGTGTGCAGAGCAGCCTCTTTACATTAAAAAAGCAGTTAAATAAGGCTGAAACACTTATAAAAGTGCTTAAGGTACGCTGCTTTCTCACACATCCACACCCGAAAAGTTATATCTCTCGTATCATGAGCATTTGGGTCTCCAATGCGACAGTTGTATCTCGTGTATTAAGTGTACATCTTAAAATCCGTCCATATAACTTTTCAACTTGACTTTTGACCTGATTTTTATTTTTCTGTAATAGTATTAAACCAAAATTAGCTATGTTGTTTGATCCAAGGACACGTTATAAGAATTTATTAACTCGTTAAAGAAGCATCGAATGTTTTTGAGGTTTCGTAAGGTGACTTCGTGAAACTGTTGCCCTAATTGACTTACCGAATTTATGTCATCTACTCTTACTCATTGTGCCTAAAGTCGAGTACAATTGCACTAAAACCTGGTTCTGCTCAAGGCTCCGTTTCATCCTCTATTTTTCATTGACCTTCCTTTCTACCGCTCAGGATGAATATGAAAAAGCTAACCCCGGTCAATCCGATGCCCTCATTGCTGCGGCCTTGGCAACTATCAGCCAACAGTCGATGGCGACGGAGGGGGATGACACCGGTGAAGGTGGTGAGGAGATGGAGAGGAAAACTGATAAGGTCTCAAAGGAGGTCGTCTGTCGAAGCTCAAGTCGACACCGGTGCGAATTTTTGAAAAAATTTCTAGATCTCAATGCTTTTCCTGCTATTCCCTTTGTACAGCCTACTTTGTGAATAAAGTTGTAGCGCCTAATACGTTCCCTGTTTTATACTCTGATGTCTTAGTGGATGTTGTCAGGGGAACTGGCATCGCTTCCTATTGTCTCTTGTGGCTGTGAATCCTTTTTAAAGGTACTTCTGGAGGGCATATGTAGTTTTTTTCGCACTGCATTGTAAATATTTTTAACAGCTGGCAGATTACTTGTCCAAAATGCATTTCGAATTGGCATAGCTTCTCTTCTAGCCTCACGCAGTAGGGACTCGGTATGGCCATCAAATTGGAATGGACAGCGTAGGAGACGCGTTTGTCTCGTCTTTTCTAAATGCCAAGTGTTTATCATCCCTCCAGCTAAGGTTGAAGTAGACCTGGAAGGAAAAAAAGCTCGGACTCGTTCCGTGCGATGATTTGATTGTACCTCCTGAAATGGACGGGTTTAGAGGGCTCAAGAGTGCAGGCCACGCGTTGTCCTTGTGGGTTTGAGGCAACTCTAGCATCCGCTTTAAAGGCTTTCATGTCTGCTGCAACTCAGTTTACTACTTAGGACTTGAACTGCACGTAATCATCCAGTGCTTATCAGAACAGTGGCTTCTAAAAATGGCTATTGAAGGAGGACAAATTACCCTTCATCGGAAGGAATTCGCCTAATCTAAAACGACGTGTTTGATGCCTACCGAATTGTGAAATTGTCAAGATGCCAATATGCGTACTAAGATGTACACAAGAGTTTTCTTCGTTCCCTCTAAAATTGGTCAACTTTTGCCGATTGAATTAGTTGAACGTCTAAGTGCGTCAGACTGTCACCGCTAGTAATGGTGAAGTAGTGACGAGTATTCTAAAATGCTAATTTGCGCCGGGGATTTCCTTGTTTAATCATTAATTCCCCGTCCCCTTTTAGACATCTCGGGTTAATCCAAATGACCGACGAAGAGACGAAAGCGGCCACAGAGAGAAGTTGGCGGAGAGCCGCCGATGCGCTCACTGAATTCGTGCAAAGCGGTCTTTCTGGTAAACGACATGTTATGGACTCCTCTGCCATTTTCGGGAGATATCTTTTTCTTTTTCTCGGGAAGCTCACTTCCCTGATTTGATCGGACCTAATTGCTCCTAATAAAATCGCGAAAAATGCTTGAGATGAGGTGGATTGAAATCATTTCGCTGTTTATTACTAATGTAATAAACATGATCAACACTCGCATTGGTAAAAAATATAATTATAAATAAATGAGAAATGACGCTTCACTGATGGATTAGTAAAAGCATTTTGGCTTCGAATATCGTATTAGTACTTCCCTTTTTTCTCATTTTTGACATTAGTGAATGCAGATAGGATATCCCACCTCACCAACCTCAACACCGCGGCCTACAAGAAGTATGGCACAATAGCGGAAGGCACTAAAATATTTCTTGATAAAATCACTCGAGCCAATGAACAATGTAAGTAAAGCTGATTCACCGTACACTTGATGATTATGTTATTAAGACTGTTGCCCCCTTCAATTTGAGGTTGTTTTTGCATTTTAGGCCGCTTAATAGCGAATCATTTAGAGATACTCGACAAAGTAATGGAGAAGATAGATGATATGGAGAAAAAGGTCGCAGATTTGGATGCCATCGTCAGTAGTTTGGGTAGGTAGAATACTTCACCTCACATTTTTCCTCTTATTTTATAGAGGAAAAAATCAAATGAACCCTATGATTAGTACCGCCATAGCTCTATGAATCGCACAGTGAATATTAATGTGTAATCTTAGTCTTCGTTTTGCTAATTACGAAGGATATTGCAATAAAATCGTGGAACTGTTGTTTCAGTGTTAAGGTTGATTGACTTCCAATCCAAATTGCACGGGGAAGAGTACACTGCCCACTTTTACCTACAATGCATAAACTATGCAATGCTGTTCCGAGTTGTAAGAAATGTGAACCCGAGTGTATCAATGGGAGATCATGGTGAAAGTAGGCGCGAGTTGTGGTTATTTACGTTAAACATAAAAGCGATAAGGGGAGAAAGAGGTGAAATCGGGGGGGGGGAGATACAGTGATTTCGTTTTGTAAGGACTATCTGGTAAGTTGAAACAGGAGGTTGCTGGGGAATTCAGGTGCCGCTTATGCGATTTAGTCATCATGCGCCCGATATACATGTGGCTATAAGTAGACTGCGCACACCGTATTTTGTCAATTCACTTCCATTAGTATTAAAAACTGCAATCCATTCACCTATCCCAAATAAATAACGTTCTATAAAGGGCCCGAATTAAAATTATTATTAGCCAGCGGAACATCAGTGGTACTAAGGTAAAAAATCATTTGTTTTATTCATCTATATGCTTGCCCGGATATCCAATATATTTGGGCGCCACCTACAAACCCTAATGTCCCTCAGGGTATTTCCCTCTGAAAACAATGGTAACCCAATAACCTTCATCGGATTTAACCAGGACTACGGTTAGTTTATATTGCCTGTGATGACTTTTTTGCCAGGGTGCTTCGCAGTTGGCATGCAGAATGGTTTTCGTGTATTTGACACCGATCCTTTGAGACAACTTGAAAACTACGGTAAGCTGTCGGAAACATTTCCGGCATTTTGCTCCGTATTGTATTGAATTAACTGAATTTTACTCCTCAGTCCTGCGTTTTAGAGTTCAATTCTTGCGAAGGTACTGGTGTGGGTTTTGTTGAAATGCTCTTTCGAACCAGTTTTCTCGGACTCCTCGGGGGAGGGAACCACTCAAAGATACCTTATAACACCGCATGCATTTGGGACTGCGTTGAACAAGAATTCGTTCTTGAGCTTTCTTATGCCAACGATGTTCGCGCTATCCGACTGCGGAAAGATCTGTGTGTTTTAATAATTCGATATTTAAATAATGGTTGCAGCCAGTGTGATTTATATGTATATTTCTTTGAAGTAGTACCACGTTGCTTTATTTATTACTAATTGGTTGTTATTTTTGTAATGCGTATATAAATATTCTCTTTTATGTTCCTCACTAAATAATTTGAAAAATTAATTTAACGCCACTGTACATAAAAGGTGTGGGACGATTATGGGATCTAGCAGTCGCAAAGACTCCACTAAGTTTTTGTTACTTTTTAATTTTGCCAAAGTTCAGAATTGTGGTGGTTCTCACGACCTTCGTGAAAATTTACACATTTGGCTCTTCTCCGGAGCTCAGTTATCAGTCAGAGACCGTATCCAACCCTCAAGGTCTCTGCCACGTTTGTCACCACCCTGACAATCCCGTTATCGCCTTCCCTGGTCGACAGGTAGGGGTTGTGACGTTGATTACATTACCGCCAACGAATGCTCAAAAATCTGCTACTTCATCACCACGATATCTGAAGGCTCATCGAAATCCTCTAGTGGCACTGACGATGAGCGGGGATGGTAAACAACTAGCCACTGCTTCGCAACGTGGCACTCTCATCCGTGTTTTTTGTACTCGCTCATTTGAACTCCTCCATGAACTTCGTCGAGGCTCAAACGCAGCTCTCATCACTTCCATCGCCTTTGACCACATCACCGCTGCCTCCACTATTCGACGTCTGGCCGTTGCTAGTGATCACGGCACTGTTCACATCTTTAATCTAAACCTACTGGAAAATGAAACTTCAAGAAATGTTGCCAGTAGTGGTGGTTTGGGAGGTTATCCACCCACTTCTCGACGACTATCACTTGGATATGATCACACAAATCACGTACCTCGAACCGGACGGTGAGCTGTTTTGCTTTCTACTCAATATAGGTTTTCTTCTAGCTCATTAATACATTATCGTCCCCGCATGATGTGAAAGCCACTTCCTGTTTAAATTGCTTTTTTGCTGTATTAATCACATTAGGTAAAACTAAGAGTAATTAAAGCTTAATTTGTTGATTGAAAAACATTTATCGAATGGATCGTTCATTTTAATCCACGAAATAATTCTCATCATTTCTACAATACTTTTTGCTAGTGTATAGACAGTTGTTCTATTTCCTTCGATTTTGCATCGAAAGCTTTCCCAAGTACGTTTTCATCTCTTTAACATTGTTTCAGTTTCTACCTTTTATTTGCATACTCCAACGATGTAAAAAGGTGGTAATCCGACGCCTTGAGGTCCAGTGAATAGGGTGAATGAGGCAGACTTGACAACAAAACTCATGTTTCCTGGGCCGTGTCCCCACACAAACAGACTGTAAATGAGCACGTTAAAAGAAATTTGATGGCTTTTTCTTACGTTTAAGCAAAGATATACGCAGAAATGTGTGCTACTTTCTTTTTCTCGTGACTGCGAAGCTTAATCATTAGTTTTTCTACCTGAGCTAAGTGATTTCTTCGTTACTCTTCACTTAGTTCAGGAGATTTTAGCTATTCGATAGGGACCTAATCTTACTGCCGAAAGGCTACCTCGACTGATGGGTCTAATTACACCACCAGTTTATTTCTAACAATGACGTCTCTGTGTCGGCTCTAAACCCTTTTCAATTTCTAATTTAATTTCTGAGGCACATAACTGTCTTGGAAGTATTCCCAACTAATAATATTTTAACCCCCTTAAAATATATCACAGCCTCTAGTGGCACATCGGAGGCCTCGAATACCTGACTGCCTCATTGGACAATTCTCCGCTTAAGCAGTCTTTTGATAGTCTTAATTTTTCAACTTTTCCACTAATGACGCTTATACAGAGCCCACGTGACGTACGCCAAATGTGTGTAATAGTTGCTGCGACTCGATGAAATCCACTCAGATTTCAGGCAGCTGGTGTTAATGGCGGCGCTGCTTTTTGCTATTTTCAGTCGTACAGATGTATTTTGAGCCTCTGGTTAGGCTTTTGATTTTCAACCTCGTAAATTTATACTCCTCCTATTGCCTTATGAGGTAGAGGGTAGATCCCTACTTGATTTTAACTACTGCGAAACCAATGTACAATAAACAGCCTCTTTTGCCTTTGGGTCTTTCAGAAAAGTGTATTTGCTATCCCACACGTATTGCAATGGGTTGGTTGTCTCCGCAAGCTCAAGCATGAGTGTCTATGTTAAAATATAAGACATTTGTAGGTTTTGACACATCGAGTTATGCTTCACAGGCCAAATGCTGAGATAATTGGCGTAATTTTGACATGGAACTCTTTATTTCCCTCTTCTAGGTCCGGTAGCCTATTGCCTCGGTACTTCTCAGCTACCTTCAGTCAAATACGCTGTGCGTTGGACCACAACTTCAAAGCCGTCTGCGCTTTTAGCCCATCTCATCCCGACACCCTAATTGGTAATATCTGCCGCCTACTTTAACCGTACTACTTTTTTTTGTTATAAGTAGCACATGTATCTTTTTTCAGCGCTTGCGGCTGATGGAACATACTCTAAGTATGCTTTCACCCCAAATGGGGTTGTGACCAGAGAACAGTCCGTTAATTTCCTCGATTTCTACGATGATGAAAGTGATCTGTGATTTTCATTATTCTTTCCCTTTCACTAGTGTACATATTTTTAATTCCACCCGGTTTCTCAAGATGAAATAAATGGACGTTGAGCTATGCTGTTTCATTGACCGCTTTAACGTTTTTTTGCCTATCCCAATCAAAAGATGCGTGCTTTACCCTCATTTCGGCAGTTATCACATATTCATTTGCCGTAAGATGTAGTTCTCTCTCGGATGGGTGGATGAGGGCAAAGGTATTGTCAAAGATGCACGAGCCAAATGTGAGACGACACGTCAGTCTTGGCGGTGTATGCATTCTGGTGGAGACTGTTGCTGCAAAATCGCCTACAGGCCCCAAGAACACATCTGACGATTTATGAGGGCATTTTTGACGTATTTTACATATGAATTAAGAGTGTTAGGAGAGTATGCTCTAGAAGCGCTTCATGGTTGTGAATCTTCTTCAGATTTCTCTTTCGATGTTCCATTTATTCATATCTAAACATTTCTGGTTGAATTGCAAGTTTTTGTCCTGTAAAGCGGAAAGAATAAACACAAGGCGGGGTGTTGTCTCGTTCGAGCTGGGACCTTTCTGTGTGAGGCAAACAGAGCCCGGAGATGGGGACTCCACCCACAACACACCCAAAACAAAGCCTTAATTTATTGTTACAATAAATGCAAATACAGCTTATGAGGTGTCCTTGCTCTTAGCTTCCAAGCCTGATGGCAAAAATAGACGGGTGGAAAGGAGTCCTTGAGAAGTCTGCATGTCGGAAGCGTTAGTGAATTTCCTTGACTGCAATTGAGGATTGGAGGAGAGGAGCGATTAGCTAAGGAATGAAATTGCCAAGCTTCGCTCCGGTTGACGGGATAATTGTGATGGCGCTCGACCGGGGTCGGTTGCGACTCCTTTCCTCCACTGCTGAGCCTCGGGGCGATTGTCACCCAAATAACTGCCATCGTGCCCACCGCAGTCGCTCATTCGGCAGTCGAATTTTTAAGCACATTCCGCCTCTTCAAAGTGGTCAAGCCGCCGAGAGGACAGGATCTTCCCCTTCCCCTTTATGTGCACTTTTCTCGCCGGTAGACAACCTGGGATTTTAGCAGTTGGTGCCCAAGTCACTTCCCTTCATCGGTCGAAGTAAGCGAAAGGAGCAGATCAAACCTTTTCTCCCCGCCATGGTGGCAACGCCGTAGTTCAAAATTAATGAAGTCACAAGGAGAATTTCGGACATACGCCAGCTTAGGGGGGGGGGGCGTGAATCGTTTGCCCCAAATCATACTCTTCATGTCGGCGGGAAATTTCTCGCCTTTAATCACGGTTTAATGACCGCTCTAAACGATTTTCCAAGGCTCTGGGCAAAAATCGGCCGCTGTTAGCCGGCGGTCACCCTGTTTGGGTAGACACTGTCCACCGGAAGTCGTTTACTTCTCTTTCCGAGCCCCCGCTATTCATTATCACATGCTGTTAGGACGATGCCTTGAGCACCGAACCCTTTTTCTTACTTGGGTGGGTAAAAGTCCCTCAACTTCAACTCGGTTTTCTGTGGTTCTTTAGAGTAGTGTAGAGACTTTCTTAAAATTCGCCCCGTCTTCCGCCAGTTGCGCTGATTCCGAAGATCGGCAATGGGCAAAAGGATCCCCTCGTTAACACCACCAAATCAAACCGATCCGCCGTCAAAATGTCCCATTTTGCCAACGACGAAAGGCCCAACCACCTTCCCACGGCCGTAGTGGAGGGCTTTTGTCCAAAGAAACGCGGAAATCGCAGAGGAAGTTGTGGAATCAGGAGGAGAGTTTCCTCGTTCATTGAGGACGAAGACGCACCGTTTGGGTGATGAGACGCAGCTGCCACTAGGGAAGGCGTCGAGGGGTTTTTCGCACGAAAAACACCAACTGACCCTGGATTGGGCGGCCGAAAAAAACGGATTAGTGGATGCCGCCTGTCCACGCCCCAGTGTGCAGGACTTTTCTGTCAAACCCACGAAATATCTCACGCCAGTGCAGTGAAACAGCCCGAATTGGGGGCGCCACAAACAGGGATGCGGTGGTCCCACTCGAGACGCTCGACTGTCCGTGTGTGCGAGGAGGAAATGTGCACAGTCCAGCAGTGCCACCAACGACCTCGAGACACGGACTGGAGTTCTCAGAAGCTCCCACAAAAACCACCATCCTCAGGGTTGCAAGACGACCTTGCTTCTGTGCGAAATGCCGCGCCATCTTGGTGTGCAGACGACTCTGTCGCCAGCCTCAAGAACTTCAGGAGAGTCGCAATAACATGAAATTGTGTAACACTATGAAAACACAGGCAGTCCATTGTAGGAGTGTGAAGAAAAACAAAACATTCACATATAGGAGCGCTGGAACAATGGAAAGGCTTGCAAATTGGCCAAAAGAGCTTTTATTACACACAAAGGTGGCAGAATACAAGAACTAGACTTTTCCATTTCAGACTCTCGCTGTTTTGACGTCGTTCACTTGCAGATGTCAACCGAAAAGAGAGCGAAGGCCGGTACGACTCTGTCCGAAACTGCTGAAATTAGAACTCCTTCAGTGATTTTTCCTGTTAACGCCGAAAAGTGTCAGACATTTCTATCAAAATACTCACAGCGCGCCAATGCCACCAATTTCACACTCACTTGACAACTAGTAAGGAGAGTGTGTAGGTTGAGTTACTGGCAAACCGCCTCTCACCCTAGTTTTGATCTTACGGCACCATTAAACTTGCCTAGAATACATGACAAGGCATAACAAGTCCGGCGCGATACTTGGTAGCGATGCGTCCAGTGGAGTTAAAGGCTCGATTTGGGTGACTTGACAGCGCTCAACAGTTAGGGCGTGGTTGAGGATAGAATATACGATTGCTCGGTTGCTGCCATGAGAATATAACTGCGGAGCATTCAGATATCAGGACTTTAAGGAGTTGCAGGGAAAAAAGCCACACTGTTGGTCACTTGTTCAGCACGAAGGCGAAACTCACTCTCCCAGTTTGTTATTGAGGAAGTACCAAGGCACACTTTGTGGGAAGGGAAAAGATCTCGAACAACTTCTCGTAGTGATGAAAGAAAAGACTGTACTCATTTCAGACGTAAAAGCAGTCTTCTTATTCCAATGCATCAATATTTTGTTTGTTGTTCGGCTGGTTTCGCAAACACTCACCTTCACCAAGGTCAAAGTAGGCCTTCTGAGAGAGCTGAATGACAGGTAAACTCGCCGACAGATACCACACCCTCACTCGCATCCATCAAATGCATCATAGCAGCCACGTACTTCGCGTCCTTACGTCCTCCAACGATGTCGTATGACCAAGGACCACCGAGATTGGCGTGCACCCGCAATCCACAACAATCTGTCACCCATGGAAGAATTAATTAATCAAATCTCTATTCAATTATCAACACTCAAGGTCACATAAAGCACATTACCCTCGGGAATTAGAATACGACAGTCAAAAGGGATCTGGCATATATGTAAAATAAGCACCAAAATGAGTAAGGCGCGATTGGGAGGACAGCAAAAAAAAGATGCAGGGCTCACACAATCCGGCCCAATGTAGACGTGCAATTTTTAAGATGATTCTGATACTCCAGCTCCGTGACATACGCTTCTCCACAAACCATACAACTGATCTTATTATCTGGATGTTTTCGCAAGTAATGGGATTTGAGAGTACAGTTCTGTGTAGAGGAGTAATCGCATACTCGACAGATGTAGGGCCTTTCTCCCGTGTGCGTTCGAATGTGCACAGTAAGATGACTTTTCTCCACGGTGGAGTAGGTGCAATGAGGACAGAAGAAAGGCTTCTGCTTGGTATGCTGAGCCATCACGTGTTTTCTCAAGTGTATCTTCTGTCTGTAAATTCGCCCACAGAAGGAACAGCTAAAAGATAACAATTTTGGAGGAGAAAGGGGTTTATCAGTCAAATGATGATCTGAAGCTTGTTGAGGGGTGCTCTGGAGGGGCGGATCATTAACTGAAGGACTAGGGAAAGAGTGCTGATTAAGATTGTTAAGAAAACTGAAATCTTGGAGGGTGGGACTTTTATCCAACTCCATCGGCTGATTTTCAGGTAAAGAAAGGAGATCGATAGGTGTGAATGCCTCAATTACGTAAGGGTCGGGCAGACCATCTGTCTGACAAGAGGCTGATGCCTTCAATTGAGATGATGATGGGGGCGGTGGAGTTGAACTACAGGAGCAAGAACCGACGGTGCACAAACATGAGACACAGGTCTGTGAACAGCATAGACTTAGAGCGTACGAAGAAGAGGTTTTGGCGACATCAACGGACGTCATTTGTCGCAAGTGCATATCCAGTTTACTGCAAGCAATTCTATGAATTGCACGCAGACTTTCTTCCAAATTTAAAGCTATATGCAAAGGACTGCATGCCTGAGGATCGTAGGTAAGGTTGGAAAACTTAATTGCTGAGCCATCAAACTCCTTTGAAGAATACCGACAAGAAAATTCAGAAACATTTGGCGTAGATGAGAGAGAAACAGCTGAGGTGAAAGGCGTCAAAGTTAAATCATTTGGTATATTATTCTTTGACGAGGTATCATCACAGTTTTGGCTGGGTGAAGTGTTCGGCTGCAGAACATCGTCAAATTGGTCGTTACTCTGAAAGCCTATTTGTTCGCAGGACAAGTGTGGAGTTGCAAGAACGCCAGTTGTTTGGTCGGTTTTTTCCGAACAGTCAAGGTTTCGTATCAATTTAATACCATGGTCGTTCTGAAAATGGAAAATAAGAGGCCATGGCGTGTGAAAACTGCGGACGCATTGAGAGCACTGCAGCTCATCATACTTGGTTTCAGATAAAGAGTTAGAACAATTCGAGCGCTTATGTTCAATAAAGAATGTTAATTCGGATAGGGGGAACTCCAAGGAACAGGACCCACAATAGATGAAATCTGGCCGCATAGTTGACAGGAGGGCAAGTGAAGGCAAGCGTAATAGGCTCAAGGTCACGGCTTTACCTCATTTGAATTGGGCAACTAAAGGTCATCTTTGAAAGCAGTTTACTCATCATTATGCGCATATTGGAGGATTCGAGGGTAGTCAACACACTAAATCTCGTTCCTTCCGCATCCCATTAGTATAAAGCCAAAATTTTGCATTTAATTTTATTACGGGTAACTTGAAATAGCTTTGTACATTGTTTATATGAGACCAATTTTCCTAAGACAGGTTTGTTTCGGTAGGTTCCTGACGACATGCAATATAAGGGTATCAAACCTAGGAAACAACAAAATGAGCTTAAATTCTTAGCATAAGAGGAGACAATAAACCCGTGAAGAGAATAGGTGAATATATGTTGAAATCACTAGGCGAAGCAACATGGCGACAATTACAGCGAAGTAAATGAGGATAGACCTAATTAATACGTGAGACTTATTCTAGAAAGAACTCTTGAGAACAAATTATGCAAATTTGAAATGCATTTTCGGGACAAAATAGAGCAGTCGGAAATTTGTCTAACGAGAAAGAAATCATATGAGGTACTCTCACTTTCCATGGGCGCACAAGATCGCTGCCAGGATCGACAATCACACCATTGTTACTGACGTCGCACGTTTGATTACAATGAGGATATAAATCATCAAGTGCGTTGTCCCGAGTTAAATCATCCCATTGCTAGTTCGATTAATGTTGGTTAAACAGTCTCAACCAGCGAGCTTTGAGTGGCATAGTGGCCTGGTGTGGCATCGTCCAAGTCCCCTGAATTTAATCCAAATCGGCGGTCTTCTTCGCTCAAGAATTGACTGCATGTAGACGCTGAAAGTTCTCTCCTCTGTGCTCTCCAGTGCTCCGCGCATTGTTAACCTCCTTCCTCCACAGTGCTCAGTCTCGTGTCCGGGGCCAAGAGGAGAGAACCTCACATGGGGTGTGGCTTTTCCTCATGGAACTGCAGGCGTGTCTTGTTTGCCGACAGCTGAGGCAGGTGTCGGGTGCAGACACACCACCAATGTCCTCTTTTCTCGAAACGTGTGTACTTTCGGCCATCCACAGGTGGGGATCAGCTCAAATGACAAACGTGGCGAGGACGCATGGTGCTTCCATTTTAGTACTGCCCAATCCCCACCTTCGCCAACTCGGAGTGTTGCGTCTTTCCTTCGCCACCAAATCGCTGGCGAAATGGCAGCGGAGCCGGTGTTGTTAACCTCACTCCTAAGAGCTTTAAAAACACCAGACTCGCGTGCGTCCAGAGAAACGTCGCCGAGCTGAAACTGCGAGCATTCACCAAGACCTACTCGTCATTTTGTTAGTGGGGAATTAATTTGCGTCCTGTTTCTTCTCTCCCAACCCCCCGCAGGATGAAATGGTTCGCCTTCTCCCTTGTAACCTCGTCCAGCATTGATTCCGCCCAGCGACAAAGTCGTCAAAAATCTCACCCACTGGTGGCGCTGTCCATCACCACCACCACGTCGCCCAAGACTTGGATACGTGGAACAAAACCGCGGGACTTTTTCGCCGTCCACTCGGTGTCCGCGCCGTCGGCCCTCGACTGGCGCGAGTGGGGCGCACTCAGTGACTCCGCGTCCCCTCCACCGGAAATGGACGTCATGGGGTCCCTCACATGCACTAAGCACAGCGCGTCCTCCCTGAAGCGAGACTAAGAAGCTCGGGTGTTGAACCAGACTCCTTCAACCGCTCGTTCGACTGCCCAATTAGATTGCCTAGAAGGGAGCCTGGGACTGAAAAGGAACCTGTCGGCGTCCAAGCGTTTGTCCGTCAAAATTTAGTGCCTCAAAGACTCGGAAGCAGTGCAGGTGGGGTTTGAGGCCCCCATCCAAGTTGTCTATTGTCTAAACAGCGCCACTGCTCGGCTGTTCTCAAAGTAAGAGACATTTCAACTGCCTGTAGCGCGTTTGCTGCGAAGTTGCTACGAGCCCAGCGGTGCGATTTGATGGACTCCGGGCGACAGCACACGGTTGAAGCCCCTTGTGGAAGGATACGACCAACGACAGGTCAAGTGACTCGTTGCGCCTCGGCAAATTTAGTCGGATCAAGTAAACAAAGCACTAACTGACTCCAGAGACTCATCTTGTGCCGAGCCTCGTCTCAGCCCGAGCCTCGCCAGACTCAGCTTCAGTTAAACCACATCCTCAGGGGAAGACGTGCCTCAATTTCGCTACCCTGACACGGTTCAACCGTGTCTGCGGGAGTGGAAGGTGGGCAACTCAAGGAGGAAGGCGGACGTGGCTCTCACGCCTTCTTTACGACTTCCTCAGGTCATTTGAGGCAACGTCTATACACTGGTGAATCTCCTCCGTTGGGGCTTTGGTGAGGAAGACTGAACGCCACTGGCTGGCGCGTCGTCAGCGTTGCTCCCGCCTTTCGCCTCGCATCGACACGACGTTGGAGTTTCCAGCTTTGCACAGAGACCGTCTAAGCAAGGCGAAGTGACGATTAGGCAACATCAGATTGATTTCGCCCTGAACTCAACACCCTCGTCCGAGCCGTTGACCTACTCCCGTCTCAAACATCCTTCCACCTCTTCGTTTGCAGTCGGGCCAAATCAAATCGGATCTCGTGGTTTTTAAAGGGCCACTCAGCCAGAGGAGACACTGCGGAGATGATCCTCGACGAAGGCTCGACCCCGACACCACCAGCAATTAGCGCACTCCGTCCTCAACTACTGTGACGTTCCCATGCTGCCAAACAGGCGTAGACTCGTGTGTGGCGAGAGTTGGGCAAAATTCTGATGTTTTGAAGGCGGGTGATGCGTATACCATTTATGTTTTTACGAAGACTAAGAATTAAACATTTACTACTACACATCTAACAGCGTCACTAGCATTAAAGTTCACAGATCGTAAGCCCAAGAGAAAGGAATAGCAGATAAACAAGCGAAGACAAGGAGGTAACTTGGATATCCGCAGGCGGGAGAAACTAAGTTAGTCAAATTTGTGACAACAGGATTGTGAAAAGCAGTGGGTTAATCATCAAACAACACTCTGTCGACAACACCAGAGAGGAGAGACGGCGAAGGTGGAATGCAGGACGTGAAGAGATGGAGGGAGGGGTCGGCTGCTGTTAAAAAGTGGGCAGAGTGTAGTAGGCGGGTTGATTGACGGTCCCGACACCACCGCCGCCTCCCATCGGCTGTTGTTGGTGCGGCGGCATGGGACCTGGCGCGGTCGGCGGCGGCGGGTACATGTCGTCGATGCCTGCTGCGTTGCCCGTCCCCGGATCCACGGGAGCAGGCGCGAAACCCGTCGAGAGAAGACCCTGACCACTGGCACGGAAACGCAACAGCGCCATGAACGTGAGACCGCCCTAATGGAAATCGAGGAGAGACTGAGGGTTCTGCCCAAGGGAAAAGAGATGCGGTCATGCAGAAATATCCTTTAAACGCACATCATGGAATCGCCTGCATTGCCGTCATGGGAAAATGTCATGCAAAATCGTCAATGCATATATAGAACGGATTACAATGAGAAAATCATTCATTCAGTGGTGAAAACTCTAGATGCAATACACCCATGGACATTCAGCCCTGGTTAGGTGTGTCTGATACACTCGGTTCCAGGACAATCTTCTTTGTCCTCCGCAATTTCGTCCATTGAGGCTTCCACGACACAGTCAGGACTTTCAGTACCCGTTTCTAGCTGATCAACGTCCAGAGCGGCATGAGATATTTGGGTAAACTAATGCAAAATATAATGCGATTGCCGGAGGCAAAGAATATTTCCTTCCGTAATCCTGAAAGCGACTCGAGTATAAAAGCTTGTATGCCCTGGCTGTAGGTGCGATTTCAGGTAAGCTAATGATCAAAGAGGAGGAGAATACATTGAAAGCGATTTTTGGCTCAGATAGTTCAAACTCCTTCCACTGAGTCGGGAAATAGGGCTTTAAATATTCATCTCAGACACGCAGACATCAGTAAAAAACATCTACTTAACTGATACAAGTAGAAATTTTGATAGTACTGATTTTGTCAAAGTCGTCCCTGTTACCCTGAAGAAAGTGCATGCGCGCAAAAAAAGGAACTTAGGATTTCGAAAATCTTGCTCTAGTCAGTGACTCGAAGATTTAGACTCGTAGAGGCAACCGCCTACCAATTGGTACCTACAGCCAATTGATTGGCATCGCCCGCATTGGAGCCCCAAACGTCTGGGGAAGCCAAAACAATTTAAAAAGTTGTGTATTTCACGTCAATAAATCCAATTTTATCAGCACCAACCTCTGCATATGAATCATAATTTTAAACAAAGCCACAGTACTTCTCTCCTGTCAATAGGAAAAAAAGGTCCAAATGGTCCTATAAAGAGTTATATTGCCTTATGACTGAAATCCGAATTTGCCCATTCTATTCGTGGAGGATGGCCGCTTATGCTTCGGCACTACATAAACGCCAAACTGCGGTCTTCAGGCTAAGTCCACAGTCTCTCACGCCTTCCCATCACCGACAATAAACCTTCCCTCCTTCTGCCGTGGGATTCCATGATGCTCCGTAAGTGGCAACGACAAATGAAAGCGAGAACGCATAACTTCCCCGGGCTGGGTGTTAAATAGGCCTGCGGAGGAAGAGCCGCATTTGCTGTGCCTGATGGAAAGTGTAGGAATTCAAAGCGAGTTCTGCAATCACAAGCGAGAGACGAAGACAACTGAGTTCCTCTTAAAGTGTCTTTTATAAGCGAGGAGGCTTCATTTGACATCCAAGTCGAGGAAAGTGGTGTCCACTCTCCCCGATTTCCATTCTAGTCAATTCTTTTTTTTTCTCCAACTGTCACTCGACATAGCAGTAGTGTTTGCTTGTGGTAGGGCATTGGCGAGTCCTCCCGAGTGCCATCACACGATTACTTTGAACCAGAAATTCTCCTGATGGGCTAACAAAATACAGAAAAAATAGGAAACAAAAGAAGCATTGACCACATCAGCTGCACGCACCACAGCCAAAGTGGGTATTTTCGCCCCGCGGCGAAGCGCCGGTGGCCGTCGACACTCGAGTGTCCGCCTCCGAAAGCGCCGAAGCCACTGGCCCCCAGCGGCGGAGGGCAGCTTACGTGGCGCGGGGTTTCGTCAGCTTCCTCCGCCTCGGTTTTGTCTGCTCCTGTCTGTGCGCCCTCTCAAGCTGCCTGGCGGTCCCTCGTTCCCCTTCGGACGGAATTGGGGCGATTGGAGGGAGGCTGCTGGACGCTCCAACCGCGGAGCATTGGCTCCACCCTCGGTTGTCGGTAAGAAGGCGGCAGATCTTGGACTGCCATTGCGGACGAGGAGTAAGTGCCTCCATCTCCTCAACCCGCGAGGTGATTCGCCTACCGCTCGCGATCCTCCCGCATTTTTCCAATTCCCCACTTCTATTTCGGTGACATTATCGTGAGTTTTCACGCCTCGGCGTGGAATGGTCTTACAGCATCACCAGAAGCAGAGGGGAAGAGACGATATGGCGAGGAAACAACGGCGCTGGCAGGCTCGATTGCCGCAAACCACTTCGTCATTGTCATAAAAAAGCGACTTTTTTGCACTTACACGATTTTCATTGGCTATTGACGACGCAGTAAGGGGGAAAAAGTTACTAGTCTCAGCAAAAAAAGAAGGGGAAAAGAGGGAAAATGGCCAGTTGACCTCGAGGACATCGTGGCGGGGTGGCGGGGTGGAGGAGGGGAAGGCAGTTTTGTGGAGGCAATGGACGAGAAGACGTTGACAACCGCGGAACGGGACACCTCATCTGGCCGTATTTGGAGTTGACTCGACACGTTTACGGCAAACCGGGACGCAACAACTCAGGAACAAATGAGAAAAAAGACCAAAACAAAGCAAAATTCAAAAGGGTCACATGCAAATGACCGGAACAAACAGGCCGAATTCGTCAAAGTTACACGCTGTTCGGACGTCTGCTGAAAACGAACTTTCGACTGGAAGTTTTGAAACGAGTGTTGAACTGCAGAAAGAAAACATACGAGGTGTAATTTTTTTTTACATTGCGACTTTCTGCCAACAATTGGACCGGTAAGACGTGTTATTTATTAATTTATTTTTAAAAGAAATCTTTATTCCCAGAGTTAATAAACGCTTCAAAGTCATTCATAATGTCATTTACGTTGCTGTACTCCTTTTTTCTCACAGAGAAAATAAATTGGTTGTTACGGAAGAGGTGAAAAATAGCCGGTGGAGGAAATATCTGGAGAACATGGAGGAGGTGCGGGAAGGTTTTCGTGTTGTGGAGGAGTTTAGGCTTGTGAAGAGTCTCCCGAAAAGGAAAAAAATAGAGACTTTGTCGCATTGTGAGCTCGTAGGGCGCCGAGTTGGCTCGGGGCGGGTGCGAAAATGTCCGCCGCCCCGAGACCCGAGGGAGGAAGGAGGAGTCGAGGGGACTCGAGGCTCGGTGGCCAAATCGGGCGCTCCCCACCGCCCCAGAACAGGGCACGAGGTGCTGGTTTGTCCCGAAAAACCCTAAAAAGTGGCGGCTTCTGACAGCCCGGACATTTTAGCCCAACTGGAAGCGGTTTCTCGCCTCCCCTGCCGCGCCCGGTGGGGCGCCGCCATGCCCAGAGTCGGCGATGGGCCGCGAGGCGTTCAACTCCAACGGGTTCATGGCAGGCGTGTTGGAAAAGGAGGTTGACTCGGTTGCTTGGTTGTTCTCCTTGTGTACGAGCATTTAGCCGCATGGCCGCCGCGAGCGGAGCTGCTCAATGCTAACGCGGGTCTCGGAAATACAAAAAAATTGGGGGTTTATGACGAGGTGGTCGTCTCTCGCACAAAAAAGTCCACTTAATTGGCGTTTTCGCGGCATTTGAGGATCTCGGCGGTCGACCGGGGAGACGTGGCAGCCGGCGACCCGGAAAGAACCACCTTTCTCGCAAATTGCTAAAAGCATTTCCTCCCGACCGGGCGGGGGAGAAGTGCACTTTCCTCGGGGCTGCAGAGACGACGACGTCGTTCGGAGGAGGGCGACTTTTAAGGCACCCGCCCGCTCGCCCTTCGTCCGCCTCGGGACCAGGAGAGTGTGTCACTTGCGGCAAATAACCTCACGCAAAAATGGGCGCACGACTCGCAGGGTAACAGGGCGGAGGAGGCCTGGAGGCAGGCAGCCTCCTCGGCTGAGTGGGAGGGCTGACTTGGGGCGAGTGCAGCCGAAGCAGGCCGTTGGGTGACCGTTGACGAGGATGCGAAGAATGCGGGGAGGAGCGGACGGCTCCTCGGGGACACTGGGAGTGGACAAGCCCGTCCTTCAAGCAAACACACACACAGAAACATCTGCACGGCAGCATTCAGTCGGAGGAGGCCTTAGGCTACCAAACGAGGCGGCGTCTCGATTGGGAGAACAAATTTACCGGCAATGCGGGACATATCTAAATCAAACACAATTATCGCAATTTTTACGGCAAAACATCAAACAAAACTGTTTTACACAATACCTGTTACTTTTGCCTTTTTTGTTTTATTTTACATCGAAACCGGGCGGAAAGCAAACGCAGTCTGCATTGGCTTTTCCTGTCCGCACGTCAACAAGCTTGGGGAGACAAAAAGGAGAAACTAGGAGGAGGAGGAGGAGGATCCACTACTGCTGAAATGCGGTGCTCGCTGTTGGTGCCAAAACTTTCGTCCTGGCAATTCGAGCGCCGTCAAGGCGCCTCGCCTCGCCTCGCCGCGATGAAGACCACCGTCCCATGTTGGTAACAAGGAGGACGAGGAGGAGAAGGAGCCGAGGAGACTGAGGAGGAGTCGAGGCGGAGTCAGGGGGGAGGAGGAGTCGAGGCGGAGGCGGAGGCGGAGGCGGAGGAGGAAGTGGGGACGACGACTGTGAGAACCGATCCACACACCCACAACTACTCCCTCGCACTGCTCGATTATCGCCGTCGTTAGAGCAAATCATCAAACCAAACCGTTTTACATAACACCACAACTCTGCATTTTGGTGGATATGCCTAAAAGTTGGTGGAAATGCAGATCTGAGTGCGAAAATCGCCCTCACACGGCTGACAGAAGGGAGGACTTTGGCGGCAAATGTGACTCGACAGGCTCTTTTCGGGGCAGTCGGGCAGGGGGCGGGGCGGGGCGGGGGGGCGGGCGAGGGAGACTGTCAGTCCGGCCGCGAGGTGGTGGAGACGCGGGAAGGAAGAACAGACGACAGACGTGACAACCGCTCATGGGAAAAATGGGAGTTTGTGTCAAAAGCACACCGACGCCTTAAGGGGATCGCGAGGGCCTGTTTGTTTGTTTCTTTGTTTGCTCACTTGTTTGCCTGTTTGGTGGGAGTGGGAGCACACGCGAGGGTGCGAAGGGCAAAAGGCAAAAGGTGATGCAGAGGAGGGAAGCGCCTCCCCGCGTGAGAACACAGCCAACTCGTCAAAAGCAGTCCACGCCGAGGACATTCGTCGGGCAGACAAACGGGACGACAAGCACCGCCACCGCCACCGCTCAGAATCGCATTGCCTTCTCACCTTCGCGGCTGAGCTTGGAGTGAGGAAGGAGAGCAAAGAAAACCTCGGAGTGCTGGGGAAGCAGACAAGCGCCGCCACGGGGACGCCCTCGAGCTTTTCTTGTCTCCTCGCCCCCAGCACACCGCAGCCACTCACAGCAGCCGACCGAACTTCTCCACGTCGCAGCGTCGTCCGCGGTCGGCGGAGGCGGAGACGGCGAATGCCGGTGGCACTCGACACGGCGAAGAGGTGGTGCGGCACAGCGCCACTTCTCATGTTGGCAACTACGAAACGAGCCTCTCCGTTTCGCCTCTCTTCGGCTTCGAGTGAGTAAGTGAGACGCAGTGCAGCCTGCGCTCGACATCCCCACTGGCAACTTTTAAACGCGTTCTTCTTACTCCTCACCTGAAACCGCACTCTTCTCCTCGCATCCCACTTCTTAGTGCCCTTTACGTCAAAGCCAGACGGAAAGAAAGCGCCGTTTTCGTCGGCTTCTCTTGTCCGACTTCAAATTGACTCGTGGCGCAGTCGAAAAGCCTCGAGAAGCATTCACGAGGCACTCGGCGATGGATTCACTGCCGATGAAAAGAGGTAGACAAAGTGCTCGATGTTGGTTCTGGCTCGGGGGGGGGGCGGGGGTGAGACCACCGGCTCCCGTTGGCAACGAGGATGAGGAGAAGAAGGAGGAACTGGGGACGACAGTGGAATCCGCTCCTCCCACCGAACTCTTCTGCCGCACTGCACGCTGACGACCGTCCTTTTTCACGGCAAATCATCCCTTCTGCGGGGAAGTGGGTTTCGCGTGTGACAGTCAAAAGGCGTCGAGCAAATGGGGCGACACGAAGACAGCTCGGGGCGAAGTCTTATCAAACGCAAATTGTGTTTGGCTTCTGGTGGATCGCCCGAGGAGGCATCCGCCGTCTTTCCCTCCCACAACCGAGTGAACGCCTACGAGCGGCGCAGTCCTGCCGCCGAGCAGGAAATTGCCGTCATGCAGCAGGGAAATTATAAGAGAAAAAAACGAACAACAACAACAACAACAACCAGCCTCGCTCGATCGGCTCTCCGTGACGACCACGTAAAGCCTCATTTACCCTCCACAAATTAAACACCTCTGCCAGGGAAATTTTGCCCAGTCCGCCGTCTCCACACCCGAGGATTCTCCGATCAGCCGATCATTTCTTTTTCCCGTAAATAGGTATCATTTTCAAGAGAAAAAACGTAATAAACAAAATCATAGTGATAAAAAAACTTGGAATCGTTTACCAACTGATTATATTGAAAGAAAAAAAAACAATTGCGGGTGAATTTGTAAATGCTCAGAAACAGTACAATGAAAATTTTGTTGATAAATTAACTTTGCTCTATAAAAATAAACTTTACAATGATCTTTCCACTGTAATTACGAACTACTTTTAAGGGAAAAAAAGATTCACTTGTCAAAATGATATTAAAGGGGAATTTGAATATATTTTATTAAAATTTGTCCAATAGTTGGCAGAAAGTCGTAGATGCCAATGGAGACCATCTCCATTGGTAATTTAAAAAGAATTTGTTATAATGTTTATCTACTTAAATTCAACAACTGTTTCACGGTTTCCAGCCAATGTTCTTTCGTGAGGCGGTGTTCAAAGCAGCGGTCGCCTTCGAGACAGAAGGTCTTTCGTGGCTGTGTGGAGTCTGCCGAGGCATTCGACACCATGAAAGTTGGCCGGCCGAAATGGCTTAAAGAGGGCGAAATGGGCGCGGAGATCCACTCCCTCGCGTGGGTTTGCCCAAATTGTCGACAATTAAATCACTTGGTCCAGACGGAGCTGGCCAAAACTACAGCCTATGGGAAATTCACGAGGCAGAAAAAAAGGGAGTGATGCCCGAACTTGAGTGACATGGTTCGTACGAGGCGTCAGAACGGCGCCATTAACCAGGAAATGGCCGAGGAGTCGGAAGGAGGTGCCTCAATTGCCCCTTCTCATTCCTCATTGGTGCAAGTCGCCCGTCGGTAAAGTGAAATTCGAGCACCGCCACGGGTAGAGTGAGAACCCCCGGCTTATATTAGTGGAAATAAATGGGTAGTTTTAGGGTACACGCTTTCCTCCCTCCCGCGTGTTGCGGGTGGCCGATCTGTTCTGTCCGAACGATCAGGACTTCTCCCTCTCCGGGTGATAAATCACCCTTCGCTGCCGGCGTCGAGGGGAAGGCGAGGACAGACAGCCGTCACAGCGTTGAGCGATGTCATTCCACCGAAATTGGCAAAAATTGTTCTGTCCGAAGTGGACAGGAGCACGAGTAAATGCATCTCTGCGGTGAGGATGCTTTGAAGTTAACTGGCCCAAACGCAGCATGACTCAGTTCATTTGACTGGCCAGTTTGATGGCTAGACGCTGATTTGACGCGGACAGCAAATCAACTCTCCCTTGGGTGACGGCACTCACGAACGAACGAAGGACGGACGGACGGACGGACGGACAAAGGTATGGTGTGGAGAGCCAAAAAGGCACCATTTCAACATTGTCTGCCTGGTGACACACACCGAGAGGAGGAGGCAGAGGAGGCGGAGGGGGAAGGGAGGCGGCGCAGCGGGCACGCGATGTACAAACATGGCAACACGAGAGGATAGACAGGCGAGCAAACAGAGGGGGAAGCCGGGAAAGACTGATTGAATAGCAGTGGCTTGTAATTTTTTTCTGACAAAATCATCGCAAACTCATGACTTGCCCAAAGGCAGCATTCACTAAAACAAGACGCTGTGAGTGAACAATCCGAGGATGCGCAAGTTAAAACGCTCTTCGTCCACTTCACTTCCCTCTTCTCGATTGGGCTAAGTCGGACAAAAGGGGACTTGGAGAATAATGTGGACAATGCTTCATGCCCGATAAATTTTGCCGCAGTTTTGGACGTCAAAACAAAACCGAGTGATATTAACAAGAGAAGCTGTTTGAGAGGGAGCCGTGAAGCGACGTGAACAGTCTCGGGACAATGTGAACGATGCCTCGGTCCCGAGTAAATCAGAAGACGTGAAAGAGGGTCACTCGTCTCCGCCGTTTCATATTATCTCGTCGATGTCCACTTAGGTTGGTTATTAGAGGAACAGTTGAAGAGATCATACGCAATAAACCGTCTCGAAAAAAGAATTTAAAGCATGGCTATTGGAGGAAATAACTTCCATCCGTGTACATTTTTATAGTAGCTTTTACGAGTACAGAGGCCCCATTGGTTATAGTGAACAAAAAAATTTTATCGCCTCTTCTAAAAAGGGCTCAGAAGCAATGACTTAAAGGGGGAACGGATTGCTAGACGAATGAACAAACGGCCGAGCAAGTGAAATTGAAGGTGGCAAAAGGCGACTACGAGGGAGATTGGCGTGCGTGCGACGGACTATGTGCGGAGGTGTGGTCCAATGCGTGAGCTTGCATTTAGGAGGAACGCTCACCCAGGCAAGAAGGGCGACAAAGGCAAAGAAGATGACGGAGCGCGCGTTCCGTCGTTGCCACTGCTCAAAAACCCTTCTCCTCCAACCACGCACTCTCCGTGTTCGACCAACGGTTGGCCAGATAGCAGAAGGCCACAAAGTTCAGCAGCGCGAATAAGCCTAAAAATTGTTATAGTTAATTTTCATGTCATTCTAATTCCTTGTACCTCTTAGTGTTGGCGGCAACAGATACAATACACAACAGAAACAAAAAAAATTAAAATTAAAAGTTATGTTGTAATGGATTTGAAGTAGTGAAAAAAGATGTGGATATGTTAAATACGCATCACGTTTAATAAGTATCGATGAAAAGTTGGACGCTGGCTTCTGTTCAATGAGAGAGCAGAATGGTATCAAGAACAGAATAATATTTGGAAAACGGATGTATTTCAAAGGAAAATCGACAAATCCTGTGCCCAAGAGTTTGTGTTTAAGCACACGACACTGCTATAATGTAGCCTAATTTACTACACTTACAATAGAAAACAGTATCCCTGTTGAACATAATAATTTTTAAAAAGTAAATTTATTATTATTTCCTGAAAGGTAAAGCACCTGTTTTATCCATGCACCATAGAATGCTTCAATGTACCTGCACCTCCGATATCACTGAGGAGGATGTAACGGCGACGCTTAATATTGGCTGTTTTGTCGTACATGTAATCGGTGACAAGCGAAAGAATGGAGAAGAGGAAGCAAATAAGGGTAACAGCAACAGCAAACCGACACGCATTTCCGTCATTGTTAAAAATGTAATTCCCGTCGACAACGCATCCATTAGTTGCACAGCCAAGCCCGATAAGGGAAATAATCTAGAACAATAATAAATAACAAACAAAACTTTGGAAGATAAGTGAGGAACGAAGGTGGGCATAAATGTGGGCTTTTAGATAACAACAAAGCTGTAAGAGTTAGAAGAGCTCACGGTTATCTGTCATCAAATAAGTATAAAAAAGAATTAATTATTTCAAACAACCCAAAGGGCAGCAAAAAATGTTGTCAAAACAGCAAAGCAAAGTTTTTTAGCAAGAAAATATGACTATTAATCATTACATTTGATAGTGCATGTGTATTCACTACGGCATTGAACGAAGAAATTCCTACAACGTAATAGAACGCATACCATTAATGCCATTTTTAACAAGGCCCTTGGTTGCTTAATAAATTCGAAAGGTGTTAGAGGCATTTCCAGAGGCGGACCACCGTAGGCGTCGGAAGCGTCCATCGCTCGCCGATACCAGCGATTTGATTACTGCGCAAAACTGTGGTAGCTCTCGGTGACCTTGCGCAGCGACCAAAAATAACAAAAATAATCCGCGTTTTTCTAATATTTTCCTCAGCGCCTTCTATGCCTAAGTTTTTGCAATTATCCTAAATTTTTTTATTGTACATTTTTTATGTGGCCCATGTACAAAACCAGCTGAACTTGGGATACGTAAAAGTACTTATATGTAGGAAAGCGTTTTTAAAATGGTGCCTTCCAACTAGTTTTCCAGGAAAACGTCGAATTTGAAAACCCACTCACTTTTCGTAGATGTTGATACCCTTTAAGGAAGGTTATCCGAGCGGAGTAGCGATGAGGCTAACCACCTTGGCAAAATTCGTTTAAAAAAAAACCCTTTGAAAAGCTACCTTAATGGGAGGATTGGAGACTGTTGTGAAAGTAAAGTACAACTTAATAAATTGCATTTCTTGTAACCAAGCTCATGTTTATCGCACTTTTCTGGGCATTTACGAATATTCCTTAAAACACAAAGATTTTCTTTTGCAAAAAATCTTGTCTTATGGTTGAGAATTACCCCGCTAATCTGGAACATGGCATAATTTTGCGTGACTTTTACAAATTAAAATCAACTGCACCTAATTATTATTATCTTTTGATCAATGATTTTACAACGTGATCGATCCCAGCCTTAATAGAAACCAAGCCATGCTATGTACCCATGGAATACACCCACAATTAGTGCTGTATTTTTTTTCTCTTGATATTCTTACGTTCAATAGCCCATAATTTCTCTCACTTGACACGCATTTATATGGTGGTCTTTTGAAGCATCATTTTCAAGTTTATTTTGTGAATTGTAGCAAAAATTTGAAAGAGGTGCATTATTAGGTCATTTTAGTAGATAACCTTTTTTAATTTTGCGTGATGCTACCCAAATCGGATATTGTGGACCATAGGTTTTCAACGTTCGATGGGGTACACATTCAACGCTCGAGTAGCTGATCTATGAAAAGTAAAGCGGAACTTGTTCAGAAAGGTTCTTGAAAATAACTTCTGAATGTTTACCAAAGAGGCGAGGGCATATGTCGAACTTCACCGTCCCCAATGGGGAGGCCAACCAAACGCAGTTAACACTCATATAATTTTTCGTCTGTGGAACTAATTGCGGTTGAGTTAACAGTAAGGCGATTCAATTCTGTACAATATAGGCGTTGAATTAGGTGAGGAGTGCAACACAATGTGTGACGCCATTGACACAATGATGCGTTAGTTTATTTTCATGATGAGCTAATAAAGCTGTCGACGTAATCTAAATTTCACTGATGAAATCGGCGTCATTAAATTAATAAGTTCGGTCGCACTTGGCCGTGAATGTGAATATAGGTGAAAGCTACTCCTTAATAATGTGCTTTGTACCTTTGCACCAAGCATCTCGTAACACGTCCATATCTCATTGTGGTTTAATTATTTTCGTTGACATATTAATAGATGTGAACCCCTTTGGAAAAGGCATAAATTCGTAATTCGCTTTTTGAATGGAGTGCGATGAGAGTAGACTCTAATTCAATTAAGTCATATAAAAATTTGAGGCAGACATAAAAATTATGCTAGTTTTAAACTGATTGAAAATTTGTATTACAATGACACGGCTGAAAGTGTTCACTACATAGGCAAAATAATCGAGCATAACTCGGAGTTATGCAAGGCATTATTCATTTTACATATGTCTGTTTTTATCCGTCCTTAAACAAAGAGCCCATTATTTTAGAAAACTTATATGCTGTTTTAATTTGCAATAATCGGACGGTGCGTTTTTTCGTTCCGTCCGCGTTATTCGTTGAATGTTCGTTGTCGATCTGGGTTCTACTTTGCGTGATTGATGGTGGCTTGGTCCCTTCTTCCCTGCCCCGAACTTTCTTGTACAATACATCATTATTTTTAAGTTTTTATGATGACACTAAGTATTCAGTCGGCTGTGTACCAACAATCAAACGCCCGCTCGTCCTTCGATGGCAATCAACTTGACCAGGACAGATTGAACCCTCGTAACCAGGATTTCTGCGACAATACCTCTGTACAAACATACCCCTCTTCTCAGCTCATCCCCTCTGTTAATTTGAATGCTGCAATAGCGTCTTCCTTGAAGTTGAAAAGTCCTAATCCGCCGTCACAAATGGATTCCTCAATAAATCTTTTAAATAAATTCATATCCTTCCACGCCTCGCCGGCGACGCCATATGATACCCTCATTAAGGCTCACATTGAACACATGCCGAACTCAACAGTCCTACTGAATTCTTGTGATGAGAAAACACGTGAGTTTTAACTATGTGGGGTTTTTTCGTTCCTGATCATTTTACCTCATTCATATTAGAATTAAGAGTTTGTCAGCCTCTGACCTTTTATAACTCTTTACAGTTTCTCCCAAATCATCGTGTCTGTTTTCTGATACGGACCTGATCGAGTGCTGCAAAGGTGCTCAGTCAGCCCTTCCTCGTGTCAACTTGGGCCTTAGAAATGCGGGAAACACTTGTTATCTCAATTCAGTGCTTCAATGCCTTTTGGCAACGGGTACACTACTGCATTTCGTCAAAGAGAATCATAGTAGACCAGGTGTTTGCATTTATGCAAACGGTCAGGATGGTCGTCGCTTTTGTGCACTCTGCGCCCTTTTCCGGCTGTTTCAGGAGCATGTTCAGCAAAACCAAACGCTTATTTCTCAACCCGGCAATGGCTTTCTGGCTCGGACATGTTTTGGCTCCACAACTCCATCTTTTTTTGCTAGTAATGTCCGAGGTATTTTTACTGCTTTTTATCCCAAAGTTCAAAATTTATTATTTTCTTACAAGGCCATTATTTCCAGCTGTTTGTCCAAATTTGCGAGTCTACGCT
Organism: Dipylidium caninum; assembly: GCA_017562135.1. Classification (NCBI taxonomy): domain Eukaryota; kingdom Metazoa; phylum Platyhelminthes; class Cestoda; order Cyclophyllidea; family Dipylidiidae; genus Dipylidium; species Dipylidium caninum. The sequence goes on along the minus strand of QEYB01000588.1, from coordinate 34,444 downwards.
CAGGAAGATGCTCATGAATATTTGCTCGGATTGTTATCCCGAATGGAAGATTGTGTAACCACTGGCCTTGGGAAGGTTCCGCGTTCCACTCTCGACACAAATGTAATTCGCCGAATTTTTGGTGGCGTTACACGCTCTGAGGGTAGGTAAACGCCACCATAGCGATGTCCATTGTTATTCGAGTATTTGATCTATTTCCGTTTGCTTTCAGTGACCTGTGGAACGTGCTGCAGAACATCTCCCAGGAATGACCAATGGTTTAATTTGTCAATGGATATCACGCATGCTCGCAGCCTACAGGTATATTCCTTTCATATTTCTCACCCAAAGTTGACTGTTTTGGAAGACTGTATTTTTGTTTTTAGCAATGTTTGGTTAATTACACGCAAACTGAAATACTCCAAGGCGCCAACGCTTATAAATGTGAATCTTGCCAGCAATTGCGACATGCAAGACGCTGCTCTCGTATATTCCGTGCACCCCCGGTTCTTATTGTTCAGTTCAACAGGTTAGGAAAATCTGATTCGTATGCGTTTATTCCTGAACTTTTATTCAGGAAACGGAATATATGCGATTTACCGTCTGAAATATGATTTATCAGCACATATTCCTCAAAGATATGTGATCATTACATACAACTAATCTTTTTCAACTAAGATCATCGCCAGCAATCCTTTTGAAGAAGTTATAAAAGTTTTTAGGGATTTTTCGCGTTTGTGGACAAAATGGCCTGTGTTCATCCTGACTATAGTGTTAATATCTTAATTTCGTAAGATTGAAAATTTTCTGGTGTATTTGGGTTGATCCTTTAATTTGGTCTTATTAGATTTTCACGCAGCCAAAAACTTGACTTCCATGTGGACTTTCCTGCTTCCTTCAATATGCGTCCACATATGGCCCCTTCAACTGGTCCACCTGTGATCTACCATCTCTATGCCACTCTTAATCATGAGGGTTTCAGTTGTCGTTCTGGTCACTACGTGGCATTTAGCAAGCGCCGTAACCAATGGTTCTCTCATAATGATAGCATAGTAAGTTGGTCGGTTGACTTATGCTATTTTGCAGCTTATTCGAACTTAACGCGATTAATTATGAAAACAACATTGGCTGCCTTGTTTACTGGAAGATAGATATTGATCCCATAAATTTGGACCAATATTATTTAGCTTCCTTGTGTTACTTGTTGTGAAGGTATAACGTTTATTGGCCGTCGTTATAGATTTTCCTGTGATCTTGGATAATTACACTCGCCTATCAGGAGAGTTTTAGGCAAATATTGTTACGAGGATGGCTTAAATTGAGCACAAGGAGAGATGTAATGAAATGCATGCAGTACTTTTTATCTGATTTCAGTTTTACTCATTTTTCCACTAGGTGACTTCAACGACCCAGGAGTATGTCTTGCGGCAGTCACCCTATCTCCTTTTCTATCAACTAGTACGTTTTGATTTCTAGATCCCCACTGATTTAGCCTATTCGACTGATTTTTGCTTTGATTATCTTCAGTGAACTTGCCTTTACCTTAGCGTTCGAGGGGATATGCTTGGATTTCATAATACATTAGAGTATGTAGAGGATTGGTTATTTGCTGCACAGTAGATTAGTCTACAAGTGCCCAACCGCCTCGAAAATGTAATTTAGGCAGAATCTCAGGGTCGACGGTGTCAGCCGTTACCGATTGACTTCGTTCCGTCTGCCACAGGTTTCGTCGACTGACTTGTATCTTTTTAAGTGTAGTGATTGTGCCACTTTTTATAGGTCAGTGTACGAACTGGATTCTGGTCTGTGTACAAAAATTGTTGACATTGCATTTGATCATAATAACTTCAGCCCTTGGGGCTGCAATAGCGTCTAATGGGGAGTTTTAGTACAAGTTCTTAATTTTGATTCCGCAGATTTTTCAACATGGCTTGTTTGATCATCATTTTAGGCCTCTCCTGAGGAGGTCATTATTCCGCGTTCCGCTGGTAGTAATGATCGTCAATCCAAATCGGTCGACAAAACTTTTATGGGAATTTCTAGTTCGGCTTCACAATCTGGACCCAAAATGGGGATCTTGTCGAAAAATAATACTGATGTGTCGTCAATTCCCCTTCCGCCCGGTCCAACTCTACCCAAACCTGAGATCATTTTTCATCCCCGCGTCCTTACAAGAACCAACTCATTACCTCAGGGGTCACTTTTGCCTACGAGCCCCTCAAGGTGACGAACCCAAGCCTTCCGTAGTTCGGGTCTCCACTGAAGGTGAAGGTAATTGCTTCGACTTATCACCGTAATAAATTTCAACAATGGATAATGGGGCCGGGCTCTTTCGAAATCTCGTAATTTATGAACTTGCAAACCACAAAAGGGTGTATACGATGCGGTGTTGTTAATGTATCTGCATTTGAGCGGTATTTTGGGGTCGTGTTCCCGGTGATAGTGTTAGCAAAATATTAAGGCTTAAAAATAATATAGTTCAAATTACTCTTAGTCTTAACCATTCCGCAAGTTCCGTTCAATTTCCATTCATAATTAAACTATACGACGAAATTTAAGCCTACTTCGGTGCCGTGACCTTTTTTGGTTAGGCACTCCCTTATATTGACTGTTTTCGGAGCGAAAAGGCTTGTTAAGTAATTTTAGAAAACAGACCGCATAAAGTAGGTGAATATCAATGCCTAAGCAATTTTTCTAGAAATACCGCCTTTGATATGTCGAAAGTCGATCATTATCTTCTCTAAACAATATTTAGCTCCGAAAACGTCCGAAATACCTGATTCTGTAAATGGTGATAAGACAACCGATCCGAAAGTTAATGGAAAACCCAAGTTTTGTGAGTCGGCTGCCGTCGCTGAGACATCAGCCTCTACATGTCAAGAGCCTGGCGGACCTACAAATGTAAGTTTGTTTGCCATGTAACATTTTTCTGGCCCGTGTATTATCATGAGGAAATGTCCCTCGGTTATTTTTAATTGGGACATGGTGTCTGAGATGCTATAATTGGGCTGCGGATAACATGGACACTAATAGGTGGAGACACTTGTTTGGTTTTGCTATTTGACGATATTTAGGCACTTTGCTTAATCGAACTTGCCCATGAAGGTCTTTTGGATTCTGAGCTCTAAGCGATTGAGATGGTCATAATTCTGTTTCACTTCATTTCTCCGCCACATTAGTGCTTATTTGGAGTCGAGAATTCGATGTGCAAATCAGGGGAGCAACTTCAGTAACAGTCATGTTGCATATACCCTGTTGAGTTTCTCCGTTCGTTACAGATTTCACTAGCTCTTGCATCACAAAAGGTGTATCACTTGTACCCCTATTTATAAGCCGACAGGCGAATTCAATTTCAGTCTGCGTGCAAAGATAGGGGAGAACAAATCATGTCACGACTCGGTGTATGATACCTCTCGTGGCACACATTTTTAAAATTGATGGACCTTTAGTAATTAGCGGACCTGCTATTGATGACTTTGAAGCTCCCCCATAATTTTTGTTTCTTTATTGAAAGGCGTCTCAATCAACGAATTCATGGAAGCGCGATTTGCCGAAACTCTCCATTGGCGACAGCCACTTGAAGCAGAAGATGGTCGATGTTGAGAAAAACTTCACCTTGTTTAATAATTTGAATCATAACCGAAATGCAGACAGCGTGTCTAGTAATACTAGTAGCAGCAGTAGCGAAAGTACAGAGAGCAGTATCGAATGGATCCCGGTTACCAAAGATGATTTGATTCACCAAAAGCTCCTCACAAAACGCACTTATGCCGAATGCTCCAGCAACAGATCTTCCGCGTCTTATGCTGATGAAGGGGACCCAGGTCCTCCAAAACTTCCGAAGAAGGAATCGAGTGAGGGTAGTAGAGATGGACGTAATGTACATCACATCAGAAAACACAAGAAGTTAAAGAGTCATAGACGCAAGCATCGCCACCACCGCAGGCAACGGCACAAGAGGAGGCGAATCCATAAGTATGCGAGTTTCTAAGCCACTTGGACGTTCCCTTTTCCCACTTCTCAAGGAATAGAAGGTTTCTCTTACTGGGTTTCTCATTTCCTCTGCCTGTATTTATTACTCAATGTCCATATGTGTTTACAGTGCTCTTGTTGAAGGCCCTTTTTCTGCCACTATTTATAATACACACCTGTATGTATAGCCCTTGACTTTGTGCGCTTGCGGTCTGATTCGTTGAATTTGCTGCTTGTTGACTGCCTCCTTTTATTAGTCGGGCTAACTGTGGCACCCTTACGTATGGAGTCTGCTGTGACCCCGTGTCTAAGAGATTTGGTCTTAATTTTGTAAACGAACGATGGTATTATTGAGTCTTTGTGCGGAATTCCCTCATATTTGCTTGAGTTTGCTAAAGCAGCTCTTGTTGAGTTGTCCTCATTTTTTAAAAAAAAGTATTTCGCACATGTTTGGGCCATTGGGCTAAGTTCCGAGTATTGCCCGTTGTTATGTATTGTAAGTTGGTGCCGTGTCACGTTGGGTTTTGTATCTTATTAAAAGAATTATTGCAGATAGCGGATTTATCAACGGCGCGAAGGCCGGCACCTGTGTTCAGAATTTTGGGATCAAGATTTGGTGCTAGTTAATTTCCTCTTCGATTCTTTCGGGACATCGACCTGAACTCCAAGAAAGTTGGCAAATAATGGGGTGCAAGACATGCATGCAGTATGGTGAGTGTGAATTTTGATATCCTTAGTAAGTACCGAGGCGTGCACCCCTTGCTTGCGGAGACCATTTACGTTAGGCGTACGCGCTCACCATGTAAGGCGTGTGGTGCTGTCAGAACAAAGAATTAGGCAGTACACAAGGTAAATAACTAACGCACTTGTTTGTAAAGTAAGTCACTCGCGATGGCAACTGACGTATCAAGGGAGAGTTACTGTGGTGTTGTTTAAATTGTCCTCAAAATAATAGACATGAGAAGAATGTCAGTTTGTAGTAACTGACGAGACTTTCGAAGGTGTAGACCGGATGACAAGACGTCGGATTCTAGCATATTTTATCGAATATTGGGCATCGGCCTAAGGGTAAAATGGGAAATCAGGTTAAGTAGCAATGGATTTATTGTTTTTCTTCTCCTCAAGCTCATCCCATGTCAAGTCGCACACTGAGTCTATGGCACTTGGTCAAACACACTAACCATGTCGTTGCCGCTGACTGCACTAAGGCAGCAGCCCTTAATACATCTTAGTGGTACTATATTCCGTGTATTTGTGTGTTTTGCAAGTTAGAACAGGCCACTTTGCATTTCGATATCTGGATTTCTTGTCATCGTCTTGTTACCTGGTGTGTGCACAATCTGCGACGACCAACTGATAAGATTCGTTGCTTCTATTGTCTCGTTTGTCGACTTTCAGTAAAAAATATCTAGTGGTTTTAGGCTATTCTCCGATATCATTAGCTTTCGTAACTTGTGTATCAGCCGCCGAATTGCTGTCAGGACGAACGTTTGACAACTCAAACGGGCTTGGCTCGTAGGTCAGAACTTGAGGCTCGCTTGAACAGGTTAACTAGGAAGATGTCGCCGTGCTGACGTCGGAATCAGCTCTGGTAGCGATGCGGCTTCGGTGAAGGGCAAAGGCGACCCCTTTTCAGTCACCGGATATCTCGAGTGTAGCCTTTTAAAAAGGTTTATTGTGATATTCCTGTCATATGACGAGCGTGTAGACCTGCTACTTTTTCTCGAGTTGAATGATATCCATAGAATATCTAAGTCCTCGAAGCCACTTTCCTTACATAAGGCAGTTCTATTTTTCTGCCTGAGGGCGCATCAACCATTAAAAGTGAAGGCTTAAGCAGAAATTCATTCTGATTTTTAACGTTTACGCCCCACAATGGTAGCTCCTTACTGATTTCAATCGCCTTGGTACGAATAAAAGGATGAGTTTTGATACGGGAATCCCACCAAAATACAAGAGTTTCATCAGTCGACTTCCTGTCAAGGAAAAATGTCATAAAGGGAATGTTGATTGACAATTTCTTTTCCTCGGAATGCGCGTTACAAGGGGGCGTAAGTGTCGCAACGGCACCTCATCACTCTGAACATACTATAAAGGGGGGATGAAAATTATACTTTTCTGAAGAGTCGATCGGCATCCCAATTCGGGGATCTGGTATGTCTACCCGCCTGGGTCGTCGTTCGTGGATCGTCATCCGAATTATACTCAGTGAGGCCACGGTCCGGTCTGAAATCTTACATGGTAGCCTGCCGGAGTGCTGGTCTCATGGGTCCCGAACCGGTGGCCGCTTAAAAGCAACAGCGATCGGACTCTTTGCCATTCAGTCCTCAAAATGAACAAGTGGCTGTGAGGGACGTTGGGGATTAAGCTGAAATTAAAGAGCAAAAGGCTCTACTAAACTTTGCTGTCCTGAAACTCTGCGAAATGCATCTTTTTTCTTATTTTGCATTAAAGCCGTTCGTGGCGCAGTACTGTAGCCCTATCAGCTTTTGACGCCACTTCCTTACGAAAATGGTGCATACTTTCATACCTACTCCGCATAGTAAGATCGAAAGCGCAGTGCGGGACGTTTTGCGTTCAGGTTCTTTTCTTTGCAACCAGTGAGTCGGTACAGACTAACTGTCTTCTTCTCGAGCAATAAGCCAAATTTGGTTGGAGAGGGGGCGTTGCGGCTAGTCCTCCGCTCGTAGGTCACATCACATTGTGCAATTGAGGCACTTAGGTATGTGGCTTCTCAGATTCCGCCTACCGAATCATTACGTGTGCAACCAGCTCATATTAGTAATTGGACTATTGAAAGATTAAAGAACGGAATTGTTGCTTACGCATGCCCAGGTTGGGAGTTCGTTTTCAAATCGTCCACTGTTTCTGCTCACTTTTCTAAACATCCTGAGGTAGGGGACATTGTCTTTTGAACTAGCAACTCAAGACACAAGTATCTGTTAGGCGAAGTGGTTGCTGGCAGTTTGTAAATTGTTTTATAAATTCTCCTGCTTTCAAGTAAAACGCGTTAGGGACGCAGGCAGAATTTCTTCGGGCAAAAAGGGCGCTTTTGTTATTAACCGGCTACATTTATGTGGTAGAAATCAGGGGATGTGCTGAATGTGTTAGCTTGAGAAGTTCGGCAAACATGTCACTACACTAATTAATATCAGTCAATTTGACACGAAAGGATCCTTGCGACACTTGCTCTGTAATTTGACAGTCACCGGCTTCGTGGAGTCTATTAAATTAGATAAAAACGTTAAACTGAGGATGAAGAATGAAGCCATAATTGGGTATGGTACAAAAGCTAGTAGATAGGAGCGAAGTGCTCCACAATTTATCCCATACATCTATTAATTCAAAAACACCAATGGGCTATGAATTCAATTTCGTATGAAATCACATTTGTGCGACAGAAGTTTTGACCTGCCAATTTGATAATACTTTATATGCATTTATTACCAATACACTCAAATTCTCTCAGGTTACTCATGTCTCTTAAAAACTACCTTTTTATTGAAGCAATTTCATTAACAACCTCTTCGTGTCTCAACAAACTTTATACTAATTAACCATCCAGATCTCCAGGGGATGACTAGTGCTCAACGCTAGTAGCGTTTGCCTCTTTTACTATACCATTCGGTACAAATTTAAACCCTAATATAAGTTTTTGATGAGCTCAGAGCATCCAGTGAAACAAAGTCCAAAGATATACAATTTCCATTAATCTTTGGGTAAATATGTATTTTACGAAAGAATTCTTTATATTCCATGATCCAAAGAATAGATGATGTGGATCAAATCCTCCCACAAAATGTATGGGTATCCGTTCTGCAGTGCGGAACACATTATCGTGTAAAACCAGTGAAACTTTTGCTGGTAAAAAGAGAGAATATTAATAGTTAATTAGGCAAGGGTCGAGATCCCGTGAAACACGGGAAATACCTTTATCAAAGCCTGGAATCCTCTCCCTGTCTACATATTTACTTCGCTTTATATCAGACACCATACATTAAAAGGCTAAAGAGCAATTGCTTAATTCCCAGTAAAGTAATATTTAAAAAGGCATAAACTTAATCGTATTGGAGGTTCGATTACGAAATCCTCCATATATCGCAGAAATGGGCACGAATGTTCGACAAGGAATCCCTCTTGTGTGGTTCGGGCATGGGCTACCCGGCAGTGTTGCAATCGTCTCTCCTCCCCGAACTCCGTATACACGTAGATGTACCTGGTTGATCGACAATTCCTGCTGAAGCTCGACTAAAATGCAGCGCCACGCCGAGTCCCGCTACTTGACGCGTCGAGGGCTACACGCGGAGACAATGTGCTTCGGCAGATGCAGGCGGTCAGACGGTGCTATGCTCGAACACCGCAGACCGTGACAGATGGCGCCAAATGATGCTCCACGACATCCAAATGTGCAATGCGAAATCGGAGCTTCGAGGTTTTCAAAGCATATTCAAAGTCATCAATACTCGTTAATAATTCCACGCAAGCGTCGCTGCTCCGTTTTCCCCTACGATTATACAAGATCTAATCCCAACATTTCGTAGAGCATCATGAAGGAAAGCGACTCCAACATCAAAAGATCGTATTTACACAAGGAAGCACTGTAAGGATTAAAAGAAGAGGCCTTGTCAAACCGATGATGGAGTTTTAGGGATGAGGCCAATGAGTGTGCGAATCTCCGGAGTGATGGAAGGATGCTCGTGGCGGCGACACAGGCGTACCAATTGCTCGCGCTCCTCCGGGCAAACACCCTCACGATAGAATTCCAGGAAAGTCAAAAGACTCCTGAACCAAGTCAGGGGCATTCGGCCCTCCGAGGTAAAGTACATTGAACAGTCTGGTCTATCGAAACTATGAAGATAAAAATAAAAAAAATTACCCAATTCTGAAACGCAAATGATTGAGCAATAAACAGATTCAGAGAAAGCAGCTAACATGGCGAAATAAGTGTGGACAGAGATTCATAAGAGAGCCTAGATGGATGTTGCATAAGATCCTGTGACTAAAGGGATGAAAAAGAAGAAAAAACCTGTGACTTACGAGGTGAAGTATGTCACTAATTGGTTGATGGCAGCTAAAGGCAAGAAGTATCGTTTGTTCAGGATGGCCTCAATAACCATAGAACGTGGAATAGAAAAGTCCTCCTCGCACGTGAGTGCTAGAGCCACCGCGGAAAAACGGGCTTGAATAGATGCTTTCTTGATTAGATGTGCCAAAATTAGTCCATCTGTTTTACTCATCTCTGACTGTAAATAAGAAAATGATGGGTGGATGATTACGTTAGTCCTTTCTTGGGAACATAAAAGTAGCAGAATAATAGGTGATAGATATGAATAAACACAGTTTGACGCCGTTATCGGACACGGAAATGTCGTGTAATGTTTGTCATAAAAACACCCCCAACAAACTAAGCATAAGTTTCTGAGTTTCACATGTAATCTTATCTAGAAATATGTCAATAAGTGGTAAAAACTACATTATTTGCACGAGCTTTATAAATATCCGAATAGAGTAAGGAGACATAATTTCTGATGAAAAAAAGCAAGCACACGAGATTTCGTAAAAAGTGGACATTATCAGTGTTTCAAAAATAAAAATCTTACTCTTATCCAAGGGTAGAAAATACCGTCCACGAATTCATACGTGCGAAATATAGAAGCGATTAGCGCTTCAAACAGTTGAACACATAGACGACGATTTTCGGCTATGTCATTACGAACTTTGGGTAGCAGGTAGTTCGAATAAAAACTAAAGTAGATTTACACAAGGTTTAAAGAGACAAAACCCATATATAGTTTAGCAGCCTTCAAAAAAAAACATACTGTAGGGCTTGATCCCCACCTTTCGACGCAAAAATTTTAACAATGCGAGGATAAACATGATTTGTCCATTGAAGTGGGGACAGCATTTCTAAAAGTGCTTCATATCCTTGCAAATGGGGAAGCATTTTCACGGTTTTCGGAAGAGGACCACTACGATAATGCGACAGAACGTCCCTTAATAAACGAATGTGTTCTTTCAATTCAGCTGGCAGCTCTTCAAAGTCATCGACAGCGTGAAAATTATCTAAGTCCCCGGGTAGGCTACCACAGTATTCTGACATTTCCTCGGTGACCTAAAAAAGCAAATAAAATTATTTACCAAAGGGTTTGCAACTTGCCACAGATTTGGCTTCATCAATGTTTTGAATAAGTTCATTGGAGTAGGCCCCGTCAGAATCGGCATTAGGTTTAAAGAACTTTTGCCATTCCTCATCATATTCATTGTCTTCGTCGACGTATAAAGGAACACTCTTGCTGACACTTTTGACTTCTTCGTCTGATGACTCCTCGTCCAAAATCTGCTCCTTCAATTTCTTCTTCCTGAAGTAACAGAAAAATTGAGAGATTACTTAGGAGGCAAAGCATCTTCTGCAAGTGACTGTTCCAGAAGCTTGTGCACACGTTTGACTGAGCGCTCGTCCAGGGCCTGTTAAAAGAAAGTATTAAAGGGCCAGAATTTACATCAGTATCATCCGTTTGGTCACGATTCCTGACTTTCTTTGACCTCGGCATGATGCACACAACGACAACAGGCTAAAACTCCCACTTACCCCGCTTAGCCAATCAAGATAAAGGAATTCGAGGCGTGCAATTTTTGAAGCTGACGAAATATCGCCGTCGAGTGAACTCGCAAAAAACAAAATCCTTGAAACGGTTAATTTGCCGTGATCTGGCTATTCATGTTACTTTTTTCTACGTGGAAGTTGACCCAAAATAATGCAACTTATCCGTTAATAATTATGGCGTCTTGACGCATGTTATGAAATAGGTCGACCAACTCTGCCGATCGATTCGGTCAAGCTATTAAGACATTCATAGAGAGGCATCATCCACTTCTTTTACCAATTTCATCGTATACCTAAAACGAATTTACGATTCACTGGAGCTAAGCATTATTTGCCTTTCAATGTTGCAGAATACACATGTATGTGACAATCTTTGTCACAATTTGAGTTTATTAATCCGGCTTTCAAAAAATTGGCCTTTCTACCGCAATTATCGCCGCCTTTAAAAATTACGTCATGATCTGTAATTTCTTTTACTCGAATGGCCTTGCCTGTGAATGACCCTCAAGTATTAGGCTCCTAGACTCCGATTTCTTGTAGCCTTTGGCCATTCAGTCGTTTGCCACGATGGACAGGTTGAGGGCCCTGTTCTCATCTGAACCAGAGGAAGATGAAGAAGTTATTTTTTCGGATGTAACGCTCGTGGTTGGATTACATTTTTGTAGTCTAGCCATTTCTTCTCTTCTCTCTCTTACTCATCAAGGATTAAGGGTTTTGTCATATGCTTTGTGGTTGGTGTCTTGTTATCAATTCTGGTAAATCTTTTTGTTTTCTCTATTTGCGTTTAGAGCAATTTGTCCTTCCTCTTACCAGGATATGGCATCAGATTGTTTGCACTATTTTATTCCATCGGAAATTTATGTTCCCTATCGAGGTACGACAACATTTTCCTTTTTCTTCATTTGTTCTCCTACAGCACTTTTTTCTTGATGGGGCCTGTTAAACAGTGCAAAAGGATGTTTGCTAAGACTCGGCTTCTCGCCGCATTGTTTTTCTTGGTAATATCACATTTGCTCTTTTGATCTGTTGCTTTAAGACTTTTCTGGCACTGACAATCTGTTCGGCTATCGTAATTTCGCATTTATTCTATATTTCATTATGTATAGTACCGGAAGGCACCACTTTGCCTCCTTTTTTCTATCCTTCAATCCCTCGCACTGACTTGGTATTCGCTTTCATTCATCCCTTATGCAAGGTTAGTTGAAGGACGTTTGCCTCAGTATATTTTTTTAATATTTCCTTCAACGTATGTATTAGCCAATTACATAGAAATGATTGGTTTATGCGCTTTAAAATTGCGTGCTTTTTTCCGACCAACTTTGTTACCGTCCTTTCTTTTCTGTTTGTCTTGAAATCAACTTTTTCCCTTGTAGAACTGCTGTTCAATCGTGTTTGACCTCCATGTGCTAGCTTTTTATTTACTGCTCACCTTTCCCTTGAAGACCAATTACAAGTCCTTTCTATATTTTCTAAGATTTTTGTTAACTATCATTTTCACGACTGTACGAAGGTCTTCAAAGAGCTTTTCGAGAACTATTTTCACTTCTTTTTTAAATTAATCTACAAATCAACTTTATGTAATCCTTGCAGACTGAGTTAGATTAATCTTTGACAGAGGTGAGAGTCACTTCGTTAAAGCATTATGAAACCAGAATTTGGTGAATTTTGCGTTTTAGATTGGTTTATCCGCCTGGTTTACATCTCTGACCAGGGAAAATAATGTAGTGCTGTTACTTCAGGTTTTCGGGAAGTATGGAGGGTCCAATCGGTGTACATGTATTTCTCGAGCAAAGTACGCTGGACTCTCATCGTTGATATTGTTAGTCTCTGTTTAATAGGACTCAAGCTGAGCGTGTTGTTATTTTGGGGTTATTGGGATTGAAGATGGTGTCTGCGGTTCCCCGGGTATTCTCTTAGTATTTGGGCAACCAGGGTTTTGGAGTAGAGTTTCCTTTTATGCGCACGAGAGGCCGCGGGTGTAACTTGACTTGTGTTGATTAATTATTTTGCGGCATTGGTGTATAAACATAAAGAAACTCTTATAGTAAGTTTCTGTCCGAGAGGTCCTTTATCTTCGACACAACTACGTTCGCATAATGCATCGAGATAACTTGATTAGGGGTTCTTGCATCTCGAGTGTTGGTTTTCCTTCCACGACTATTTTCCCGGAAAACACGGTTGTTAGTGATATGATATTAGTACCGAGCTAAGCTTCCCAGAAATAGTACAAACGACTTACCATTCTGACCAGCAAGACAGAAGAGCATCCGGGTACTGCAAATAGCGGCGGCAAAGTAGTCTTGTGCTTGGTTAAACACGCTTAACAATCTAACGCCAATTCTTAATGTGACTAACCCGCTTGTCAATTTGTGCCGGTAAGATCTTAGGCATCGGCCGATTAGTTGCTAGTAAACTGGGGCGTGGTTGTGCGGCGATCGCAGGCATGTGCATGGCTTGAGATTTGCCAAACTTATCGGAGTAGTGACGTGGTATTAAAGTTAACGTTCGAATAGTATGAAAATGAATAATTTGGTGGCCCATGGGGGAACTGACGAGTCTCGCGGTGGTTGTGCTTTGTGGGCAAGTTCGGTAGGGCTACAAAGGCAAGAGTGAAAGACATAAAGGAAGGGGAGCTCCTCTCCAAGTAGGAGTAATTTGTAAAGCGGCTCTTGCACTGAACACCTTCGCTCAAAGTTCGGAGAAATTTTAACACCATATTTTGGTGTTCTTGGTAATCTCTTCGTTACAGAATCGCCCATCTGTTTGTGTGGTAGAAAAGGACATTGTATTTCCTATTCCTCTTGTCAGCAGTTTTTTAAAGTTCTGCTCAAATGGTAATCAGTAGTATAAGGAGTATTAGTTCTGCAAATAAGGCATCTCAGGGTGGAGGTAAATTTTACCTGGAAATAAAGGATTTGTTGGGTGACGAGGAGGGGAATACGCCACGGGAGGTGGAGCGATACTTTTCGGTGCCCAACTGCAATGCAGGGCTCACTTCCACAATATCTGGCTTTGTAACAAAAGGTTGTGTGTAATTTATTCCGAAAAGGTTGCTGCTGGATGATCATCGCAGTGTTCTTCAGTAGGCCACCTTCACCTAATCGGACAGAAATTTCCCTACATCATCGCCCCGCCCTCGCTCACCCCTTCGATAAAACGTCCGGCATCCTTTTGACAATCCCTTGGATGGACGGACTGCGCGTGTGGTATGCAGTGCTTCGTTCTGGATTCATTTCACGTGATCGAAAAATCCATTTCTTAGTTCTGACAGGTCAGGTTTGCTTATGCTGAGTCCTGTCCAGTCCGTAATGACCTGCAACAGCTTTGGAGAAAATGAACTATACTGTGTTTGTTTTAATCAGATTGGAGGCCCATCATATCGCCTCGTATGGTTGTGCTCTGCATTGCAGAGCAGAATAACATCCTTCCTCGCCCTGATAGTTGAGCTTGTGACGAAACTGCTGTGAAGCGGATCAAGCTTCGATAAACATGAATGTGGCATTTGGAGGTGGATCCACCGATGGAAAAGTGCTCGATGTTGGTTCCGGGACTTTCGTTCTGGCAACTTGAGAAGCGTCAATGAGCCTCGTCTCGAGGAAGACCACCGGCTCATGGTGGCAACAAGGAGGAGTTGAGGACAACGCCTGTTGAATTCGACTCATCCATGGAATTATTCGTGACGCGACCTTAAGTCATAACTAACAAGGGACTTGCCATCCACACGGCTACGGCTGTGTCATAACAAAATCTGCGTACGGTGAGAGGTAAAGAAAAAAAAGCGGAATCATATATCCCGGGCGTACGATGGAGCGAACGAGCGCAAGAGCAAGTGCGCATCTTCGTTTCTTCCTTCGCAATACACCATTGCCGCCGTTTCTACACCGTATTTGTGGCGAAAAGTAGACTTTGTATGATAATGGAAAAGGATCAAACAAGCGGGTGGGTAAGAAGACACCCAAAGACACACCCCTGAGTCGCAATTTCATCATAAAAGCATTTTGGTTAGCACATGGTGAAATGCCCACCGAGTGATTAATCATTCCTTCCACTATCATTCCATTGCCGTGCATTAAATTGATGTCATGCATGAGAGAGAACTTACGAAGAAAAAGGAACCAGCATTTATCAATCGACACGTCAGTGTACGAGGGGAACGCTGAGAGACGTCCGCATAGTCTCAACTACTGTCGACAAATTAACTCCTCGCCACACTGTCAAATTTTAGCACATTCTCCATGTTCATGCGATATTTCTCCGACCGGCCGATAAATAAGTCTTTTGCATTTACAAATTGTTTTAAGAGGAAACAATTACAATAACCGTTTATTGACCATAAAAATAAAGATGCGTTCCACAAAAACATACATGACTTGCCAGATTGTTGGCAGAAAGTTGTAGATGCCAAAAGAAATTACTCCGATTGAATACACTAAATAATGTGAAAAATTTCACTTCTGCATTTCGTACTTGTAATAAAAGCTCGTTTCAGAGTTTCCGACCTAATAGGAGAATGACAAGGCGTTATGAGTCCACGCTTACTCTGGCGTCTGTCTCGAGTAAAAAGGTATTTGCCGCGTCAATTCTGAAGTCGCCTCTGAGGCTTCCTTGCAATGCGGCGTCGCCGCGGTGGAGGCGTGGCAACGTGGGCGTCGTGTGAATGCTGACTCGTGAAAGTCATCGGCTTACCTCATCCTGACCGCGAAGAAGCAATCGCTAATTGGAGGCGATTCCTCTTCCGTTTGCCTTTGTCATGCTGTACTGTCACCGTTTTGAATAGTAAATAAAACTTTTCGCTTTGGCCAGATGAAAATAAAGACTCATAAAGGCGGCCTTGCTTTAAAGGATGTATGGAACGAGATAAACTGTCCGTTTGTACTGCAATTAAAATTTCGCCGAAGTTTATGAATTCGCTAAAGTTAGGAAAAGTTTCTATTTTACATTGCGCGACAATTTTATCAAGCGTGCAAAAATGGACTTTAACTTTTCGAAAAATTATGGCTTGTCTGACTCGCCAAAGCAAGTATATTTCAAGTTCCTTGTAACTTGGGAAACTGAAGCAGTTTTCAAAAATACTGTATTGTTATTAAGCAAAAAAGGCACTTACTGATTGGGAATTGGAAGGTGATTTTATGTTTAAGTGAAGAATGGCAGAGAAGATTAAAAACAATCTCAAAAAGACGAATTCATGACGGAACATATAGCGTGATCGCACTCGACTGAGTAAAGGCCTAAGTAGAAACGCTTTATGGAGGCTGACATCTAAACCGAAGGGAAGAAAGCTTGTTCCCCTGTTTAACAATTGTTTAGCTCAATGCTCATCAAAAGGAGATGAAAGTGTTCAATGAAGTCGCTGACACTATGACGACGTGGGTCCAAGTTCATTGCAGTCAGATGTTACAATCACTGTTGCCAAAATTGTGATTTTAAGACAGTAATAAATTTGCACATGAATGACCTTTATACACTCAGTTTCACACACCCTTGTGATAGTGGCTTTACAACCGGGGATCATTTTGAATCGCGACATCACGAACCATTCAGAACGGCATCACGACTAACAAGGGGAAAAGGGGGCTTAATCTGCAATTAGTAGAAGAATGATAAATTCTAAAAGTACGGAAAATTGTGTAATAGAAATGTAAAAATTAAAAAATCGGGATTTCTGGGAGAAATTTGGATGGACGTCCTTTGGGGCGCAGGATTGGATGGGAAACTTTTGACAGGCAACTTTATGACAGCCCTGCTGTCAACCGTAATGAGCAAGACACAACTCATGAGAAAGGCTTCTCAACATAAGACTAATTGTCACTCCGACTAAGACGGAAACGCGTTCCACAAACATTGTGGTAGGTAGGTTAGAAAGAGCCTCCAAGATTGACTGAATTGGGGATAGCGGAATGAAAGAACACAGCGACTTGTCACTAGGCTCTGTTTCTCAGCCGTCCGGAGTGTTCGCGTGAGAAAGGAGGCAAAAGCGGGTGACGCTTGCACAAGCCAGGGATAAGTGCTGGAGTTCACCCAGGTGGCGGAAAACTCTACACTTCAGTGACAGACTGGAGCTGCGGGAGAAAGATATTTGGGCATCTTCAACTCCGTCAACTCACTCCGTCAATGTGTCGCATTGGGTGATGCAAGGAGAGGCGTCGCGAGGCGAAAAGATAAGGCTCTCAGCAAATGGCTCAAGAAAGGTGAAGAAATGCACATTCGCAGCGCAGAAAGGCGGCACCGAGGAGACGGTGCGCTCGACAACGGCATAAAAGGGGTGTGGTGACGCCTCCACCGACACACATTGCAAATGCCTCCAACCCGCCACATCCCTTTCCTCCTCCTCCTCTTCCTCCTCGTCTTCGTCCCACTGCTCGTCGTCTCTGCACCGCCGCCTCCAGCGTTGCTCTCGCCGTCGTCCACGGCACTGCGTGAAAGCGAGCACCTGCTGGCCTGCATCTACAGCGTTCGCCAGTGCCTGCCAGCCTGCCTCAACGGCGGACGTCTGTGGCGTCCGTCGATGCCGTGGAAGAAGTGTCACTGCCTCTGTCCACCCGGCTTCAGCGGGTTCGTCTGCCAGTTGACCAGGTCTCCTGTCTGACCTCGAGGTGGCCACCTTCCTCTCCGTCTCCTCCCGGTCGCCCAGCCCGCCTCCCCCTTTCACCTCCCGAGCTTGCTGTCCCCGGCATGCGGTGTCGACAATCTCCTTGTGCTCCTCCGCCACTTCTCCGAGCCTCCCCCTCCCACTCCGCCCTCCTCGACTGCGTGAACTCCTCTCCTCTTGCAGCACACGATGCTGAGAATGCAGTGTCTGAGCGCGTGGAGGTAGACTTGTTGAAGAGGGCAATCATGTTGACTGGCGCGATAAGTGTCGCGAGAAAGGTGATGTGGCCAGAGTCTGTTTCAGCTTCCGTCGACATGGCTTTTGTGCGGGTCAAGGTGGCCAGACTGCGTGTTTGTTCAGCATAGAAGTAGCCTCGGCAGGGAAGACGAAGTCGGTGATTTGTGAGCGGTTGGGTAGTGGAGACGACGTGCGGGGTAGCGGACGGGGCACGGAATGTCGGGGTGGTGGGTGTAAACTCCTAAAGGCGCCATGTAGGTGCCGAAATGAGAAAAGACGCGGTCTAACGGGAAGGGTCGGGGAGACATTGTCGACATCATTGAAGCAGGACGGGAAAAATGACTACTTAGGAGGTGCATGGGAGCCGGCAAAGCGCCTCTCTGGCGATCACTAAGTTAGGGCGACTGTGTTCCTGCACTGCTTCTGATTGCTCCGGTCTGAATGTATTACCACCACACTTCTCGTGCGTCTACCCCGCATACCTGAAATATTTTTACTGTTCCCCTGCAAGAGAAGGCCAAACAGTTGACAGATTATCGAGGCTGGCGAGAAGCCGACTTATTCGTTTATTGAGGGTCACCTTAAACAAATAAATGTCACTCAGTTGGGTGTAGACTGCAAGTGCTCCCGTAGCAAAAAAAGGCGCAATTAAGCTTTAACGAAGACACGGTGGCAGGGTGAATGAAAGGTAAAGCGGATTTTCTCACAAAAACGCCCTCACCTCTCTGCCAGACTTACGACACACCAATCTAAGTGTGGTCTGCATTTGCGTTCACTCAGACGTGGCTCCACTTTTCGCCTTTCACTTCTACCTTCTTCACTTTATCGGACTGTCTGCCTGTCAGTCTGTTAGTGTCTCTGCCTCAATGAAAAGACGTGCCCTCGAGGCCACGTCCTCCGTCTGCGTCCTTGGTGCCCTCAGTTTTTTATCACATTTTTACACTTCTGTTGGTGATTTTGTAAATTCACATTTGGCTCTCCATTAGATCTCTGGTAATTTCATGCACCGAGACTCTTTGAACTTGCTCGTTTAATTCGCGAAGTAACACGTCTTTAGGTGTAACTTCGTTTTTGTTTGACGAATTAGACATTTGTTGACTTTATATGCTCTCGTGTGCGAGTAACTGGTGGCATCCCAACAAAATGCCTGTGGAGCTTGCTGTTTCTTCTCATCTTCAAACCGTTCACATCTACGTATTCGCTGAAGCCCACACACAAATGGTAGAGTGGACGCCGACTCCCTCTCTCCTATTTCAGAAAACACTTCCTGAGGAAATCACTCTGAATTTTACAACTTGAGTCGAACGCGTTCTGCTAGCTTAGCGCTCAGCCCTACTTCCGTAGGGCGCTGATATCTCACCTATTACGCCAGTCTGATTGCCCATCAGAGTTTATGGGATGCGGACCCATTGGCGAGTGTAGAGACACTCGATCCTCTCGCAATGTTCACAGAAGTGTTCGCCGGTACGAGACCCATTACAACTTGCGAGCGGACAGGAGAAGCATGATCGCATGTATTTCTTCAAGCACATGCCAATAGCAACACTTCCGCTAATGTTTGGCATCCGCGATCACCAGCAGGCCCATTCCCGAATAAATTCCCCATTAACATGCGAGAGAGTTGCGGGGGTATGGCGGTGAACGGCAGTTTATGCCACAACTCATGTGGATCTGAGAGGCGATGTGTCAAGACGAAAGTGGCGTTTCCAGAATGGGGAGATATTTGGAAGGGGACCACGACTGTTTCTCTCGGAAGACAAAACCATTCGCTTGAGAGGAAAGTCGCCAGACGCACCCGGTATGTCCCACAACCGACGCTGTTATCCACCAACTTTTTCGTGGCCCTTTATCACTTGCTGGCACGGTTGCAGGCAATGAGGAGGAATGTTGTGACGAAAATGCCTGGGAAAACAATGATGTGGCAAGTTAATCGGGGTTTACTGCAGCAGAAGCGAGGCAACGTGCTCCAACAGTCGTAGTTTCTGTCAGGAAATCCTACCCGTGGATTGCGGGCAGACAGCGTTGCACAAGGCGTCCGGGCGTGCACCAGCATCCTAGGGGCAGCTACTTTTCCTTTTGAATTATCATTGACCTGTTTTCTCGTTGCGACAACTCCCGCCGGAAAGTCAAAATAAGGTCAGTAGCATTGTCTTCAATAAGATGAATCTACTTTGCTTCAAGCAGCAAGAGCTACACCTCTCCTCACCTTTTGCAAAAGTGTAGTTCTGCATGTAGCTAAAATTACCAGTGGCCAACCTAGGATGAAGGATTCTGATAAGATTTATTGTATTCTCTTCATCCCGAACCTTCCCTCCGGGTCGTTCAAATATCAAAATTTCCAGTTCGTGGCCATTGGCACAATGAGCATAGAATATGTAGTGAACAACAGATATGACTGGCGTCGTCCTTCTTGTGCCTATTCAAGTATGTTGAGCCAGTCGTTTTGAAATTCGGCGTTTATTATTCCGATTCAGCGGCGTTTCTATGTCTCCACAATTGCGAGTAAAATAATTGGGTGGTGGGTTTTTTTAAACTTCTGCACTTGTTGTCTGGTCAATGTTGCAGTGTGGCGACCGATTAATGTAGTCTGAGGGTGTAATGTATCAAGAGATAAGTGGCGTCCAGTACTCAACGCTGTATTTGCCTAAAGAGAACAAAACAGGTATCCCTTAAAATATGCGTCTTCTTTTACCGCTTGTGAAGGCGTCTGGTCACTTGATGCGTCGATATCTAAGGTTAGCGGTGCGCCCATCTACTTTGTCGGCCGACTAACACGCAGAGAGTGACTTGAGGGAGGGGGCCCATTCGTCATCAAGTGTGATGGACAACACACGTTCTTTCAAATGTTCCGCACAATGACAATTTTCTGGACATCAAATCCACCAAATAAACTTGTTAGGGTGGACACATTGCGCTTTCGGAGTAATTAGTCTTACACTCGGATGTCGTGAGGTGAGGCAGATGAGACCGAGATGCCTCAAGGTCGTGCGCCACGGATGAAGACTCGCTTATTTTCATCTTCGTTAAAGTTGACGCCTCTGTCCCGTGATACTGCCAAATCATATTACGGAAAAGACTAAACTGGGGATAAGAAAATTCTTCAGTGCTTTTCCTCTCTCCTCTCTCAAGGAGTGCGTCAAACGCCTCAGATGTTGCAGTCAGCGATCGGCCGTGCTTACTGTGGGCGCCGACACACCAAAGACCACGGTGCCCTGAAACGAGGAGTCTGAGTCACAACGCCTCCATCTGTCGTTTCGCACTTCTTCTTAAACCTTTCTTTGAAAATTCACGCGGAAATAGGATGGGAGACAACAACCTAGCAAACAGTAATGAGTGGCCCCAACCCCCGACTTCCTAATTAAACCATTCTTTCATTGCATAAGCATGCTGGCCTTCCAAGGCTTTATTGTGAAATACTCGCAGGCCCAAGCACACACCCCGCCCACGACTAGACTTGAATCCCATCATAAAAAATTATGAAAGCCAATCACGAATCCTGCGCTTTCCCGATCTACATGCCAGTCATATTATGTCTCCTGCGGGCAAGTATCACTGGGACACGCGGCCAGGACCAAAAGAGGCACTTCGTCGTCTACGTAGAAGAAATTGAGAGTTGTCTAACAGCGGGGGTGCAGTCCCTGTTGAACTAAACTCAAGCTCATCCGACACCTATTTACCCCCCCTTCTGACAGCTGGACCCACCCTCGGGCAAAGCATCATCGTCTGCCACCGTTCTGGGAGTCAAACACTCAGACCCTGGACGTGAAAAGGCCATGACGGACTGCGCCAGCATCGCCTTCCCCTGGATGATTGAGGTAGTCTCATTTCATAGTCCCCATCTCCAAAGCCATCTAAAGAAGTGAACCAACTTCACCTCGATTTTAGCAACTTCGCCGAATGGGAATGGCTGACGTGGCCAGGCGTCTGGCGCGGCAGATGCCCTCCCGGTTCTCCGCTTTCGACTCCACCCTCGTGCTTTCTCGTCCCCCGCAAGCGCCTCCCGCTCCTCTTAGTTTGCCCACCCGATTTAGCTATTTCTTCTTTGACTCGTACCCTTCGATTCCTCTCACTTGCGGCCTCCTAAAAGTAGTCTGTAATCAATATGCCCAGACCCGCTTGCGCTTGTCCTCCTGCCTGTGGCGGTTTGAATGTGTTAAAAGAGCTTCCCCAGTGTCCCAAGTGATTAGGCAACATAACGAGAGCAAGCACGCAGTAAAGCCCTACCTCGTGAATTAGGCCGACCACAGGGGCTCCACGCGAAATGGTACAGAAACATGACTAGGACAAGCAATTATACCTACACCAAGGTGGACAGTGAATGCGTAGAAGTGGGCAACCAAGTCAGGTACGGTGCAAAGTACTTGAGGGCCAAGTGCAGGAAGGGCGCTAATGCCTGGCGGGGGAAGAGAGTACAAAGCCACGAACGTGGGTCGACAAATCACAACTAAGCAAGAACCAGGGACTGTCTCTTGCTACTGTAAAACCATGAGAGTGTTTCAGTCCTCCACAGCTTCCAGACCCTTCATCCGCCAGTGCGTCCCAGCCACATCACGATCTCTCAGGAAAATCGCAAAATCCCCGCGATTATGAAAGAAGTCTGGCCCAGCCCACTAGGATCATAACATACATGAGTATATCTTACTCTTCGGTAGAAGATGTACGAACAGCACTTGGATAAAGGATCCATGAGAGCAGCAGCACCGAGCATAATCGCAAAGGACGGAATAATTTCATACCACATGGACGACTCAGCTGCGCCCGTAACAGGCGAAAGGATGAGAGATGCCCGCCAGCAAGTTGGGATGGTCATTTGACTCACTTTAAGTCCGTTTACGAAATGAGAGATTTGTCGGGGACATGTGCCAAAAAGTAAAGAAATAGCAAGTGATCTACATAGATATTACTTGTACAGCTTTCGTGGCTATAAGCAGGAAACATTTTGCGCCCAACTCCAATCGCCAGGATCTAATATTTTGCGAAATGATGCGTGTTAAAATACATGTTCGTAGTAAAGTTTCGATTTCGGCGGGTCTCCTTTCGGGTAATGTCATCAAATCTGAAGGATCCGTAATTTCTCGCCAAAGGATGCGTGTCACAACAACTTGTTTTGAATAGCAAAGCTTAACAATTTAATTTAGGTTAGACCAACCCGAGAAATTTCGAGCGGCCTTTGATCCTATATTAGTGACCGAATTATTCTGTCCTCGCAACATTAAGCACTTTGGACATCGAACCGTGCTTCATTTATTTTGTTCACATAATGAACATCAAAAAACGCATAAAAAAATGCCAACAAAAAAATTAAAAAAACGTGGCCAATTATTGCCATAAATACCTTTCGTCCCTACATCGATATGATGACTTTCTTAATTTTTCTTTTGGAAATATGTTAACAAGTTCGCAACGAACAGTTGGCTCATCCCGTTACAATCTGCTCTACTTCGTCTGCTGTAGTTAGTTATTCTTTTGTGAATTAATTCATTCTCTGGTCGACACTGAAGGTCACCTTCTACCGCTTTCACCGTTTGTCCAGAATGGTAAATGTGATAAAAGGAGTCCTTGTCAAATGGTACTCTCTCCTTTGTCTCTGATTGCTTTAGCGACCCCGCTATGAAACAGTTTCTGAATTATCTGTCCCAGAATCTCGTCATTGGCTCGCGTTTTGTTCTCTCTGACCTCGACGACTG
This sequence comes from Dipylidium caninum, assembly GCA_017562135.1. NCBI lineage: Eukaryota > Metazoa > Platyhelminthes > Cestoda > Cyclophyllidea > Dipylidiidae > Dipylidium > Dipylidium caninum. The sequence continues at coordinate 11,376 of QEYB01000588.1, read as the reverse complement.
CCACATTTATTCATTGACCCCGAGGTTTTGCCTCGCCTCCAAGCCAAAGTTGACGATCTTATGGAGAAGCTCTCTTTCCCTCTTATTACCGAAGACGAGTAGTCGACCATCTTCCAGTCAAATTGCTGCATTAATAAACTGTCGACTCACTATCCCCCAACACATCCTCTGGCGTTTGGGTCCTCAATTGCCGGATCAATCGGTTCACAAGCGTGCAGAGATCGTCTCTTCCCGCTCTTCCTCGTATCTGATTCTCTGGTTGACATTCGTGCCTATTCATAAACTCCCGTCCTTGGGCTTTCATTTTGTCCCGCCCATATTCCGCCAAGTACCTCCATGTGAGATCGCTCTCCAACGCACACACCCACCTTGCTTTCACTCCAACGGATTCCAGGATGTTGAAAAATCTCAAGTTACATGACTTTACAGTGCACTGACTCAGTATTAACACAGTCCAAGGGGAAAAAAACATCAAATATACACTACCAAGTGTGTGTCAACAGGAGGGGAAGGGAACCCTAGGCGTGAATCGGTTCATCACACAGTGAACGCGTCATGGTATTCCCACGTTTGTAGGAAAACACGCTATGTAGTGCCGAAGTAGGACTGATCGAAATGACTCGGGACGACTGGGTGAATCTCCGAAGTGACGATTGTCAGCACCGGGTTTCTTGTCAGCACGTTCTTTATACCTGCAACATAAATGTGTAGGTCCAATGTGCACATAGGACTTCGGGGCTGGCACGATATGACTCGGAAAGTTGTACACTTAATCGCGAAAGTGGCGGAACAGGAGTTTTAGAGAGATATTGTTTCTTGCGAATAAAAAAAAACGGAATCGTGAATCGGTGCTAATCCAATTTGAAATGAACGATGGAGTGAGGCTTCTGCAGGTCATTCCAACTGGGGGGGGCAGTCGCGTAAACGGGGTCTGCACAAACCGTTGGACACGACTATTTGGGATTACTGCCCTCTTTTCTCGAATAAATTGGCCAAGTTTCTTTAAATAAGTAAAAAAAACCGCACAGGACCACCTGATCAAATCATGAAACCAATTAATTTCCTGAGATTCACAAAATCTCTCTCACCCTGCGGTGAAGCGAAGAGTGTGTGAAGGATGACGTTCTCCGGAGAGACATTGTAGCTCCGAAGCAGTTCCAACGCAGCCAATACCGTATTGCCACTTTCTAGGGGAACAAGCAAACTGGTAGATTCCAAGCGTTAGGAGATGGAGGGCAAGGCGTGAAGTGTCACACGCCGTTATAACGTCAGTTGCTTGGCGAGAATAAATGTTGTGTTTGGACGTGTCCTCACTTTGTGCCTGGGCTGTATTGAGTTTCAACTAGACGGCACAAAAGTAGTGGGGGCAGTATGCCGACGCCTTCAAACTCAGATCGTTTATTTTCGCCTAATTCATACAGTTGCCATTAAGAATGGTTTAGGTGAAGTCTTTGTTCGTGGTGCTGTACGAAGCAAGGTTATATTCCAGTACCGACAAGGCCAAGGAAGTGGGAGATTACTGAATTCCAGTTACACTCCTCATCAAGACTCGTCCACTGGTCATCCTCATGAAATGGCGATAAGAGAGTAGGGCTCAAAGGCTCCACGAATCGCTCCAACGTCTCCTTATTCACTGTACTAATGAAGCAAATAGACCTCAGGCTTCTAGATAGCATTCGATAACACCGAGTGGCAGCACTTCGACACAACCCCTGGGACGTTTCCACACAGACGTGGGGCCGCGTATCCTACGAGAAACTGGAGTTTAAGAAGGTAAGCATAGAGGAGAGGGAGCAGGACTTCTCCAGAGTATAAAGAACGAGCAGCAGACCATTTGGGGCAGAATTCCACCACATAAAATGCGCATTAGAAAAAACGCCGCGGATGCCAATGGCACCTCATTCACCAAAGTCAGGTGCCCATCAACATGACGGGGAAGCAAGACGCTGAGGGAGGGGGTACAAACACTCACTGAGGAGTCGGGTACATGAGGAGAACCTTGCGCGACTCAATGCCGGGTGGCAACTTGGCATAAACCACACGAGGCTCCGACGGTTGACCGAATTCCTCCGACGTTCGTGACAGGATCTTCCCTATCCGCATCGCCCGACAACAGTCGCGCAGCCCACGCTCCATCGCCTCGCCACTGCGCACTATCGAGACGCCGCAATTCCCCCGTAAAAACTTCAGCCCGTTGTACCGGTAGCCTAGTGGTCAATCAAACATACGGCGGCAACTCAATGTCACCCTGGATGAGGTTCGAAGCACTCTGAGTGCACAGTGCTCCAAGATAAGACACTTCTCATAATGCAGTTGGCATTTATGAACGACGTATCGTGGAAAAAATGGAGCCGAATGCACACTCCCTCCACGTCAAAGACAACGGAAAGGGGAAGACATTTAACAAATGTAATAGAAGAAACCGATGTTCATCACACTACCGAAGCAAAGGATAAGACGGCACTATATGGCCACTTCTTTCCACCTTCTCTCCTCCATACCAAGGGATGGGAAGTGTCATGGGGCACATTTATTCAGCCAAGTCTTAAAGCCAAGGATCAGCGTGTCGCACTCAAAATAAACAACTCCTTTGCATTCTCCCCGAATTTACTCCACCGCTGTCCTGGCGTTAACCTGCCAAACACGATAGGCCTCGAAATACTCAGGACACCTGTGGGTCTTCTACTGAATACTACCTCAACACGCACATGTGCATGCTCAGACCAACGGTTTCCCCAACAATTACTCAAAGGCCAAAAACATGTGAAATAGGGAAACATGAGAAACTCCTCATTCTGACCAAAATAAAAGACCCACTATTGACTCTAGCAAATGACAAAAGGAGAAAAAGACATTTCGCCGGACACCTAAACAACAGACTGTTACCTCTTAATCCATTGGCATAAGATTTGGAAACTCGTTTTCGCCGATCAGTTGCCCATGGCTGGTCAATACTGCCTAATGCAGAAACGAAGGTACCGCCAAACGAGTAAAACAGCCTTTCAACTATTAACCTCGTCTACTGTAAGGAAAACCAGTGAGGAATAACCTCTGACTTTCCAGAAAAGCCTCCTCATCAGATAAACACGCTATACTCGCGGTCGGATCCCCAAAGAAAGGTTTTGGAGTCGTCAAGCTCCAGAATATAACAAGACATTTGGTTCAACACTAAACAAAACTTGGTTAACAAGGATCTATTCTATAGAGAACAGCCATCAAAATACTCTAGTCGACATGCCGACGAAGGGCAAAGCATTTGCGATTGCGTCATAAGAGACACTAGGCACTCACCCGTAGGAGTTACTACTGACACCTCTTTCGAAGGGAAGTTGATTCAGACCCTCCTCCATTACCAAACGAATCAACCGATTTGCGTAAAAGACAAAGTCATTCCTCGTTGTGGTCCTACAAAGCATTCATTCAACGCTACACTATCATTTTTACTCTAACTCACGTTAAAAGCGCAACAAAACTTGTCTCTCAGAACCGTCTGCATTTCTCGAACTTCGTCTGTTTGCCGAAGGAGAACAATATTCTTGGAGAATAACCGCATTACCTCGGCCACCTCGGGATATGGGGAGTCTTCGAGGCTGTTGCTCTTAATGCCCATCATCGTGCCCTTCCTCTGTTCCCTTGTCCCCTTCAGAGATAAATGCGAGTTAATACATCACGGAAAAGTTCAATCCCAAGCAGGAGAGTAGCATAAATCGACAGATGGCTAATACTAATACAAATTCATGCGACCACGTCCAAATTACTCGAAGCGTAGTGTGCCGGTTCAAAATCCATGAGGTAAAACAAATGCGATGCTTAACCATCGTGATAAGAAGACCGATTTAAGGCTGCATGGACAAATCGCGTGTCACCTGTTGTTCCATCTCAGCTGAGCTGACAATTGCCATTATGCGAGCTACAAGTGCCGGCGCGCTCTCGATGCACTGGAGCACACAAGTGGAGGGGAACAATCTTCCCGCTAAGAACAAATTCAATTTCGACTATGTGAAAGGCAAAAATTGCTTATTTGTAGCAATATGATATTATTACGTACGGGAAACCAGGTGATCAGCAGCGACGACTCGTGGATGCTATCATGTAATATACAGGCACCGAATTTCCCATTGAACGGCAACCTTCATTCGAGAATTTGCCAACACAACACGTAACCTATTGGGAATAGATTATTTCTTCTAGGCGCTTTCTCAGGACTACTAATGCCTACGAGCAAAGCTTTAAGTGGGCATTCATTTGAAAGGAGATTTTTTGGGTTTTGCACTTTAACCGCGAACTATAGCAAGCACACCGACACCATCCGTACAAAAGTGTTATAATGACATTGGCGACATTTCGTTTTAGTCCTCAGTTGGTGAGGCTCCCTTCCTAAGTGGTTCGTCTGGCCTTGAGGCCTCTCCGCTCGGTCGCGCCTGACTGCGCCTGATAGGCTACGAGGATGAGGGCAGGCTCGTCCTCCCCAAATGCCCCTTTTCCAGCCTGAAATTGCAAATGGGGTGAAGGATCCTTTCCCTGTGCATGGGAAGGATGACATTCGTCTTGAAAGTTTCTCATGTATTATCGAAGAATCTTAGTCCACACATTAATGATCTGGCGGACTCCCTGAAATCTGCTCTCTCCGTGTGCGACAAGTTGATTGTTGACGTTGAAGAAATGAAGCAGTCGGTTTCCACCTGCAGCGAGTCAACCAAGGAAATTAGAGACAAGTTCCGGAACAAGTACGCGAATTGCTACAGCTTACTGGTTTCCACACCCCATACATTGTCTCTGTTCTCTTGACAGATCATTCCACTTGCAACAACTTCGGCATCTAAGGCACTTTTGGAGTCGTCGAAGGAGCAGAAATTGCCGCCACACCTGGTCAACCGCTTGCTTTCACGGAATTCCCTAACGAGTAACTCCACTGCCAGTTCGAATGTGGTGCGTGGCTCAAATGTGAAGGCCCTCCAAGGGACCCATTTTCAATTCAAGCTCCACCCCTCTTCCAAAATACACGCCTCCCGACATCACACTCAACATTGGCGGGAAACATAGTGCTTGTTCCCATGCAGCCGCCTCTGATTCTCTCGGCCTCACCCACGTCAGGAGGTAGGGCTTGATTTTAACTGTGTGCTGACGTGGCTGTTTGACAGGGATCTCTATCGAGGGTCGGTTAGATCAGTCCTCTCTCGTGCTGCCAGTACCAGCCAGCCAGTGTTTATTATCTCTACTCCTATACTCCCTCAGAAGGTGAATCATATCAAAATACAACTGGGTATAGCGTGGACTAAGGTTAAGACGTACTTTCTCACATCGGTGAATCTCTTGTCTAACTGAAGATTGCTGTGATTACTGCCGCGAACCTGCCTCTCTCCTTCGTGGCTGTTAATTTGCCCGCCAAAGAGTGTGCATTTCTTTGTGATCCAGGGTGTCGACGCTCTGGGCAGAAAGGGCGAGTGGTCTAACATTATCAAGGCTATTGTCAATTAGGTGAGCCTGCTGCGCAACCTCCTTCTGTACATATGTGCTGCAGTCAGCATCTTGCTCATACATTTCCTACGCATTATGTATATAATTTTACTTATCTTTACTTTATCTCTTTAAGTGCCACTTTTGTCGTGCTGTTGACAAGAGCACTGTTCTCTTGCCACTAGGAAGGTAGTAAGTATTAACGCTTAGTTGTAAGATTTGACTGACGACGGCCCTGGCCCTGGTTCTGGTCTGGCTTCCTACATAGGGTCACGATGAATCACAGATGCCAGAGCGTACTTAGGGTTTGGTAACGGTGTTTGACTCACGCCCGTCAAATTTGTAGACACGAGACAACTGTGGGTGAGTGAGTAAACTGAGGCTCTGATATTTCAGTCTGGCTTGTGCGCGAGTCAGTGGACCATTTGTTGAATCCGTCTAAGCGCCCGTTAACCTCAAATGATTACTTTGTGAAGAATGAAGTCCGTAACCACATTGTAGTTACTAGGGCGTGTTGTTGAGGCGGGGAAGATGTTTGGCATTTTCAATCTTGTTCTTCGAAGTCGCCGCTGTGGGCGTTTATGCTCATTTATCCTGGGGGGTAAGGGCTTTTGGCTTTGTTTCTGACTTCTTCGTAATCTGTGTTTACGGTCCAACTCGGAGGGTGGAAGAATGTTATTCGGGTACAAGAGGTCGGGGTGCTTGCATATAGATACTTGTCTTACTGTTGGCAAGACAGTGTGAGCGAAGAGCACGCCCAGACTGGGCTTGTTTTGGGCAAAAATTTAGCTGTTTTCTCTGGTTGGTGGAGCGAGGATCAGTTGTTTTAGAAGTGACATAAGTGTGCTTAGGAGCGATTCCGTAAACTCCTAAGGCCAAACCTACCTTGGTTGCAGTAATCTTGACTTTGGACTGTCAAACGTTTGCAAACTCAAAGGGGTTAGTATGGCTGGCGACTGATCTGCTTTGCTTGTGACGTCGACGAGTCTAGGACGTGAATCAGTTTAGCCTTAAATTGGCTATTAACCCGCTGTTACATTGTTTGAGTTTATTCGCTCTGCCTGCATAGAATGGTTAAGTGATTACAGGGAAGTGGGGGCGTGGGTGCGGCGTATCATATGCATTTTCCGCTTTTCGGTGCTCGAGATGCCCCCGCACGGTTCAAGCTAACTGTGAAATGCTGGTAGCCCCGATGAAAGTGGTGATTTTGGTCGCATGAAGGCTTCCTGTGCTTTGTCTTTCGATAGCAAATCCTTCTCCCTCTTGGCAGTTCTTCATCAAACATCACTAGCTACTGGAGGCTGCCATTAATTAAGCGTCTACTCTCCCGCAAAAATCGAAGTATTCGTATTTACGAAATTTTGGTAAGTGAATGTGCAGCGAGTGGACAGGGAAGGGGGGAACCCTCCGTGCCCCAGTGTTTGGTAGCAAGGAAAGGATACTCGGGCCGGCGTGTAATTGTAAACACTCTGGTTTACTTGGTAGACTGTTTTTTCGGCTAGTATTTTTTTTTGGGAAAAAACCAAAAAAAAAAAAAAACCCAAGGGCCCTTATGTGAGCTGGAGGTGCGTTGACCGAAAAAATTCAACACTGCCGGCTTCAAATTGTTGGTAGAGGCGTTGAATACGGATGCCGCACTGACCTTTGCTTTTGGCATTTTAGGGCACGCTATCTTTAAAACAGCTAACTCCACCGCTGAACAGAAGCAGAAGGGGACCTCATTGCGCCGTTGATTCGTCCACTCAGGGGCCTTGTAAAATCATTTCAGGTATGTAATAACCCACACTTTCCCCGTCCCCCCACACCAGCCCCGACATTTTCCACATACATTGTTTTGTGCACGTCCCTTGTTTCTTCCCCCGACGGCCCCACCGTGTGGCCACGCGCCGCCTGCACGTAGTTGCGGGACTCGCGGCTTCGTTTGTGACTGACACATGCCTTCTATTCATGCTCTTGCGGACCCATTCCATCTTTCGTATGTGGGCCGGGGTCCCTTTGCGCTTCCGTTTCCACCCCAGGACGGTTTGGGGTGTAGCTCTTCAGACGGTTCTCTTTGGGACGGCCCGTCCCGGGCGGGCCCCTTGCACAGCGTATCCCCTTTCTGCTATAGAATTTCTCCTTGGGTGTTCTTCCCGGACCGCCGGGCCGTCCCCGCTTGTGCCCACGCTGTCCACCGTTTCCCTCCAACAACACTTCCCCCTCTTGCTCGCGCGCTTCCACCGGGGCCTCTTGGCCATTTGGCGTGTTCGGCGCCGCCTGCACCCCTGGTTCCCATTGGCCCTGTGTCCGCGTTCTTGTGTTCCCTTTCTTTGCACGCCCCCGTCGCGCCTGGCGCATGGCGTACTCAGGGCCCCTACTCTTTCGTGGCCCCCGCCCCCCCTTGTCCCGTTTGCCGCCTCGGGCGCGCGGGCACTCCCTGTGAGCTCCCCGTTTCGTTTTCTTTTCCCCGGTCGCACGGCTGTGCCCCTTTCTTTACCTCCCCCGTTCTACCCGGCGGCAGTGCTTGCTTCCCCCACGCGGCCCCGCCCCTTGCCGTCCTGGTGCCTCTTCTGCGGGCATCCATCGTATTCCAACCTGGTTCACCTGCTTGTGTTAGTGTGACCGCCCCGGCGCCCATTCCCCCCCCGTCACACTGCTAGCATCGTGGCCCAATCCGATCGTCCCCCGGGCCTTGTATGGGCCATTTAAGGCTACGCCGTTTATTTACCTTGTTCCCCTCATTTATAGACAGCAGCCCAGACGTGGCCCATTCTTCAACAGCCTCATGCGGCCCTCAGGCAGGTGCTTCCCGTACGTCCGCCGGGCTCACTTCGGGCGCCCCCTGGGTGCGCTTGTCTGAGCCGGACACCGCCTTTTGTTGGTCGGCACTGCTTCACAACAGTGGTCGCACCACAGCCCCTCCGTGTCCTACCCTTTCTGCCGTCGGACGTACAGTGCGGCTATTTAATCTGCTGTCATCACGGGCCTGCGCTCCCCTTCCGCCGCACCTTCCGTTCGTGCGCCCTGCTTTTAGCTGCTCAGCGTCCGTTGGATCCCCCCGATCCCCCTTCACCACTTTTGTCGGACCTTTGTTGCTGGCCCGACTTCTCAGGCGGCGCACGCGTCTCTTCATCGCTCATCTTTCGGCGGCCATTGCCTGACGGTAGTTCTGCCACACCACACACCGGGCCCGGCCCCGGCTGTCCTTACGTCGTGCAGCTTGGCGCGTCTCTGGGGTCTTGCGGCCTTCCGCACGCACGCCCACTTTTCCACCTTTTCGCCTGCGTTTCTCCACCGCTCTATGGGGTCCATCCCTTCGGACGGCCTTTCTTCGGCCCTCCATCCCGCCTGGTGTTACTACGCTCCCAACTTTTCCGCAACCTTTTAGCAGTTCCCGCCAGGCTGGGCGTCTCCCCCGCGGCCCACAACCACACCCCCACCCCAACACACCAACAAACTGGTTCTCCCATCGCTACCCCTCCGTGGCAGCACTGAGTGACTCTCGGCGCCGTTAGACTTCATCGGGCGCTCTGAAAGCCTCTCTCCTCCTCCACATCAGCCGCCACCCACACATACCGCCGTCCCTTTGTTTCCACATGGTGTTTCCGCCGGTCGAGTCGCTCCCCATGTTTCAAACTGGGCGAACCCAAGGCACCATACCTTTCATTTCCTTAATTTTCCCGCTCTTGGCAGTTCCGATTCGGTTCTAAGGGTGGCTAGTTTGGCTTGGCGCTTCCCCCTAGGGCGCCCCACCCCGTCTTCCAGTTCCGTCCGCCCGCTATCTGCCTCCTTTCGCGGCTTTAGCTCACGTCGTGCGTGGGGCTCCCTCGAGGGGCGCTCAGCGGGCGCCTCCCCGCCCCGGCACTTCTCCGTTAGAGAACGGTATCACTTCGACTTGGCAATTCGTCTCGCTTTATCGCCGTTTTACTAATTTCCGAGGTACTTCCTGGGCGCCTCGCCCGCACCCTGGCCCTTGTCACCTCCGCTTGATTACGTCATGTCGCGGAACCAACCAACAACGCCCCGGTCTTCCGCTACATACACAACTTGCACCGGTCCGGTCTAGTTTTCGCCGGTACGCTGGTTCACACTGCAGTTCTCGCTACCAGACTTCCGGTCAATTTCCCTCCTTCGCGCCCCCATGCCGCCCGTGGCGCCGTTCCCATCCGTTTTCCCAGATATTGAAGGCTGCCCGGCCTCTGACGAAGATCTCCAATCCGCTTGCCCGGTCCTTGCTATCCCCTTACACCGGTGCCCTATGTTCTTCCTCCCTGCGTGACACACATCCCGCGTCCACCGCTTCTGACCCCGGCCGACACAGACACCCTGCCTTCACCTATCGCCCGGAATAACTTGGCCAGGTCCCGGCCTCGTTAAATCTGTCCCTCACACTTTGTCGTCTCCCGGTCGTGTTGCTCGCACGGCTATTCACATTGCGCTTTGCTTGCCACAACCCTGCCAGCAGGACAGAGGCGGGGGGGGGAGGAGACTGCACCCCGTCCTTTCTACCTCCTTCTACATGCTCAACCGGACAAAATCTAAGATAGGACCTTCCCTTTCCCCTTGGCCGTACTCCTTCGCCCGGATATTCTCTTTAGACACCGCCCATTGCACGGCGCCTTCTTTTCCCTGGCCCCGTGACATAAAACCGCCTGTCTATACATTGTTTGGTTGCGTGCAGCCCTGTTGTTGTTTTTCCCCCTGCTGCGTCCGCAGGCGTTTTGGTGCGCCCCTTGTGCCCTGTACTGTGCATTTCTGCAATTCTGCCCCCCCCAGTCTTGTCGTCAGATTGCCCCCAGCCCCCGGCCTTTTTCATAAGACCGGGCCGCCGTTTTCCAACCCTCCATTTACACTTGAACTTCCTGACTAAGTCTCCCCCGTACGGCCGGGCCTGCCTCCAACGTGATTGTGCGTTGCTGATCTCCGGCCCCTTTGCGTACGCTTTGCCCGCCCTCCTTTTCCCTTCCCGCCCTTTTCTTCTAGTACGGGTCCCAAACCGCTCCAAGTAACCACAACACCTTGAGGTGCCGAACACAACTCCTGGGTCCCCTTGCCGGTGGCAACGCCCTTTCCTAATACGGCATATGGGCCCCAGTCTGTTCTTTACGGCTTGCCGCAGCGTCCCTGGGCTTTCTCAACGTCGTTGGCCCGCCTATCTGGAGCGCCTTTTCGGCGCCCATCACCGGTCCTCCCCCCTCTTTTTACATGCTTTAATTCGCCTTCCTTCGCCACGGCCCAGTATGCATTGACAGTTGCTCCTCTTCTTCCCCTACTACCTCCCGTATTTTATTTGCGGTTTGCCCTTCTGCCACAGTTGCCAGTTTTTTTTCCTCTTTTTCCTATCGTCCCTGCTGCTGCTTTTTTAGCGGCAATTCCTTTCTCCCCCCCGGCGTTCTTTGTGCAACCACAGTGCTCCTTTATCTCCCTCCTTCCACTGCCCCCTTGTTTCACGCACTTTTTGTTTCGCCTTTTCGACAGAAAGTTAGTCGCGCACTGGCTGGCCCGCAGCGGCTGGCTCTAAGCGACTGGAACAGCCCTTTGCAAGTGCATACCGTGGCGATCCCGCCCCGTTGCGTCCTTCCGTGGCTCCACCTTGTTGTGTTCCAGCCGGTTAAATCTCCCCACACGTCTAAACGTGATGCCGACGGCCGGCTCGGGCGCCGGGCCGGAGCCCGGTTCCGGATCGGGCCAGCCGCAATGGACACTTCGCGATGGAAACTGCACCCCCACGCCGTGAGTCACCTTGGGGTGTCCGCCTGTACCAGGTATGAGTGGCCACTATCGTTTGACCACACCTGGACCAGCCCCCCACATAGCATGCTTCCACCTTATAGACCAATTGGGGCCGTGCTGTGATGACAGGACGGTCTACATATTTTTTTTTGTTCCCAACCTGATGCAGTCCTCCCTTGTGGTGCTTGTCTTTTTTATTTATTTAGA
>QEYB01000586.1:0-20230 GCA_017562135.1 Dipylidium caninum | reverse complement strand
TTTCGGGCCTCGTGGAGTCTGTCGCTTGCCTCACCGTTTCGATGAAGACGAAACCGATGCGATGATCGTCGAGGTTCACGGAGGAGCGAGGACTGCGTATCGACCTATCAGTGCCATCTGGCTCTTTCGCTCTCTCCGTCTCTAATCGTTGTGAACCTACTCGAGGGCTCCCCTTTTCTTACTCCAACATCTCAACACAGAAGTGAAGGAGAAGGCGATAGCGCTTCATCTCCGCCCCATAACAAACCGCTCCTCGAGAAACGCCAAAGTAAGTGGAGAGGCGAGGAAGGACGGGAAGGAGCGACGTGGGAGGTGAGGGAGGGGAAGGAGCGGGAAGAGGCGGGAGGACGCAGGAGTAGGGAGGGCTGAGGCGTCGTGGCGACTGGGACCGGTGAAGCGGAAAAGTCGACGCCAACACAACACCAACAAAATAAAGCGCACTTTTCACTGTGCAAAGTTAGTTGCGGAGTTCAAGTGCGTCAAAGTTATATGTGTACACGCACACGCACACGCACACGCACACGCACCACACACACACACACGCACACACGTGACGCGTCACGTCACACAAACACCACTTGACAAAGCACTTAAAACAAAGAAAGTTGAGACAGCGGGAGCGGAGCGGGAGAGGGGAGAGGGAGGCGCAGCGGGGAGCGGGACGGGGACGGAGCGTGGAGCGGGGAGCGGGGAGACCGGGAGGCGGGAGCGGGGACGGAGGCGGGGTGAAAAGAGAGGAGAAGGAGAGCGCAACGTGTTTTTACGTCCTAATTTCAGCTCTGTCTTGCTCTGGTTGCGCGAGCGTCTTCGCTGCGCCACCAGACGCCCCGGTGAGGTCGGGGGTAAGCGGCTTGGCGAGGCGTGGTGTGTGTGGTGTGGTGTTGGTGTGGTGTGTTGCTGGTCTCGCGGAGGAGACTGAGGGCAAATGGCCTCGCCGCAACTTTTCCACCTCCCACCACCCCTCGCCGAGACCGTCGCGCAACCACTGCACGTTCTCGCCTCCTTCCCACCTCCTTCCACCTTCCTTCTTTTTCCCTGCCTTTTACCTCTATCGGGGACCAAAGGCAGGCGCGAGAAGTATTTGCTGTCGCGGTGGCAGGGAGTGAGCGAAGGACTTGACTCTCCACAGACGCGCGTTGGAGGTGAAAAAGCGATGCAACGCGAATCCCTTTCAGGCGCTCAGCGTACATCGGCAGAGGCCCACCGAAACCGACGCCACATTGTGAGAGTCGCCTTTTCGCTGAACCATGGGAGTGGAGGAGTTCGGGGACCACGAAACCACCACCGCGACGATGCGCACCACCGTCGGCGCGTCAGTGAGCAAGGAATTTCGGAAGAGGCAGTCTGGTGGGTGGGCGATTGCGCCAGAAGGCGAAATGTCTCGACTTACGCGGCGGATTCTTCCTTTCCACTTCCGTGGGGGCGGGAAACTCGTGCTTCAACGCAAGTGAATACTCATCAAGGATTTCGCGGGCTGCGTCGAAGCGCTCGTCTGAAAGGAGAGAAAGAAACACTGAGGGTGACAGTGCGGAGGAAACTCGCCCGTCGGTCTGAGTGGGCGCCCGTCTGCCGAGTTCGGCGTGGTCTCGGTGGTGCACCCGACGGTGGCAACAGAAGCTCCACTGGCCTGCAGAAGATCCTTCTTCCGGGCGACTGCGGGGGACGGAGCGTGAGGCGAAGGGACCCTCGGCTGCCCACTGGGAGGACGCGACTCCGGCCAAGCAGCGAAGACTTCTTCACTCCGTTCAACCGCCCGTCCACCAGTCTTCCTCGTGGCGATGACCAAAGGCCCTTGTCAGTCGGCGTCTGTGCCTCGCACGATGGCAGACGACCGGCGCGACGGACGTCGGCGCGGCGTCGGCGTCAGCGTCGGCGTCGTGTTGTGTCGAAGGGGCAACCGTGTCAGACGCGTTTTGCTCACCGACAGCCGTGACGTTGGGACAACAGCCGAGGTTGACCCGCAACTCGCGTGGAAGCATACTTTCGGCGTGTGGAGTCCGCTCAATGCGCCGTTTGCGTTGACGATTGGGTTGTTGCTTGTGCTTGCTTGCTTGTGCTTTGTGCTTGTGGTCATACGAAGTCTTCACGACTGTCGGGCATTCGCTTCTTGCCCCGTTTGCGCCCAACTGCCGCTGAAGGGTGCATTTCCTGGGCTGTTCACATTGGAGCGAGTGGTGGACGCGTGAAACCTGGCTCCACAAGGCCGTGCCGGCTCGAAGTTTCCTCCGACGCTGGCCAATTGTTGAGGCAAAGCGAGGCGGCTTGGAGGGACGCGTTGCAGAGCGTGGGAGGCTGGAAGGAAGAAGAGGAAGGAAGGGAGGAGGAGAGGAGAGGAATAGGCTTTTCGCTCGCACGTGCAAGTGATTCAGAGGTGGGCGGCATCGGAAGGGTGTGCCTTCAACCCCAAGCGGTCGTTGGTGCGACGGGCGACGGGCGGACCAGCGGCGTGCGACAGGGCCGAGGCGTTGGCTTGTGCAAGGCGAGCGAGGCGGTTGCATGGCGTTTGCGGCCGGTGCAGGGCGTTGCGGGGCGTTGCGAAGCTTGAAGTTGACGAGATGGTGTCGGTCCTGCGATCTCCCGTCCCACGCTTCTCCGCCCCCTCGACCCCCTCCGCCCCCTCCGCCCCCTCCGCCCCTTCCACTCCCTGCCAAGGTCGTGCGGGAGACGTGGCCTCGTCCACCGCTCGGTGTGCGCAGTTTGAGGCCCCAAACGCCACTCATTCACGCGCCCCCACAAGTAAAGATTGTATCGCCGCACCAAATTCGCGTTGGCCACCTCAACGCCCGTTTCTATCCCTCTGTTGGGTCGCGCAATCTCCCCTCTCCTTCCTCCTTCTCCTCCTCCTCCCTCTCCCTGCGTTCTCCTCTCATTTCTCCGTGATTTATTTACTTGCCTCGAGTCGAGCGCTGACCCAAAGACTGACCAGTTAACTCCCACTTTATCCTCAATGGGCAAATAGCAGAGGAAAGTACAGGGAGGTCTGAAAATGCAGGGCTCTGGCTCTTTGAGTTGGAGACCGCCTGGCATTAAAGTGACCTGAAGAGTGTTTATTCACCGTTTGGGCGCCATCAAGGTGAAGGAGGAGGCTAAGGAATCGCTTCGTTTCGAAGTGTAAAAGCATTTTGGGGACGCCTTCCCGACCAGACGGCGTTCCGCCTGTTCGCGATGCGAGGGGGAGGAGGATTTTCCGCCGCCGCGCGATGCAGGTGCTCAGCGAGCACGGAGGCGGCGCCGAGTCGAGTCGAGTGAGTTCTCGGAGGGTGTCGCTGCGCTACGCCTCTCTCGTCTCAATGCGATGAGGCACGACGGGAATTTCGTCACGTCAATTGTCCAACGACGTGCTTCAGAGATTTCGTAGAGTCGGGCTGACTTTTGGCAACTCGAAATTCCCCACAAAGCTGGTTGGAAGAGAGGCCTAACGCAATCGAAGGAGCCTTTCGAAGCCTTTCTAGCCAGCTCTCAGCACTCGTGTAAACAGACCCGCAGGTGGCTTCCATGGGGACACTTGGGAGGAGGAGGCAGCCAGTCGTGGGCAGCACCGCCGGACAGCAGGATGCAGACAGACAGGCAGACAGGCAGAAAGGACACATGGGAAGTGCGAAGGGACGAACGCGAGTTCGCCGCCGACGGGGGGAGGAGGCACACATTGAGTAGGCGGGTCGGCGTTGGCCGTCGAGTGGCTGAGAGATGTCCACTGAGAGGAGCGCGCGTGCGTCCGCGTGGAGGCCGAGTCGCAGACGAGGGGGGCGTCGTTGGCGTAGCTGCTTCGTCGGGGAAAGGGGAGAGCAGCGTTACGTCGGTCTCATCACGAGGCGCGTGGAGGTCTCCACGCTGTCCACCGAAGGGGTGGGCGAGGGGAGGAGGGGAATGCTGGCCAAACCGCCTCTACTTGCAGGCACTTCTGCCTGCCACGGGGTAAAGGTGGTTGGCCAGGCGGTGGGAGGGTTCCGCCGGCTAATAAAAGTTCTTTCTCAGACATCCGCCTTTCCTCTCGAGGCTTCACTTTTTCGTGTGCAGCAACCGATGTGTCCTCGAGTTTGGCTAACACAGTCGAAGTGGTGCAGCCACTCTGCCCCTCCACTCTGGCAAATCCTCTGTTGTGGCTGCACCCAGGTCGGTCGACGAATCGCCCTCTCCCGCCGACTGGAGTCCAAGGAGGAGGAGGCGGAAGCGGAGGGCGGAGGAGGAGGAGGGGGAGGAGCAGGGGAGCAGGCGCAGCTCAGGTGCGGGTGCGGGTGCGGGTGCGGGTGCGGGTGCGGGTGCAGGGAAGGTGAGCGCCTTAACCTGCTCTCCAATTCGTCTAACTTGTCGAAAGGCATTTTTCGGCGGGGGATGCAAGAGGCGAAGACAAGGGGAAGCAGCGAGTCGATGCTCATCCACTTGGTGAGGAAGTCGCGCAGGTGCGGCGATGTGATTTTCTGCAGCCCATTGGCGTGGCAGACAGGAGGTTTCCGCCCGGTCATTCCTTGCCCCACACACACCCCCACACCCCTCCGCAAGCCCCCACCTCCCCCGCGTTCCGGTTTTGCTTCCTTCCGCCTCGCAGCCACCACGCCACTGGCCCCACGTTGTCTGCCGTTCTTCCTGCTGCAACGCACACGCGCCGAGAGAGCGGCGACTTGCTCCGTCGGATTGCAGCATCCACTGCCTTTCTGCTGGGCGAATTCGGTGGTTTGGCTGATTTGTCCTGTTCTGGTGCCATTTCGTTTAGCTTTCTTGCGCGCTTCGAGGTCCGCTTCGATGGGAGCAGACGTGGCCCTCATCAAAGTGGATGGAAGACGCCGCGAGTGTGTTGCTGCCCCGCCCGACGCGGCGCTTGGCGGACCACCTGCCGTCGCTCGCCCTCGCGAGGCCATCGCGGCGCGTCCTCCCACGCCGAAGGGTGTGTTGGGCCGCGTCAGCCCCGGACTGCTCGCATCCTCTGTGGCCGACGCCTCTCCGCGGCCACATGACGGAGGCAGACGGGCCGGCTTCGTGGAAGTCGGCCAACAAATGAGGCTTCTCCTGCAGCCGCAGAGGCAGCCGCAGTCGGTGATCTTCCCACAAGGCTCGTTTAGATTCAATTTTGATTGTGCCCGTTTCGTTGGGCCTCCGGTCATCCTTCTGGGTGCGAGTCAAGGAGGATGCGCCCGGCTTCAAATTTTGGTGGATCTCGTCTCGTCTCGTCTCGTCTCCCCCTCCTTCTCCTCCCTCTCCTCCCCGTTCGTCTCCTCGTTCCTCGTCCACCTCTTCGGGTCCATCACGCGTTGGCACCGGATGGGTGGAACACCTCGTCCGCTCGATCAAAGCACGCGCGAGAGTTGGACAAGTGACTGCTGGTGGGAATTCGGGGCGCCGGGGACTGCAGTGTAGTCTCTGCCCCACGTCGCCTAACGCCCCTCCCTCACGGACAGACACCGATAATTCAGAGTGAAGGCGGATGGAAGCGACACCTCACGACCCGTTCGCGACTGGAATGGCGGCAGTTTGTGTTGCTGGCTGTCGGTGCAGCCTGAAAACTGACCTCGACCCGTCCGCTCAGGTAGGCTGTTGCGAGTGGACGACAAAACCATCGGGGCGGAGGGTGTTGTGGGAGCAGAGAGGCGCGCATCGTGGCGAGGCCTGTCGACGTCCGCGGGTTCAACGTGCAGTTGTCGCAGTGGCGCGACGAAAGCCCCTCTCTCTTCGCCCTTTTCCGTGTGAGTTCAGGTCGGTCATCGGCTGGCCTCAGGCGAGGTCGTTCCTGAGTTGTCAACGCTCGCCGCTGGCTGTTCAAGCAAGAACCGCGTAGCGGTACAGGCCTTCTGCGCCGCCCTCATCACTTTGGAGCGTCCATGCCGAAGGGACTCAAGTCAACGGACCGTGGTTTGCATCCACCGAACGCGTTATCGCCTCTGCCACGCAGTTCGCCGTCCTCTTTCGACTCGGAACCTCGCAGCGCCTCGCCGTGGAGGGCCGAGGCGGCAGTTAGCTGAGTTGGCTCAGATTGGTGGCGGTCGTCACTCTCCCACGACTAAGCGCTCTGACCTCTCCTCTCCGCCCCCGTTGGCCCACGCGAAGGCATCGTCCTCCGCCCCGACCTGCGGGACACTAGTGGGGCCAATTGAGCCAATCGTGCCTGTGGATAGGGCAGAGAAGGGCTCTCCGGCACCCGCTTAAATTGGCTTCAGCCCGACCACGATGACCGACCCAAACAAAAGGGCTAACTCAGAAATAAAAAAAAAGACTCCGTGTGCTTTCGTGTCTCCGTTCTGTTCTGCCCACATTTTATGGGCCAACGAACATCGTTAAATTTCTGCCCCCACCCCCCTCCCCTCCGCCTCCCGCCCGCCGCATTATATCACTTATTGTTGTGATTTGGAACGCGTTTTTAATGGGAATTACAACACACGAGCCTCTTTCTTCCGCTGCGACTGGCGCCCCTGGCCTCCCTCGGCACCGACGGGCTCTCGGGGCCGCCCGCACCACCACCGACCACCTCGGTCCGCGACGTCTCGACGGTGTGACAGTAAATCCGATCGCCCCATTCCCCAATTTCGTCCGCAAAGTGGCCACAGCACTTACGGGCCGATGGCTGTGCCGTTCCAACAGTCCTGGGAGGAGGTGCTCGTCGACGCTGAGAGGAAGGCCGATTCTCGGCATATTTCGACGGCGCACTAATCCACAGGCGTCTGAGACTTTGGAGCTAAAACAAGGCAAAATGCGGTATTTGAAAACAATCCTCGCGTCTGAGATTTTAACCTCCTCGCCTAACTTCGGTGTCTCCTCAATTCACTCGTGGACATGGGCTTTCAAAGGAGGCACGAAAGGCGAAGTGCCGCCTCAGAGGAGCCGAGGGTAAAGACGGGTTAATTACTCGTCTTTACCCTCCTCGGTCTCCCTCTGGCTCGCTCTTGTGCGTGTGCGTGCGTTTTTTTCCCTCCTCCACACGCTGGGGAACCCGCGTCCAGGGCATTACAACATGGGGCGGGTCCCTGGCCCAGGCGCAGGCCGCGGGTTCTCCGGAAAGCGCGAAAGTGGACCTACCTTGTGGGAGATGAGCAAGAACTGGGTTCTAGTTGAGACGGGAGGTGTCGACGACCTCCTTCCTCCGACGGCGGCGAAGTCGACCGAAACGTGCGACAGCGCATCACCCGCGAGGAGTCGGCGCCGCATTTCGATGGGCACCTCGGATGAGAGAGGCAGGAGAAGGGGAAAACAATCACCAAACAGCCTGTATTTGGTGCTTTCGGGGTGTCTGTCCTGCATGGGGCACTTTGTAAACACTTTTAAGTACCGAGTGAGGAGAAAAGCGGGGTCCGCACGCAGCACTCAAGCCGAGTGGATACTCTCTTGCTCCGGTTTCGAGATTGGAAGTCTCTTTAAATCGCCCACACGCGACTCGACTTCCGCCTCTCTTACCGCAGTGTCGGGCAACTGCTGCTAAACTTTAGCTGCTTCCAAAGGACCGCGAGACAAACAAAAATTGCCAGCACCTCTGACTACGCATTATCCGCCGCTCTCTCGAGGTCTCCTCTTATTTCCCGGCCGTCCTGCGATTCAACATCCCTCAACGCCTCCCCAATAAGGCGTCAATCAGCACACGTCTCATTGGTTCCAGACCGATGAGAACCCTCTGCGTGAATTCGATTGCTCTCCTTCACTTTTTTGGGGAGGAGGTTTCTCTGGGCACTTCGGTGGCCAAAATTCCCACTAAACTCCATCGTGCCCCCCACACGAGCATCTGCGTTTGGCATTAGGCTAGCTTAGGAGAGTGAATAAATAATGTTCCTGACGCCTTTAATTACACCTTCAAACGACATCGGCCTATGTCCAACTTGCTAATCCCTCATTTTACGGCTTCGGTGGCTCAAAAGAATTGTCGCGCGCCGGAGGCGCGGTCAACCGTTTCCCCGGTCCGATGTGAAGCGAGTGGCGCGAACGACCGAGCGCAGGAGCCTGCGGGGGAAGCCAGGAAGAAGCCTGGCTTTTACCAGTAGTCAATGAAATGCGTTTGGAGACTTCA
This sequence comes from Dipylidium caninum, assembly GCA_017562135.1. Classification (NCBI taxonomy): domain Eukaryota; kingdom Metazoa; phylum Platyhelminthes; class Cestoda; order Cyclophyllidea; family Dipylidiidae; genus Dipylidium; species Dipylidium caninum. Next base: position 12,246 of record QEYB01000586.1, on the reverse strand, counting down.
TGGAGAGCGCTTCACCGGAAACCCTCCCTCCTCCGTCCCCGTTCAAGAAAACAAGTTGCAAGGACGAGTGTCAGTTCCCCTTCCTTAGGTCCGGCATGGACTTCCAGGCCCCGGTCGTCGCGATGGCGAGGGGAGAGTAATGTTGGAAAAGGCTCAGGAGGAGACTGACTCAACGACTTCTTGGACGGCCTTCAGCACCGCCCAATGAAATTCGAGGACGGCTCTGGGTGCATTGGCGAGGATGCCTTTGAGCAAGGGTTTGGAGGGTTCACCCAGGCTTGCAGTTCTTCGTACAGTGTGTTCTGGATAAGGCGAAAAAAAAGGCATCATAAGGCTGGTTGTCTTTTCCGTGGCACAAGACTGTGTGTCCATCGCCTGCAACACGCGCCTGGGGGCCGCAATGCTGCTACCACGAGGCGTGAAAGTGTCAGAGTGGCCCAATGCCAACTGGCGACCCAACTGCCGACGTGGATGGACCAGCAACGCAACCCAGTCTTCGCAGGTGGAGAAAAAGGTGAACGACTTGTAGCGCAAACGGCGACGAGGGTAACCAAAGCGCCCCTGAGTCCGCGCCATGTCCTCCACCGTTCCAGCCAAAAGTAGCAGGACCCTTTTGAAAAACAAGCTAAATGACCTTCATTCGCTACGGATGTGTTCATTTCCTCTCATTTCGACCTCGGAGCGAGAGTTTTAGAACCATTGCCTCTGCAAACCAACTAAATGCCGCCATTTGAAATGTGATTTCCCCCACAGACTTTTGAGGAATGCGAGCCGAAGCTCTCCAAGGAGAAGGTCACAATGCTTCCGCCAGGGCATCTAACTCGTCGAAGAAGGAGGTTTTCTTTCAAATGGGGAGCGCTGAGGCCGCGAGCACCTCGCCACTGGAGGCCCTGGAAGGCCACGAACGAGAGCTCCTCCTCGAAAAAGGTTGTCTTTCCCCGTCGTAACGACTTCACTTAATAATCCAAGACGTGCGCTCTTGCTTGCCGCAGCAACGACAAGGCGACTGGGCACACAAGGACAACTCACCGATGAGGTTGGTCCAGGAAGATTGGAGTTTGTTGATTTGGACGAAGGCAGTGAGTCAAGGAGACCTCGCAAAAGCGGGACACGGGTGGACGAGGGGTAGCCGGCCACAGAGGGCGCAGTGGTGCATCCGCATGAGCATCGGTCGCATCCATTACCGCCCAGATCGAACTGGACAACGCCATTGGAGTGGCGAGGAAAAGGAGAAAGTAAGTAAGGAGGCTCTTTCGACGGACGCGACGACGACGACGACGACCGAACACTTTGGCTCCCAGGGAATGTCTGGAGGCGTGTGAACTTGAAAGACTCTGGCTTCGCGGGCTGGGGAAAGAGCTGCTAGTTTTTAAAACGGCTAGGAGGTACTCGGCCGCCTTTTCCGCGTGTTCTTTTGTCCCAAACCCAAAATGCCAACCTCGGGGGCTGTTTATTCATTTGGCAACGGAGTTAGGCTTTTTCCGGAGACGTTTTTCTGGGGAACCGAGTCGACGATAAGTGAGGGGGGGGCATTTGAAATGTTGTGGGCGAAACCGTCGGATGGGGACGAGACGCGGACCAGCAGAGACGGTTTCTCCTCCTCCTCGGACGTGGAAGAGGCGCCAATCGTCGCGGACGGGAGACCGATGGCCGCTTATTCGACTAATCCCCAGCAGAATGAAACTCCTCGGCCAAGGTCTAAGGACGGACGCTGGGGACTCTTAACGCTCTCGTCCCTGTCGCCCATTGGTGGTGTTCCCGCTTCGCCGCTTTCTTCGCCATTTTTGCAAGCGATTTTTTACTCCTTCTGAGTTTCACTTGTTAGATAGCCGCAACACCACACACACACACACACCAATCACATACACAAAAGAAGGCGGAGAAGTGGGCGGGGAAAGTGGCCGATACGAGGAAGGCGTTTTCCCCCTCCTCCGAAGCTTCAAAACGCCCCACTTTAACGCGGTGGGGGCGTATTTCGTGCGTAGGAGTCGACTGGTTTTATTTCACCCTTCTTCCCACAACCCCAGGAGACGTGTGATAGTCAATGTAATTTTCCCTTCACATTTTGGCTGCAGTGCTTTCCAAAAAAACACACGCCCACCAGGTCAGACAGGACAGACCAGGGACAGGCAGACAGAACAGAGGAGGGCGTGGGCTGGCGTTAAGGGCGGAGCCAAAACGCTCCTCCCCTTTTTCGAGTCCCAAAGTGGCCACCTGAGAGACTTCTCTTTTTAAATCTTTCCTCCTTCCGCTGAATCCCCTCAAAGTCCACTGCTTCCCTCGCAACAGCCTGTCTCCTTTCCTCCAACGCCTGATTGGTTTGCTCTCCTGCGGACTTTGGACATGCTTAGCGAGCACCATGTCTGTGGAACTTGACCATCGGGAGCACTTGAAAGGGTGCGTCAGTGTGGATTAATGCGACAATTACCATCCAAACCTGTCCTTCCACTCACAGGAAAAACTTCAAAAAACTCCCGAAGCAGCCGCTTTTTGGCAGGGTTTTTTACTCCCAGAGTCTTGGTCGTCTCCATTTGAGGGGTGAACGATGCTGCGGAGGAGGGGCTAGAGACACGACCGCTCATTTTTTTGGTGGCGTTTTTCATGAACTCCCACACCGTCGCCTGGCCGCGTTTTCGCCGCAAATGGGCCAGCGAGATTTCCTGAGGGGCCGCAGATGTGAGGACCGACAGGCTTCGTAGAATGTGCAGCACCTGGGAGAATCTGAGCCCAGATTGCCTTTTCCAGGTCCACGAGCAACTAAAAGGTGAGTAAATGGGGGAAGGAGCCAATGTCTCCGTCTTTTCAGTTTGTCGCAACACTGCCTGCGGTGGCTTGCCAAAAAGCGACTTTAATTTTCGAGATGCGCTGCGGAAACAAAGCGCAGGGAAAAAAGGGGCGAGGAAGAGGCAAATGCGGTGGGTTCCCATCTGGCCTTTGGTCTTTGAGGACCGTTCACACGGGTTGAATAAGAGGGGAAACCTTTTCTGCTGTAGCAACATGGTCCAAGTTTTCCTCGACTAAAAAAAGCGCCTTTCTTGGGCGCGGGGGAGGCGGAAGGGGGGAAGCATTTCGGTGTCCCATTTCCTCATGGTGTAAAAACACGCGAGTGGCGCCCTCATGGGCCGTCCGTAGAGGGGTAAAAAAAGGGTTCTTTTTCGGGGGGCAGTTGGAGGGGGGGACGCCCACTTTTGGATCGGTCCGATTCGGGACGAATGAGCGAAAACTGCGAGGGGAATGGGTGACTTAAAGCCGGGAAAAAAAAACCCAAAATGATGTGGTCAGCCACGCAGTCACTTTTTCGTGTCTTGCCTCAGGGGGCCAGAAAACTCGAACTTGGGGGGGGCTACAAGAGAGGGTTCGGAAGGCCGACAAAAATCGGGGTTGTCCGCAACCGATACGCGACAGAGTTTTCAGCCCTTCCCGGGGGGGACTTGTCGCGGACGACTCTCTTCCCTCGGTTGAATGCATTATTTCACTGCTCCTGGAAATGTTTCTTCGGCTGGTTTCTCTCCTGCCCGAAGACCCTCGCCGCTTCGCCATGACGTAGCCACGTCAGGGACGCCCCCCAATCTCCTGCCTCTCCGGTCCTCTTCGCCGGTTTATCCCCACCTCTGGCGGAACTTTTCTTCCATATTCGATGGTAGACTTTAGGGACTGCTACGAACCAAGGCAGTCTGTCCGGGACTCTACGGGGGCAAAAAAAAGGGGGCCCACGGTGAAAGAAAGTTCGGCTAGCGGAGGAGGAACACCCGCGTCGAACAGTTTGGATTAAAAGTGACTGTGTCAAAATTTTTGCCTTTACCTGCCCAGTCCCTTCCTCGTTGTCTGGAGGGTTTTTATGGCGTAAGCTTGGAAGAAATGCACCTTTTCCGCTGTTCGGTTGTCGAGATCCCCTTTTAAAGGACCGTCATGCAATGCTTGAGTTAAGAAAGGCTTCAGGCGACACCGGAAAGTGGGAGAGGGGGAGCGAGAGGGCGGCGAGAAGGTAAATCGTGGGGGGGGGGAGGGGGAAGTCGGTGTTTCGCAGGCAAGTCAAAGTAAAAGACTCAGATAAAACTTCTCCCAGAAGGCCACAAACTCCACCGCGTTGGGCCTCTGCACCACTGCGGTGAGTGGAATTTTTGCCACCCGCCGAGGGCAGGAAGAAGCTGCCTATGCGAATGGTCGGGTCGCTGTGGTGTGGTGGAAGTGGAAAGCCGAGGTGATCGCACCGTTTAGGGCAGGGGAATTTCGCGTCGCGATCGTATTAACACCCGCCACACCGCGGTTGTCGCAACTGCTCACCATCGCTCTCTTGTCCCACACCCAGTTTCTCGTTTACGCCGGGGAAGTCTCTGCCTTTCGGAGAGCTCATAGGGGCCGTGAACGTGAGTCCCTCCCACGTAATTCCCCTTGTCTGGAGCTTTCAAGTCCCAGACCAACGCGGCTCCTCAGCCCTTTTCCCGGCCTACTCCTCACCTCCGGGACAAACAGTACCGTCTAGTCTGGCGGCAAAGGCCAGGAATCTCACTTGGTGGCATGCAAATTCGTCCGAGGGGAGTTCTGGCCCATCAGGAGACGAATGTCCGGGGCGTTCACGGAGTCGGATGGCGCTGGAAGCCGAGAGGGGAGACTAAACGACAACGTATGCTGACCAGCACGACGAGAGAAACTGTAGTGTCTTATTGCAAGGAAGGGAAAGCATCTCTTCTGCATGCCACCACGGCTAACAGCCCGGTCTGCCGGTTGTCTGGGACAGGCACGACTGACCAGGCGACTCGGCGTCGCGTCCTCAGCAGAACTCGGCCTAAAGCTAAAGACTGCCACTGGAAGAATTTGCCACTAAAACCTTCGTCCGCCTCGTGGAACACGGAAACGACTCCGCCGAGACGACTGCGGCCCATTCTGAGAAAGTTCTTTTGGACTCATTTGCAGTGAGCATATACTCGTCGCGAAGCCGGAAACACTCATTTTAAGGAGCGCGAACTCCGACCGGAAGCCGTTACCCTGTCACCGCACGCCCGCCTGTCCTCTCCCCGGACTGTTCCTGATCACAACCAGCGGTGATACAGTGATTTTTACTTCCCTTCCAATCCAATTATTCCCTCCTCAAAAGGTGGCATTACGTTTTTCCACTGGCTGTCAAGAAGGAAAAGTTGAGGTTTGGCGGCGAGGGAGAGAGGGAGGCGAACTGCACCCTGCGTCCCCTTGGGGTGCTCCGTCAACAACCTCACTTGTTGTGGCATTCTGGAGTTTTTAGTCTTTTTGAGGCTTTTGGCCTTGAAGCAATCCTCATTAATTTCGACGCCTGACAGCCCAGTAAACATCAGCGAATGGCCCCGGAGAGGCCTCTGACGACCGACAAAACCGGGGGGACAGCGGACTGGTTTGGCGTGAGGTAGTCTCACCTCTTCCCATGCCATCTCCACTTCCTCCCCTCCTCTCCCCTTATTCACAACATTGCTTCCGCTGAGTGAAGAATGATGAAAGTGAGGAATAATTAAGTCGTCCAGAGGCGATGGAGTGCGCTCGCGGGGCCCATGTCACAAGATGCACTTGAATCGGGCTTGTCCTGAGGGTGAAGAGACATAAAAGGCAACACAATATATGCTTTTCCTCCTCATTCTCCTCTTCTTCTTCTTCTTCTTCTTTTTTCCGCTCATAGCCGCTTGTCACTGGTCCTTTTTGTTTTACATAATTACCGTTAGACGACACTTCTTTAACTTTGACGGGGCGGTTAAGGGAGCCTGCGAGAATGCCTGAACCGTGTGGCAGGAGGTGGAAGGCACAAGTGTGGAGCGGAGACGGGAGGGAGGGGAGGAGGGGGCGTAGGGTGAGATGTACTGGGGGGGGCTTATCCGCCGATCAGGCTGAAATAGGTGAATGGAGGGAAAGTTGCAAGAAATGACGCTACCGCTTATAGTCAGGTCCGGTCAAATATTAAACTTATTCTTTGGGCGAATCCAAAACGAATCTTTGTAAATCTAGTCCCAGTTGGCGTTGAAAATCATTTCCCAAGCATTGTCGAGTTTATAATCACATAACTTTGTGGATGTTATACCATCCTCCAACGATGAATTTTCTTGGCTTGGCGTCGCTGAGATGCTACTTATTAAGACATGAGTAGCGTTTGGCACACATCCCATCAAGAGCATGTACATCAGCTAGGAGGACTCCGGTCTTTAGTGCAGCGAAGTCGAGAGAACGTGTTAACATTATAATTCCCTGAAAAATTTGGGAGGAAGGTTGGTAGAATAACAGTCGTGCCCGTGGAAAGCGTCGTTGGCAAGTGAAGAGTTGTATCTCAGGGAAGGCGGGCTAGTCTGGCCACCTTTATAAGTCGAACACTAACCGCCACGAAGTCCTTCAACAACATTCCAACCAAAACAGATATCCTAGCCAGAGTCGAGGATGTCGTCATCTTCCTAATCTTGCTCGCATATGCGACGATTAGTGTAGCACAACTACGCCAAGGGTTCCGGTCGTTTTCTAGTCTCCTAACACTTCCTTCAGTGAAGGCAATTTGTCCATTCAGGGCCATTGACAGTAAAGATAAGATGACCTCTTCGATGTAGCAGAGTGGATTGATGGATTCATAGTTTTCACGCAAATTAGAGGAGACCAAAATTTTCCTTGATCTCTAATCTGACGAAAGCTGATTTACTTCCAATAGACGAGCAAATGACGAAACGCAAATCAGAAGGGCAGAAACTTGTTCCCTTCACCTACCTTGGCACTTTCTTTCAACCTTGACATGGGCAATAAAGATTAAATAAACTTTTGCCGCAATTTATTTGAGAGCCTCACCGTATGAAGCATGAAAATTTTGTCCATGAACAGAGAAGAAGACTGGTAGAACGAGTGTTACCGTAACTACGGAATTTAGAGCGTTCGTGGGAGTCAGAAGTGTCCGATGAATGTTCCTGATAGATTGTTTTGCCAGACAATCAAAAGCAAATATAGTCTTTGATGGATTATGATAAATTCTGGACTCAATTGTCATATTTGACTACCCTCAAATATACAGGCAATAGAAATTGTAAATTAAGTTAGACTAACGTTGATTTAATAAAAATCAGAGCCATTTAAAGGGAATTTTGCTAAAAGATTGTTTGAAAGGCATTCTCTTAATAAATGGAGTGATAATGTGCGAAAGTGTTACCCGCGTGAACGTAAATTGTTACGAAGCGGATGATTTCCTTAGAATTTATCCGAAGACTTCCGACTTTTACAGCGTACGTCCTACGATGTACAATAACAGCAGTCTTACTTCGAGGCGCCGTGGAAGGAGGCTCCAGCCATTCGTAGACTAAGCATGAGGTTAAAAAGGAAGGCGGCAGCTCCGTTGAAAGTGTCATTGTGCATGGAATTTGATCTCACAAAGCTCTCTGCAGATTCCGATAATGATTCGCGATAGTTGTGAAAGACAGTCAAGGTTAACGACTCTGATGTGTAGTTAACTGGCGTTTTTCGGCAACTCATATTCATCAACGTGCTACCGGATATCATTTAACTTGTAATCCACGAAAACTGTCATAAGAATAAAAAATAAATATAACCCTAAGGCAAGAATAACTGTCAAATTGAAAAATACTTTCTCTTAAGGTCTCGTAAGTACTTAACAATGCAACAGACACATAAGCAGAAAATTAAGCGATGGCTTTACAGTTAAGGTTTTTCAAAAGATTATGCAGGTCCGTGGAGGCAGAAAGCAAGGTATGATTTATAAACCCGCGTTAACCTCCGCAATCTGAACGCCTTAAGAGTTCCTCTTTTACTGCTGATGAACAACAATCTTGACTTTCATAAGAAAGAAGGCAGATTGCTGGTTCCTTCCTTGTTATCTCTGAAAATAGTTAGAGGAATTAAGTTTCCTGATGCACATGCTAGTTACAAATTGATAGGTACTAGGAAATACGATGACGATTAAACATAGCACAATTAGCCATTGCAGGAGTTATTAAATTGTGTTCTTGTATAAGAGGCGATGGATACACTAACCTTTCGGTAAATTGTCGAGCAATATTCCCATCGCAATTAACTCCTTTTTGACCTCACTGCCAGTTTAATCTGACTTGTTTTGATTCGGAAGAATATTGCCGCTCAAAGAGAATACATAACAAAAAATCACTTTTGATATAAACATTCATATGTGCATTTCAACAGCGCTTATTCGAATTCAAGATGAACATTGTAAGCAATTCCGCGTGAAAAGTGTTGATAATTTTGAAACTTGCAACAAGGCCGAAAAATAAAATTATAGCCAGCACGCGAATATAAACAAGACAAAGCTGATGTTTAAACCTCTAAACATAAATAAACTTTAAAGGCCTTATAGTATAAAATTTAGTTTAGAAAATTAAGTAAGGAAATTGATTAATTTACATCCGCCGCCATGGGGAAGATCGCGCATTCCAACAGAACAGGTCATACACGCATATAAAAGCAACACTGTTCCGCATCCCTGGTAATTCAGTTTGCAAAACACATCACAGACTACCATGATTTTTTAACATTCTTTGAAAACTGTTCGCCTCTCAAGGTACAAGATTACTTTATAGGAAAGACTAGCGCTGAATGTAGACATTTAAAACAATGCTACTAATGTCCATTTCCAAACACTGCTTTAGAGTCCGTTTTGCTTGACCCTGCCACATCTCTTTAAACTGGCTCCGCAGTTACATATTGTCACCAACGCCAACATTCTGCAAATAATCGCGTCTTTTACGGATGTGCCATATAAGACTGATTAATTCATATTAGATCAGTTCCCGGGGCAAATTCTAACTGTACATTACGAATCATAGGCCAGCTAATAAGGAACTCATAATACTTAAATTTGTGGATACAATGCTCTTAACTTTCAGCGGGGGTAAAATATCGAAAAAATGTCATAAACCAAGACGCTTGATGTTGCTATTGAATCACAACAATTGAACCTTGAATTAATGAGTTTGTAACGATTTCCCTGAGGTTCTCATAAGCTGTAAGTTGCGGAGCTTGTTTTATCTTTGGCGTCATGGTTGTCCTATAACGGCATGAATTACCTTAATTTGTAGTTCCTGGTTAGTGACAAAAGTGAACCGCTTTTGAACTGCACAGGGATGAAGCTCAAGAACAAATCGGACTTTTATTTCGTATTACCTCCTATACACATGGGGATCACAAAGCGCAACCAAAGTTATGTTTCAAGCGGGATTTGGTTTTTATTATTTGGGCCCATTTAATTAATATAGTTGGTCTTCATGCAATACATTCTTCTATGGCAATTTGTTAAATTATCTTTGACGTGTTAGCCTCTATCCAATTACATCCATAGGTTTTACGAAACGGGAAATTTTAAACCTTAATGACGTTATCTTGGTACCGAATAATACTCAAACTCTTCATTACTTTAAATGAGCTATTGCTATCAAATTTCAAGCCTTGGTAATTGGACAGGACTTTTTCAAACGCAGCATCAAAGGGGCTCGCGGTTGGCGCTTAATTTGATTTCATTCCCAATTGCCGGCTTATAGAGTAATTTGATTTGATTGTTTCCCGTTTTCTTGCATCTTCACGTTAGCTAGAGGTACCGATTGGCATATGACCTTCATAAATTAGTTATGCCTGGTTTTGCTTACCTATTTCACATAATACTGGACTGTTTGCACTCTCATGAATCGGACATCGAAAACTAGTCTCAAATAATGGACGTTTGTCTCGTATATAATACTTCTATTCATAATCAAATCTTTGCGGAAATGGATTGTGACTCCGCGTGCGTTGCGCTTATCGCTCGGTCTCCTTCATGTTGCGGTTCTTTTTTACATTTATTATCATGTCCTAATTAACACTTACTGTAACTGCTGTAATTCACCAACGTATTAGTATTATATGGACTTAAAGGTAAAATATGCTCTCTCCAGTTGTTTCCATCTGAATCCTAGCTCAACTCATGTTCCTCTCCAGGAACCGCTTTAAAATTGAGCTCCCCTTCTCAAACGCGCCTTAGTGTCCTTACTGCGTGGTTTCACAAGTCCTAAAACTTTGCAAAATCCCTTAATCATTTCAGCTTCTGACCGCTTACGGAAATTGGGTATTTTACGGTCCTGGGAGTATATTAATTGGGCAGAATGTGAAGGTTTCTAGCAGGTTCATGGGAACATTGATTTTGGGCTAAATGCTGAATCTCACACCTTAATGAAAAGTTTGGTCTTCCTGCCACTTTGAATTATTGCTTTCGAGGTAGACAATGGCGGAGTCCAGCCATATTGGTCCAGATTTTTCGGAACTAGCCCGCTCGTTTCCTACCGCACGTGTAACCCATAAGTCATCAGAGCTGTGTCCTAGATGTATGGTAATTATATCGGCTTTAGGACCCATTACTTTTCCTCTATCTGCGCGTCCCCTTTTCTTGTATGCCACTCTTCCTGGGTGCGAGAGTTCTGTTTGCTTTCGCTTCTGCCTTGCCTGCATAGACTTTTTCTGGCATGGCGAAAGGCAATAACCTCGCAATTATGTTTTTGGTCGGGGATTTTGGGTTAAACGTTATTTCCTGATTCGGGGGTAGGTGTAATAAAAAATTGAACGTTTTTAGGTAAACCGATGATAATTAATCAATTCTCTTTAATTGCCGAAAAACACCCTTACTTAACTGGAAAAAATTTTTTATGTTCCAATCATCAACATACTTGCCATCGTTCACTCAAACCCCGTTTCTCTTCAGTGTAATAGGACGGTTGTTTTGATCCATTTTTTGGAGGAAGTCATTCGTTATTAATGGCGTTATGAAATCTTTCTGATGTTCCCGCCATCTTCCTCACTATTTTTTTCAATCCAATGCTCCCTTAATTTCCATGGCGCTATTTATTCAGCATAAACCATTTGCATTAACTCATGTTGAAAGTGGATTTTTTTGTGGTTTAATCAAATAACATATCGTTATTTCTCTAAGAAGGTCGTACTTTAGGTTGTCGGTGCGGGATTTGTTCATGAGAGGTAGGGACGTCTGGTCCGCTGTAGGACGGTCCGACAAGGTTTCAACAGCAAATCGTCGTATGATTGTCTGAAAAAGTCTCATATCGCAAACCAAATAGGGACATTATTGTCTGTGACGGTTTTAATGCCTCGAACAGGCGTTTTTCTTGGCGAAGGGCGCCACGTTTTGGTTTCTTTCGTAGGTGGACTATTGTATGATACCATTTCTGTCGTCATCACTTTACATTTCGGGCGCGACGCGACCGAGGATGGTGCAGATTGTACGTCTCCATGGATCGAAAATGCCCCTCCTCTGTCCAACTAAAATTGAGTGAACCTAGGCTAATATATCTGTTCTACGCGAACGAAGATGAATCGTGAGTGACGATATAGTGGGAGATGGCCGTCGTATATATCATGATCGGCTAAGATTTTTTCCTTCTTAATATCTTCATTAACCAGACTCAGGCGGCGGTGTTCATGTTTATTTAGGCTCTGCCGTCAGGAAGAAGGGGGGAGGTTGGCGTTAATCTCGCCGTCGGCAGACAAAAAACCGATCTACGAGAGCTTTGATTCTGCAGTCTGAAGTGTGATGTCTCCCTCCTTGGGTGTATTTTTATGGTCTTTTCAACTTTTCATAAAATTAAAGCTCCGTAGTTTCCGATGGCTCTAACAGTATCTAAGCCCACGTTTTTTATCTTTCATATTCCTCACATTATAATCCTGAATTTCGCATGTTTTAATTGGTAAGGAAGCAGGGCGGCATGCAATATTTCATTTTGATCTAGATCCCATTTTATTTTTTACCGTGACCCATGGATTTCTCTTTCGATAAAGAGTGAAATGGACGAAAATTTTCACGTAGGGAGTTTTGTGCTTTTGGGGCCATGAGTAGGCCTTCAAAGACTTCCCATCGAGTAGCCTCGAACTGAATCTCGTTCGGCTGATCAGATCTTTTTCAAAAGCCTGCCGTGTGTCAATCGAACATATTCTTTCTTCTTTGCCACGAAGAACAAAGCATGTGACTTTGTAAGGAAGCGTTCGCTGAAGCCTCTTCAAATCCGGCAGAAGGTGCCTGGAGTTGGCACTTTGTGAGGGTATACGATGTGGGTAAGGACGACACGGACGTTTCAGTCGGGACGGCGAATCCGTCCATTCGAGTCCGTGCTTTCCGCTAGCCAGGCCTTAGCCGTTGGGCACCGGTGATGATATTACGGTCTCTCTTTCGCGCCCCATTTACAGCAATTTGGGGCATGCCTCCTTTTTTTGAGGCGATGTTTAGTGAATCATCGGACTTCTTTGCTATTC
>QEYB01000584.1:0-38670 GCA_017562135.1 Dipylidium caninum | reverse complement strand
AGAGAGAGATTACTTCTATATAGGTCTGCTCTTTGTGTTCAATTGTACGCGGAGTTGTTTTCGCACGTGCGCAATATGCTTTGGATATATTTTTTTTGGTGATTGTATGAGGTTGATAGGTCTCCCACAATTGCCTATATATATGAACACGAGGAACTGTAATGGATTGAGCAACCGAGGCAGTGGTCAATTTCTCCAGGGAACAACCGTCCGAATGTCCTGCCACTGGAGAGTCTGGCGATTGGGTTTCCGAGGCAGCATAGCTTACACGAGCAAGGATGGATGAGAGATTTCCCCTCGGTCCTCACAATTGCCCTGAGAACCAAAACTGTGTACTCGGGCCACATTGACTGGGACAGTGTCCATTCTCGAGAAAACACCTTTAATGTCTGCCACTGGAGAACGTTGGGATTTGTTTGAGGGCAGAATTGCCTTCGCCACGAGAGGGAGATTATGAGAGATTTAGCCCTCGGTCTTCCTGCCTCCGAAGAGGTGGTTGGAAATTGACAAAGAACTCTGCAACCGAGGCAGTGGGGTTCAAGTTCTCCGAGGAAATACACCTTCTAATGGTCTCCCCTGGGAGAACCATTCTTCGGATTTGTTTCGGATTCAGCATTGCTTCGCACGAGCTTAATGGAGATTTGAGAGTTTCAGCGCTCGGTTCCCTCCACACAAATATGCCTGCCGTACGAGACTGTAAACTCGCGTAGACTACCTCTGCAACCCGAGGCCGTGTCATTCTCCGGGAAAATAAACACCTTCATTCTGGCTGGGGAGGGGAGTGGAGAATTTGTTCGAGGAATTAGCCTTTCACACGAGCTAGATGGAGATATTGGGTGTTAGGTCGCATCTTCCAGGAATTGCCCTGACGAACGGAGGGACGAGTATAATCGGGCAGGTTGGATGTTGACGGGCAGTGTCAATTTTCCGAGGAATACACCTTCATTGTCATGCCCCTTGGGAGACCCATCTTTTCGCGAATATTTTTTTCGGAATGCAGCCTTGTACTTCGCACGAGCTAAGAAATGGAGAAAATTTGAGAGATTATTCGCCTCGGTCTCACCACACAAATTGCCTGCCGAACGAGGACTGTATCTCGGGCACATTGAAACTGGACTCCGACAACTACGAGGCATATAGTGGTCAAATTCTTCCGAGGAAATACAACCTCAATGTCGTGGCCACTGGGAGACCCTGTTCTTGCGCGATATGGTTTTCGAGGCGCATTGCTTACAGAGCAGAGAATGGGAAATTTGAAAGAAGATTTCGCCTCGGGGTGCTCCCACAAATTGTCCTGCCGAACGAATAAACCTGTTACTCCGGGCAGGTTTGACTGACTCCTGGACAACCAACGGAAGGCAGTGTCCAAATTCTCTCGAGGAAAAATAACACCTTATGTCTGCCACTTTGGAGACCGTTTCCTCTGCGCGCATTTGTTTCGAGGCAGCCATGCTCGACACGAGCAAGATGGAAGAAATTTGAGAAGATTTTACGCCTCGGTCTTCCCCACAATTGGCCTGCGAACGAGGACTGTACTCGGGCACATTTGACTTGAACTTGCCCCTGGCAACCCGAGGCAGTGTCAATTTCTCTGAGGATAAGCACAACCGTCAAATGTTCCTTGGCCACACTGGGAAGACCGTTTTTCTGCGGAATTGGTTTTTGAGGCCAGCATTGGCCTTCACACGAAGCAAGAAAAGGGAGATTTGAGAGAATTTCCGCCTCGGTCCCAAAAATTGCGTGCCCGAACGGAGGAACGGTTACTCGGGCAGGTTGACTGTTGAACTCGCAACCCCGAAGGCAGTGGGTCAATTCTCGAGGAAAAAAACACCTCGAAATAGTTCGCCACTGGGAGGAAATCCGTGTCTTGCGCGATTTGTTTTCGAGGCAGCAAGCATTGCTTCACACGGACTAGAATGGAGATTTGAATAGATTTTTGCCTCGATCTTCCAGAAATTGCCTGACCGAACGAAAGGAAACAAGTAACTCCGCAGGGTTTTGACTGACTTCTGCAAACCCGAGGCAGTGTCCAATTCTCCGAGGAAATACATCCTTCAATGTCTGCCCCTGGGAGAACCATCTTCGCGAATTTGTTTTTCCCGATGCAGCAATTGCTTCGCATCGATGCTAGAAATGGAGATTGTGAGAGAATTTCCGCCTCGGTTCCACAAATTGCGTGCGTAACAGGAGTACTCGGGCACAATTGAACTGACTCTGGCGGAACCTCGAGGCAGTGGTCAATTCTTCCAGAGGAAATACAACCGTCAATGTCGCCACTGGGAGACATTCGTGCGGCGAAGATTTGTGGTGGCGGCAGATAGTAGAGGCGATTGGCGTTCACACGCCACGAGCAAGATGGGAGATTTGAGAGATTTCGCCTTCGATCTTCCCCCAGAAATTGCTCTGCCGAACGAGGACTGTACTCGGGCACATTGACTGACTCTGCAACCCGAGGCAGTGTTCAATTCTCCGAGGAAACTACACCGTCATGTCTGCCACTGGAGACCATTCTGCGCGATTTGGTTTTCGAGGCAGCATTGCTTCGCCACGAGCAAGATGGAGATTTGAGAGATTTCGCCTTCGATCTTCCAAAAAATTGCCTGCCGAACGCGAGGACTGTACTCGGGCAGGTTGACTGAGCTCTGGCAACCCGAGGCAGTTGTCAATTCTCGAGGAAATACACCTTCAATGTCTGCCACTGGGAGACCTTTCTGCGCGATTTTGTGTTCGAGGCAGCATTGCTTCACACGAGCAAGATGGAGATTTGAGAGATTTCGCCTCGATCTTCCAGAAATTGCCTGCCGAACGAGGACTGTACTCGGGCAGGTTGACTGACTCTGCAAACATCGAGCCAGTGGTCAATTCTCCGAGGAAATACCCATTCAATGTCTGCCCCACTGGAGACCAATTCTGCGCGATTTGTTTCGAGGCAGCATTGCTTCGCACTAGCAAGATGGAGATTTGAGAGATTTTCGCCTCGATCTTCCTGAAATTGCTCCTGCCCGAAACGAGGACTGTACTCGGCACATTGACTTGACTCTGCAACCCGAGGTAGGTCAATTCTCCGAGGAAATACACCTTTCAATGCTGCCAACCTCGGAAGACCATTTCTGCGCGATTTGTTTTCGATGAAGCATTGCTTCGGCCACGAGCGAAGATGGAGATGTTGAGAGATTTCGCCTCGTCTCCCACAGAAATTGCCTGCCGCAACGAAAACTGTACGTTCGGGCAGGTGACTGACTCCTGCAACCGAGTCAAGTGTCAAATTCTCCGAGGAAATACACCCGTCAATGTCTGCAAACTCGGAGACCATTCTGCGCGATTTGTTTCGAGGCAGCAGTTTCGCACGGAGCAGATTGAATGATTGTGAGAAGATTTCGCCTCGGTATCCCACAGTTGCTGCCGCACTTGTTGCAGGTTGACTCGGCTCGCACGAGCAAGTGGTGATGGAGAAAATACATATTGAGAGACCATTTTCGCCGGATTTGTTTCTCTTCCAGAAATGCGTGCGAACGAGGACTGTACTCGGGCAGTTGGACTGACTCTGCAAACCCGAGGCAGTGTCAATTCTCCGAGGAAATACACCGTCAATTGTCTGCCACTCGGGAGACCATTCTGCGCGCATTTGTTTCGAGGCAGCATTGCTTTCACACGAGCAGATGGAGATTTTGAGAGATTTTCGCCTCGATCTTCCAGAAATTGCCTGCCGAACGAGGACTGTAACTCGGGCACAGGTTGACTGACTCTGCAACACGAGTCAGTGTCAATTCTCCGAGGAAATACACCGTCAATGTCTGCAACTCGGAGACCATTCTGCGCCGATTTGTTTCGAGGCAGCATTGCTTCGCACGAGCAAGATGGAGATTTGAGAGATTTCGCCTCGGTCTTCCAGAAATTGCCTGCCGAACGAGGACTGTACTCGGGCATTGACTGACTCTGCAACCGAGGCAGTGTCAATTCTCCGAGGAAAATACACCTTCAATGTCTGCCAATCGGAGACCATTCTGCGCGATTTTTGTTCGAGGCAGCATTGCTTCGCACGAGCAAGATGGAGATTTTGAGAGATTTCGCCTCGATCTTCCAGAAATTGCCTGCCGAACGAGGAACTGTACTCGGGCAGGTTGACTGACTCTGCAACCCGAGGCAGTGTCAATTCTCCGAGGAAATACACCTTCAATGTCTGCCACTGGGAGACCATTCTGCGCGATTTTGTTTCGAGGCAGCATTGCTTCGCACGAGCAAGATGGAGATTTGAGAGATTTCGCCTCGATCTTGCCAGAAATTGCCTGCCGAACGAGGACTGTACTCGGGCAGGTTGACTGAACTCTGCAACACGAGTCAGTGTCAATTCTCCGAGGAAATACACCGTCAATGTCTGCAACTCGGAGGACCATTCTGCGCGATTTTGTTTCGAGGCAGCATTGCTTCGCACGAGCAAGATGGAGATTTGAGAGATTTCGCCTCGGTCTCAGAAATTGCCTGCCGAACGAGGACTGTACTCGGGCAGGTTGACTGACTCTGCAACACGAGTCAGTGTCAATTCTCCGAGGAAATACACCTTCAATGTCTGCCACTGGGAGACCATTCTGCGCGATTTGTTTCGAGGCAGCATTGCTTCGCACGAGCAAGATGGAGATTTGAGAGATTTCGCCTCGATCTTCCAGAAATTGCCTGCCGAAACGAGACTGTAACTCGGGCACATTGACTGACTCTGCAACCCGAGGCAGTGTTCAATTCTCCGAGGAAATACACTTCAATGTCTGCCACTGGGAGACCATTCTGCGCGATTTTGTTTCGAGGCAGCATTGCTTCGCACGAGCAAGATGGAGATTTGAGAGATTTCGCCTCGATCTTCCAGAAATTGCCTGCCGAACTGAGGACTGTTACTCGGGTCATTGACTGACTCTGCAACCCGAGGCAGTGTCAATTCTCCGAGGAAATACACCGTCAATGTCTGCAACTGGGAGACCATTCTGCGCGATTTGTTTCGAGGCAGCATTGCTTCGCACGAGCAAGATGAAGATTTGAGAGATTTCGCCTCGATCTTCCAGAAATTGCCTGCCGAACGAGGACTGTACTCGGGCAGGTTGACTGACTCTGCAACACGAGTCAGTGTCAATTCTCCGAGGAAATACACCGTCAATGTCTGCAACTCGGAGACCATTCTGCGCGATTTGTTTCGAGGCAGCATTGCTTCGCACGAGCAAGATGGAGATTTGAGAGATTTCGCCTCGGTCTCCCACAAATTGCCTGCCGAACGAGGACTGTACTCGGGCAGGTTGACTGACTCTGCAACCCGAGGCAGTGTCAATTCTCCGAGGAAATACACCTTCAATGTCTGCCACTGGGAGACCATTCTGCGCGATTTGTTTCGAGGCAGCATTGCTTCGCACGAGCAAGATGGAGATTTGAGAGATTTCGCCTCGATCTTCCAGAAATTGCCTGCCGAACGAGGACTGTACTCGGGCAGGTTGACTGACTCTGCAACCCGAGGCAGTGTCAATTCTCCGAGGAAATACACCTTCAATGTCTGCCACTGGGAGACCATTCTGCGCGATTTGTTTCGAGGCAGCATTGCTTCGCACGAGCAAGATGGAGATTTGAGAGATTTCGCCTCGATCTTCCAGAAATTGCCTGCCGAACGAGGACTGTACTCGGGCACATTGACTGACTCTGCAACACGAGGCAGTGTCAATTCTCCGAGGAAATACACCTTCAATGTCTGCCACTGGGAGACCATTCTGCGCGATTTGTTTCGAGGCAGCATTGCTTCGCACGAGCAAGATGGAGATTTGAGAGATTTCGCCTCGGATCTCCCAGAAATTGCCTGCCGAACGAGGACTGTACTCGGGCAGGTTGACTGACTCTGCAACCACGAGCAGTGTCAATTCTCCGAGAAATACACCGTCAATGTCTGCAACTCTGGGGAGACCATTCTGCGCGATTTGTTTCGAGGCAGCATTGCTTCGCACGAGCAAGATGGAGATTTGAGAGATTTCGCCCTCGTCTTCCACAAATTGCCTGCCGAACGAGGACTGTACTCGGGCAGGTTGACTGACTCTGCAACACGAGGCCAGTGTCAATTCTCCGAGGAAATACACCTTCAATGTCTGCCACTCAGGGAGACCATTCTGCGCGATTTGTTTCGAGGCAGCATTGCTTCGCACGAGCAAGATGGAGATTTGAGAGATTTCGCCTCGGATCTTCCAGAAATTGCCTGCCGAACGAGGACTGTACTCGGGCAGGTTGACTGACTCTGCAACACGAGGCAGTGTCAATTCTCCGAGGAAATACACCTTCAATGTCTGCAACTCGGAGACCGTTCTGCGCGATTTGTTTTCGAGGCAGCATTGCTTTCGCACGAGCAAGATGGAGATTTGAGAGATTTCGCCTCGATCTCCCAGAAATTGCCTGCCGAACGAGGACTGTACTCGGGCATTGACTGACTCTGCAACCACGAGGCAGTGTCAATTCTCCGAGGAAATACACCTTCAATGTCTGCCACTGGGAGACCATTCTGCGCGATTTGTTTCGAGGCAGCATTGCTTCGCACGAGCAAGATGAGATTTTGAGAGATTTCGCCTCGATCTTCCAGAAATTGCCTGCCGAACGAGGACTGTACTCGGGCAGGTTGACTGACTCTGCAACCACGAGGCAGTGTCAATTCTCCGAGGAAATACACCTTCAATGTCTGCCACTCGGAGACCATTCTGCGCGATTTGTTTCGAGGCAGCATTGCTTCGCACGAGCAAGATGGAGATTTGAGAGATTTCGCCTCGATCTTCATTGAAATTGCCTGCCGAACGAGGACTGTACTCGGGCAGGTTGACTGACTCTGCAACACGAGGCAGTGTCAATTCTCCGAGGAAATACACCTTCAATGTCTGCCACGGAGACCATTCTGCGCGATTTGTTTCGAGGCAGCATTGCTTCGCACGAGCAAGATGGAGATTTGAGAGATTTCGCCTCGTCTCCCAGAAATTGCCTGCCGAACGAGGACTGTACTCGGGCAGGTTGACTGACTCTGCAACACGAGGCAGTGTCAATTCTCCGAGGAAATACACCTCAATGTCTGCAACTCGGAGACCATTCTGCGCGATTTGTTTCGAGCAGCATTGCTTCGCACGAGCAAGATAAGATTTGAGAGATTTCGCCTCGATCTTCCAGAAATTGCCTGCCGAACGAGGACTGTACTCGGGCAGGTTGACTGACTCTGCAACCGAGGCAGTGTCAATTCTCCGAGGAAATACACCTTCAATGTCTGCAACTCGGAGACCATTCTGCGCGATTTGTTTCGAGGCAGCATTGCTTCGCACGAGCAAGATGGAGATTTGAGAGATTTCGCCTCGATCTTCCAGAAATTGCCTGCCGAACGAGGACTGTACTCGGGCAGGTTGACTGACTCTGCAACACGAGGCAGTGTCAATTCTCCGAGGAAATACACCTTCAATGTCTGCCACTGGGAGACCGTTCTGCGCGATTTGTTTCAAGGCAGCATTGCTTCGCACGAGCAAGATGGAGATTTGAGAGATTTCGCCTCGGATCTTCCAGAAATTGCCTGCGAACGAGGACTGTACTCGGGCAGGTTGACTGACTCTGCAACACGAGGCAGTGTCAATTCTCCGAGGAAATACACCTTCAATGTCTGCCACTGGGAGACCGTTCTGCGCGATTTGTTTCGAGGCAGCATTGCTTCGCACGAGCAAGATGGAGATTTGAGAGATTTCGCCTCGGTCTTCCACAAATTGCCTGCCGAACGAGGACTGTACTCGGGCAGGTTGACTGACTCTGCAACCCGAGGCAGTGTCAATTCTCCGAGGAAATACACCTTCAATGTCTGCAACTGGGAGACCATTCTGCGCGATTTGTTTCGAGGAAGCATTGCTTCGCACGAGCAAGATGGAGATTTGAGAGATTTCGCCTCGATCTTCCAGAAATTGCCTGCCGAACGAGGACTGTACTCGGGCAGGTTGACTGACTCTGCAACACGAGGCAGTGTCAATTCTCCGAGGAAATACACCTTCAATGTCTGCCACTGGGAGACCGTTCTGCGCGATTTGTTTCGAGGCAGCATTGCTTCGCACGAGCAAGATGGAAGATTTGAGAGATTTCGCCTCGGTCTCCCACAAATTGCCTGCCGAACGAGGACTGTACTCGGGCAGGTTGACTGACTCTGCAACCGAGGCAGTGTCAATTCTCCGAGGAAATACACCGTCAATGTCTGCAACTCGGAGACCGTTCTGCGCGATTTGTTTCGAGGCAGCATTGCTTCGCACGAGCAAGATGGAGATTTGAGAGATTTCGCCTCGATCTTCCAGAAATTGCCTGCCGAACGAGGACTGTACTCGGGCACATTGACTGACTCTGCAACCCGAGGCAGTGTCAATTCTCCGAGGAAATACACCGTCAATGTCTGCCACTGGAGACCATTCTGCGCGATTTGTTTCGAGGCAGCATTGCTTCGCACGAGCAAGATGGAGATTTGAGAGATTTCGCCTCGATCTTCCAGAAATTGCCTGCCGAACGAGGACTGTACTCGGGCAGGTTGACTGACTCTGCAACCCGAGGCAGTGTCAATTCTCCGAGGAAATACACCTTCAATGTCTGCAACTGGGAGACCATTCTGCGCGATTTGTTTCGAGGCAGCATTGCTTCGCACGAGCAAGATGGAGATTTGAGAGATTTCGCCTCGATCTTCCAGAAATTGCCTGCCGAACGAGGACTGTACTCGGGCAGGTTGACTGACTCTGCAACACGAGGCAGTGTCAATTCTCCGAGGAAATACACCTTCAATGTCTGCCACTGGGAGACCATTCTGCGCGATTTGTTTCGAGGCAGCATTGCTTCGCACGAGCAAGATGGAGATTTGAGAGATTTCGCCTCGATCTTCCAGAAATTGCCTGCCGAACGAGGACTGTACTCGGGCAGGTTGACTGACTCTGCAACACGAGGCAGTGTCAATTCTCCGAGGAAATACACCGTCAATGTCTGCACTGGGAGACCATTCTGCGCGATTTGTTTCGAGGCAGCATTGCTTCGCACGAGCAAGATGGAGATTTGAGAGATTTCGCCTCGATCTTCCACAAATTGCCTGCCGAACGAGGACTGTACTCGGGCAGGTTGACTGACTCTGCAACACGAGTCAGTGTCAATTCTCCGAGGAAATACACCGTCAATGTCTGCCAACTGGGAGACCATTCTGCGCGATTTGTTTCGAGGCAGCATTGCTTCGCACGAGCAAGATGGAGATTTGAGAGATTTCGCCTCGATCTTCCAGAAATTGCCTGCCGAACGAGGACTGTACTCGGGCAGGTTGACTGACTCTGCAACACGAGGCAGTGTCAATTCTCCGAGGAAATACACCGTCAATGTCTGCCACTGGGAGACCGTTCTGCGCGATTTGTTTCGAGGCAGCATTGCTTCGCACGAGCAAGATGGAGATTTGAGAGATTTCGCCTCGATCTTCCAGAAATTGCCTGCCGAACGAGGACTGTACTCGGGCAGGTTGACTGACTCTGCAACACGAGGCAGTGTCAATTCTCCGAGGAAATACACCTTCAATGTCTGCCACTGGGAGACCATTCTGCGCGATTTGTTTCGAGGCAGCATTGCTTCGCACGAGCAAGATGGAGATTTGAGAGATTTCGCCTCGATCTTCCCGAAATTGCCTGCCGAACGAGGACTGTACTCGGGCAGGTTGACTGACTCTGCAACACGAGGCAGTGTCAATTCTCCGAGGAAATACACCGTCAATGTCTGCAACTCGGAGACCATTCTGCGCGATTTGTTTCGAGGCAGCATTGCTTCGCACGAGCAAGATGGAGATTTGAGAGATTTCGCCTCGATCTTCCAGAAATTGCCTGCCGAACGAGGACTGTACTCGGGCAGGTTGACTGACTCTGCAACACGAGGCAGTGTCAATTCTCCGAGGAAATACACCGTCAATGTCTGCAACTGGAGACCATTCTGCGCGATTTGTTTCGAGGCAGCATTGCCTTCGCACGAGCAAGATGGAGAATTTGAGAGGATTTCGCCTCGATTCTCTTCCCAGAAATTGCCTGCCGAACGAGGACTGTACTCGGGCATTGACTGACTCTGCAACACGAGGCAGTGTCAATTCTCCGAGGAAATACACCGTCAATGTCTGCCACTGGGAGACCGTTCTGCGCGATTTGTTTCGAGGCAGCATTGCTTCGCACGAGCAAGATGGAGATTTGAGAGATTTCGCCTCGGTCTCCCAGAAATTGCCTGCCGAACGAGGACTGTACTCGGGCAGGTTGACTGACTCTGCAACACGAGGCAGTGTCAATTCTCCGAGGAAATACACCTTCAATGTCTGCCACTGGGAGACCATTCTGCGCGATTTGTTTCGAGGCAGCATTGCTTCGCACGAGCAAGATGGAGATTTGAGAGATTTCGCCTCGGTCTTCCACAAATTGCCTGCCGAACGAGGACTGTACTCGGGCACATTGACTGACTCTGCAACCCGAGGCAGTGTCAATTCTCCGAGGAAATACACCTTCAATGTCTGCAACTCGGAGACCATTCTGCGCGATTTGTTTCGAGGCAGCATTGCTTCGCACGAGCAAGATGGAGATTTGAGAGATTTCGCCTCGATCTTCCAGAAATTGCCTGCCGAACGAGGACTGTACTCGGGCAGGTTGACTGACTCTGCAACACGAGCAGTGTCAATTCTCCGAGGAAATACACCTTCAATGTCTGCAACTGGGAGACCATTCCTGCGCGATTTGTTTCGAGGCAGCATTGCTTCGCACGAGCAAGATGGAGATTTGAGAGATTTCGCCTCGATCTTCCAGAAATTGCCTGCCGAACGAGGACTGTACTCGGGCACATTGACTGACTCTGCAACCCGAGGCAGTGTCAATTCTCCGAGGAAATACACCTTCAATGTCTGCCACTCGGAGACCATTCTGCGCGATTTGTTTCGAGGCAGCATTGCTTCGCACGAGCAAGATGGAGATTTGAGAGATTTCGCCTCGGTCTCCCACAAATTGCCTGCCGAACGAGGACTGTACTCGGGCAGGTTGACTGACTCTGCAACACGAGTCAGTGTCAATTCTCCGAGGAAATACACCGTCAATGTCTGCCACTGGGAGACCATTCTGCGCGATTTGTTTCGAGGCAGCATTGCTTCGCACGAGCAAGATGGAGATTTGAGAGATTTCGCCTCGATCTTCCAGAAATTGCCTGCCGAACGAGGACTGTACTCGGGCAGGTTGACTGACTCTGCAACACGAGGCAGTGTCAATTCTCCGAGGAAATACACCTTCAATGTCTGCCACTGGGAGACCTTCTGCGCGATTTGTTTCGAGGCAGCATTGCTTCGCACGAGCAAGATGGAGATTTGAGAGATTTCGCCTCGATCTTCCAGAAATTGCCTGCCGAACGAGGACTGTACTCGGGCACATTGACTGACTCTGCAACACGAGGCAGTGTCAATTCTCCGAGGAAATACACCTTCAATGTCTGCCACTGGGAGACCATTCTGCGCGATTTGTTTCGAGGCAGCATTGCTTCGCACGAGCAAGATGGAGATTTGAGAGATTTCGCCTCGATCTTCCAGAAATTGCCTGCCGAACGAGGACTGTACTCGGGCAGGTTGACTGACTCTGCAACACGAGTCAGTGTCAATTCTCCGAGGAAATACACCGTCAATGTCTGCAACTCGGAGACCATTCTGCGCGATTTGTTTCGAGGCAGCATTGCTTCGCACGAGCAAGATGGAGATTTGAGAGATTTCGCCTCGGTCTCCCACAAATTGCCTGCCGAACGAGGACTGTACTCGGGCAGGTTGACTGACTCTGCAACACGAGCAGTGTCAATTCTCCGAGGAAATACACCTTCAATGTCTGCAACTCGGAGACCATTCTGCGCGATTTGTTTTCGAGGCAGCATTGCTTCGCACGAGCAAGATGGAGATTTGAGAGATTTCGCCTCGATCTCCCCAGAAATTTGCCTGCCGAACGAGGACTGTACTCGGGCATTGACTGACTCTGCAACACGAGGCAGTGTCAATTCTCCGAGGAAATCTTAGGCACTTCAATGTCTGCCACTCGGAGACCGTTCTGCGCGATTTTGTTTCGATTGGCAGCATTGCTTCGCACGAGCAAGATGGAGATTTGAGAGATTTCGCCTCGATCTTCCACAAATTGCCTACGAACGAGGACTGTACTCGGGCAGGTTGACTGACTCTGCAACACGAGTCAGTGTCCAATTCTCCGAGGAAATACACCTTCAATGTCTGCCACTGGGAGACCATTCTGCGCGATTTGTTTCGAGGCAGCATTGCTTCGCACGAGCAAGATGGAGATTTGAGAGATTTCGCCTCGATCTTCCACAAATTGCCTGCCGAACGAGGACTGTACTCGGGCAGGTTGACTGACTCTGCAACACGAGGCAGTGTCAATTCTCCGAGGAAAATTACACCTTTCAATGTCTGCCACTGGGAGACCCATTCTGCGCGATTTGTTTCGAGGCAGCATTGCTTCGCACGAGCAAGATGGAGATTTGAGAGATTTCGCCTCGATCTTCCAGAAATTGCCTGCCGAACGAGGACTGTACTCGGGCAGGTTGACTGACTCTGCAACACGAGGCAGTGTCAATTCTCCGAGGAAATACACCGTCAATGTCTGCAACTCGGAGACCATTCTGCGCGATTTGTTTCGAGGCAGCATTGCTTCGCACGAGCAAGATGGAGATTTGAGAGATTTCGCCTCGATCTTCCAGAAATTGCCTGCCGAACGAGGACTGTACTCGGGCACATTGACTGACTCTGCAACCCGAGGCAGTGTCAATTCTCCGAGGAAATACACCTTCAATGTCTGCCACTGGGAGACCATTCTGCGCGATTTGTTTCGAGGCAGCATTGCTTCGCACGAGCAAGATGGAGATTTGAGAGATTTCGCCTCGATCTTCCACAAATTGCCTGCCGAACGAGGACTGTACTCGGGCAGGTTGACTGACTCTGCAACACGAGGCAGTGTCAATTCTCCGAGGAAATACACCTTCAATGTCTGCCACTGGGAGACCGTTCTGCGCGATTTGTTTCAAGGCAGCATTGCTTCGCACGAGCAAGATGGAGATTTGAGAGATTTCGCCTCGATCTTCCAGAAATTGCCTGCCGAACGAGGACTGTACTCGGGCACATTGACTGACTCTGCAACCCGAGGCAGTGTCAATTCTCCGAGGAAATACACCTTCAATGTCTGCCACTGGGAGACCGTTCTGCGCGATTTGTTTCGAGGCAGCATTGCTTCGCACGAGCAAGATGGAGATTTGAGAGATTTCGCCTCGATCTTCCAGAAATTGCCTGCCGAACGAGGACTGTACTCGGGCACATTGACTGACTCTGCAACACGAGGCAGTGTCAATTCTCCGAGGAAATACACCTTCAATGTCTGCACTGGGAGACCATTCTGCGCGATTTGTTTCGAGGCAGCATTGCTTTTCGCACGAGCAAGATGGAGATTTGAGAGATTTCGCCTCGATCTTCCACAAATTGCCTGCCGAACGAGGACTGTACTCGGGCACGTTGACTGACTCTGCAACACGAGGCAGTGTCAATTCTCCGAGGAAATACACCTTCAATGTCTGCCACTGGAGACCATTCTGCGCGATTTGTTTCGAGGCAGCATTGCTTCGCACGAGCAAGATGGAGATTTGAGAGATTTCGCCTCGATCTTCCAGAAATTGCCTGCCGAACGAGGACTGTACTCGGGCAGGTTGACTGACTCTGCAACACGAGGCAGTGTCAATTCTCCGAGGAAATACACCTTCAATGTCTGCCACTGGGAGACCGTTCTGCGCGATTTGTTTCGAGGCAGCATTGCTTCGCACGAGCAAGATGGAGATTTGAGAGATTTCGCCTCGATCTTCCAGAAATTGCCTGCCGAACGAGGACTGTACTCGGGCAGGTTGACTGACTCTGCAACACGAGGCAGTGTCAATTCTCCGAGGAAATACACCGTCAATGTCTGCAACTCGGAGACCATTCTGCGCGATTTGTGTCGAGGAAGCATTGCTTCGCACGAGCAAGATGGAGATTTGAGAGATTTCGCCTCGATCTTCCAGAAATTGCCTGCCGAACGAGGACTGTACTCGGGCAGGTTGACTGACTCTGCAACACGAGGCAGTGTCAATTCTCCGAGGAAATACACCTTCAATGTCTGCAACTGGGAGACCGTTCTGCGCGATTTGTTTCAAGGCAGCATTGCTTCGCACGAGCAAGATGGAGATTTGAGAGATTTCGCCTCGGTCTCCCACAAATTGCCTGCCGAACGAGGACTGTACTCGGGCAGGTTGACTGACTCTGCAACACGAGGCAGTGTCAATTTCTCCGAGGAAATACACCTTCAATGTCCTGCCACTGGGAGACCGTTCTGCGCGATTTGTATTTCGAGGCAGCATTGCTTCGCACGAGCAAGATGGAGATTTGAGAGATTTCGCCTCGGATCTCCCAGAAATGCCTGCCGAACGAGGACTGTACTCGGGCAGGTTGACTGACTCTGCAACACGAGGCAGTGTCAATTCTCCGAGGAAAATACACCGTCAATGTCTGCAACTCGGAGACCGTTCTGCGCGATTTGTTTCGAGGCAGCATTGCTTCGCAACGAGCAAGATGGAGATTTGAGAGATTTCGCCTCGATCTTCCACAAATTGCCTGCCGAACGAGGACTGTACTCGGGCAGGTTTGACTGACTCTGCAACACGAGTCAGTGTCAATTCTCCGAGGAAATACACCGTCAATGTCTGCACTGGGAGACCGTTCTGCGCGATTTGTGTCGAGGAAGCATTGCTTCCACGAGCAAGAGGGAGATTTGAGAGATTTCGCCTCGATCTTCCACAAATTGCCTGCCGAACGAGGACCTGTACTCGGCAGGTGACTGACTCTGCAACACGAGCCCAGTGTCAATTCTCCGAGGAAATACACGTCAATCTGCAACTGGGATACCGTTCTGCGTGACTTGTGTCGAGGCAGCATTGCTTCGCACGAGCTAGATGGAGATTTGAGAGATTTCGCCTCGATCTTCCAGAAAATTGCCTGCCGAACGAGGACTGTACTCGGGCAGGTTGACTGACTCTGCAACACGAGTCAGTGTCAATTTCTCCGAGGAAATTACACCTTCAATGTCTGCACTGGGAGACCGTTTCTGCGCGATTTGTGTCGAGGCAGCATTGCTTCGCACGAGCAAGATGGAGATTTGAGAGATTTCGCCTCGTCTTCCAGAAATTGCCTGCCGAACGAGGACTGTACTCGGGCAGGTTGGACTGACTCTGCAACACGAGGCAGTGTCAATTCTCCGAGGAAATACACCTTCATTGTCTGCCATGTCTTGCAACTCGGAGACCGTTCTGCGCGCGTTTGTTCGAGGCAGCATTGGGCTTCGCACGAGCAAGATGGAGATTTGAGAGATTTCGCCTCGGTCTTCCCAAATTGCGTGCCGAACGAGGACTGTACTCGGGCAGGTTGACTGACTCTGCAAACGAGTCCCAGTGTCAATTCTCCGAGGAAATACACCGTCAATGTCTGCAACTCGGAGACCAATTGCTGCGCGATTTGTTTCGAGGCAGCATTTGCTTCGCCACGAGCAAGATGGAGATTTGAGAGATTTTTCGCCTCGATCTTCCAGAAATTGCCTGCCGAACGAGGACTGTACTCGGGCAGGTTGACTGACTCTGCAACACGAGCAGTGTCAATTCTCCGAGGAAATACACCGTCAATGTCTGCAACTGGGAGACCGTTCTGCACGATTTGTTTCGAGGCAGCATTGCTTCGCACGAGCAAGATGGAGATTTTGAGAGATTTTCGCCTCGTCTCCACAAATTGCCTGCCCGAGAACGAGGACTGACTCGGGAGGTATTCTGCGGTTGCGTCAAACTTTCGGACTCTGCAACACGATCTGTGTCAATTCTCCGAGGAAATACACCGTCAATGTCTGCCAACTCGGAGACCATTCTGCGCGATTTGTTTCGAGGCAGCATTGCTTCGCACGAGCAAGATGGAGATTTGAGAGATTTCGCCTCGATCTTCCAGAAATTGCCTGCCGAACGAGGACTGTACTCGGGCAGGTTGACTGACTCTGCAACACGAGGCAGTGTCAATTCTCCGAGGAAATACACCGTCAATGTCTGCAACTCGGAGACCATTCTGCGCGATTTGTTTCGAGGCAGCATTGCTTCGCACGAGCAAGATGGAGATTTGAGAGATTTCGCCTCGATCTTCCAGAAATTGCCTGCCGAACGAGGACTGTACTCGGGCAGGTTGACTGACTCTGCAACACGAGGCAGTGTCATTCTCCGAGGAAATACACCGTCAATGTCTGCCAACTGGGAGACCGTTCTGCGCGATTTTGTTTCGAGGCAGCATTGCTTCGCACGAGCAAGATGGAGATTTGAGAGATTTCGCCTCGGTCTCCCACAAATTGCCTGCCGAACGAGGACTGTACTCGGGCAGGTTGACTGACCTCTGCAACCCGAGGCAGTTGTCAATTCTCCGAGGAAAATACACCTTCAATGTCTGCCACTGGAGACCATTCTGCGCGATGTTGACTGACCTTTCGAGGCAGCATTGCTTCGCACAAGAGCAGATGGAGATTTGAGAGATTTCGCCTCGATCTTCCCAGAAATTGCGTTGCCGAACGAGGACTGTACTCGCAGGTTTGACTGACTCTGCAACACGCGAGGTCAGTGTCAATTCTCCGAGGAAATACACCTTCAATGTCTGGCCACTGGGAGACCGTTCTGCGCGATTTGTTTCGAGGCAGCATTTTGCTCCACAAGAGCAAGAGGAGATTGAGAGATTTCGCCTCGGTCGATTCCCAAATTGCGTGCCCGAAGAGGACTGTACTCGGGCAGCAGTTGACTGACTCTGACGAGGCTGGAAATACACCTTTCTGCGATTTAGGCTGATTTCGCCAGTCGCTTGAGGCTGAGAGATTTCTCGATCTTCCAGAAATTGCCTGCCGAACGAGGACTGTTAACTCGGGCAGGTTGGGACTGACTCTGCAACACGAGGCAGTGTCAATTCTCGAGGAAATACAACCTTCAATGTCTGCCAACTGGGAGACCGTTTCTTGCGGCGATTGTGTTTCGAGGCAGCATTGCTTCCACAAGAGCAAGAGGGAGATTTGAGAGATTTCGCCTCGGTCTCCCACAAATTGCCTTGCCCGAACGAGGACATTGACTGACTCTGCAACCCGAGGCAGTGTCTGCCACTGGAGACCTCTGCAACCACGACGTCTTCGCTTCACCGACGCTAGAATGGAGATTTGAGAGATTTCGTTCGGTCTGTGCCTCCGAACGAAAGGAACTGTAATTCTCCGAGGAAATACACCTTCAATGTCTGCCACTGGGAGACGTTCTGCGCGATTTGTTTCAAGGCAGCATTGCTTCGCACGAGCAAGATGGAGATTTGAGAGATTTCGCCTCGGTTCCACAAATTGCCTGCCGAACGAGGACTGTACTCGGGCAGGTTGACTGACTCTGCAACACGAGTCAGTGTCAATTCTCCGAGGAAATACACCTTCAAATGTCTGCAACGAGACCTTTGACTCTGCGCGATTTTGTTGCGGCAGCATTGCTTCGCACGAGCCAGATGGAGATTTGTGAGAGATTTCGCCTCGATCTTCCAGAAATTGCCTGCCCGAACGAGGACTGTACTCGGGCAGGTTGACTGACTCTGCAACACGAGTCAGTGTCAATTCTCCGAGGAAATACACCGTCAATGTCTGCCACTGGAGACCGTTCTGCAATTTGTTTTCGAGGCAGCATTGCTTCGCACGAGCAAGATGGAGATTTGAGAGATTTCGCCTCGAAATCTTCCAGAAATTGCCTGCCGAACCGAAGGGACTGTACTCGGGCATGGTTTGACTGACTCCTGCCAACACGAGTCCAGTGTCAATTCTCCGAGGAAATACACCGTCAATGTCTGCAACTCGGAGACCATTCTGCGCGATTTGTTTCGAGGAAGCATTGCTTCGCACGAGCAAAGATGGAGATTTGAGAGATTTCGCCCTCGATCTTCCAGAAATTGCCTGCCCATAACGAGGACTGTACTCGGGCAGGTTGACTGACTCTGCAACGGCAGTGTCAATTCTCCGAGGAAATACACCGTCAATCTGCAAATCGGAGACCATTCTGCGCCATTTGTTTCGAGGGCAGCATTGCTTCGCACGAGCAAGATGAAGATTTGAGAGATTTCGCCTCGCTGCCGATCGAGGACTGTACTCGGCAGGTGCTGACTCTGCAAACACGAGGCTCAATTCTCCGAGGAATACACCTTCATGTCTGCCAACTGGTAGACCGTTCTGCTGCGATTTGTTTCGAGGAAGCATTGCTTCGCACAGCAAGATGGAGATTTGAGAGATTTCCGCAAATTGCCGCCGACGAGGACTGTACTGGAGATTTGACAAAATTTAGCCTCGATGCACGTATAGACAATTAGAGATTATAGACCCACACTTCTTGCGTGTCTCCCTACCGAGAATCTTCACAGTCCCATACATGTACTCGGTACAGGTTGACTGACTCTTGCAACACGAGGAGTGTCAATTCTCCGAGGAAATACACCTTCAATCTCTGCCACTGGGAGACCGTTTCTTGCGCGATGTGTGCGAGGAAGCATGCTCCCCAAGAGCTAGAGGGAGATTTGAGAGATTTCGCATCTCCGGATCTCCCATCAAATGCCTGGTCGCACCTCTATACTATCTCTGTGCAACTCGGGCACATTGGACTGACTCTGCAACCCGAGGCAGTGTCAATTCTCCGAGGAAATATACACTTCAATGTCTGCCACCGGGGAGGGACCGTTCTGGCGCGATGTGTGTCGAGGAACAGGCATTGCTCCACAAGAGCTAGAGGAGATTTGGAGAGATTTCGCCTTCGCGTCTCCCACACAATCTGCCTCTCTGAGATGAGCGAGGTATCTATCGGTCATGGATAGCGAAACCTCAACGAGGCGAAGAAATATCTCACATTCCGGTGGCTCGAGGATTTAATAGCACTTCAACACCGTCCTCGCTCATTCGATACTCTCTCTCCACTCTCCAGGATTCTATGCGCCAACATCATTTCCTACAAGAGGCTATGCGGGCGAGTGAGATTTGAAGTGTCGATCATTCAGTAACGATTGTGCAACATACTACGTGCTGCCCACTCAATAAACATCTGACCAATGACCTTATATCCAATAAATTATATCCTGCGGCAAGACCATTGGGCATTAGCACTTCTAATGGCGGCCGATGCGAGCGTCAACGTCGACGACACTGCGTGGGAACCAGCCCTCTCCACTTGTGTCGAAGGAAGCATTGCTTCCCCGAGCTACATTGGAGATTTGAGAGATTTCGTTTCGGCTCTCCCAGGAAATTGCCTGCCGAACGAGGACTTTTACTCGGGCAGGTTCGACTGACTTGCAACCCGACGGAGACGCTCGTTCTCTCCTATGACACGACGAAAATATCACCTTCAAATTGTGTCTTGCACGGTAAACACATATAATGCGATGTTGTGTCGACGGAAGGCATTGCTCACAAGCTAGAGGAGATTTGAGAGATTCGCGGCTCGGCGTCTCCCAACACAATGGCGGTAGCCCGAAACACTGACGCAACCTTGTCACTACGGCGAACCCGTCTGAGCTCACTCTGCAGACACCCGATGCAGTTCAATTGTCTCCGAGACCATACTGCATTCAATCAGTCTGCTCGCACAATCCCGGCACCGTTGTTCAAGCTTTTCACTCCTCTCGTGAGGAATGTTCCACTCTCTCTCTCACTATGTAAGCGTAGAGAGTATCGATGCGTAATCAACCTCCTCAGGCTCCTCCACAAACTCTCAACGAACACACCTCATCGAACGAGGATTGCTACTCGGGCACATTGACTGACTCTGCAACCCGAACGCTCAGTAGTCAATACGTCTCTCTCATCCTGATCGGAGCCCATACACCCTCACCTGTCTGCCCACTCGAACTTAGGGAGACCGATCTGCAGACTCTTGTGTCGAGAAGCATTTGACTTCCACGCGAGCTAGATGGAGACCTCTCACCAGAGCTTCCATACAAAATATTCGTCTCCCAGAAATGCCTGCCCGAACGAGGACAAATTGTACTCTGCAGGTTGACGACTCTGCAACCCGAGGCCTCCAATTCTCCGAGGAAATACACAATGTTGCACTTATGAGTGGATGCCGTTTGCGGTACGAATGTTGAGTTACAATGGCGAGCAGTGTGCGACATATTGTTAAGACTTGTGATATGTTATCTTCGCCTCGGTGTCCCACAAATCTCCTTGCTTTTCACCGAACGAGATCCTTAAGCTACGCTCCTGGCAGTGTCAAATTCTTCCGAGGATAATTTACACCTTCAATGTCTGGCAACTCGGAGACCTTTCTGCGCGATATTTTGTTGCAAGGGCAGCATTGCTTCGCACGAGCCAGATGGAGATTGTGAGATTTGCCTCGATCTTTCCAGAAATTGCCTTGCCCAACGACTTACTCGCGGCAGGTTGACTGGACTCTGCAACACGAGTCAGTGTCAATTCTTCCGAGGAAATACACCGTAATCGTCTGCCACTGGGAGACCGCCCATTCTGCACGCTTTATTTCAAGGCAGCATTGCTTGCACGAGCAGATGGAATTTTGAGAGATTTCGCTCGATCTTCAGAAATTGCACTGCCAACGAGGACTGTACTCGGCAGGTTGACTGACTCTGCAACACGAGTCAGTTGTCAATTCTCCGAGGAAATACACGTCAATGTCGCAAACTCGAGAGACCTTCTCGCCATTTGTTTCGAGGCAGCATTGTGCTTCGCACGGAGCAGATGGAGATTTGAAAAGAAGCCTCGAGTCTTGAAATTTGGCACTGCCGAACGAGGACTTGTACTCGGGCAGGTTGACTGACGTCTGCAACCACGAGGTCAGTGTCAATCTCCCGAGGAAATACACCGTCACGTACTGCACTGGGAGACCGATCTGCCGTGACTTGTGTCGCAGGAAGCATTCTTCACGAGCTAGCATGGAATTTGAAGAGATTTCGTTTCGATTTTCCCACCAAAATTTGCCTGCCGAACGAGGACTGTTTACTTACGGGCAGGTTCTCTGTACTCTGTGCTATACTCTCCGCCCTTATGTCATTCTAACAAACAGGGCCATAATACTACCGTCGAGATGTGCTGCACTCCACGCTGGAGACCATGTCTGTGCGACAGTGTAATTATCTCTTATCCATATTCGTGGGCCTCCCGCCTACTTGCTCTCTTCTCAGCGACGATTTAAACGCCAATAATATACACAAGGCGAAGACTACTGGCGGCTCCATTGTTACGATAGTAAACTCATTGCAACACGAGGCAGGTCAACTCCGAGAAATACACCTTCAAAGTCTGCCACTGGGATCCGTTCTCACGGCTCCCAGATGCACCGGAGAACCATGAGATTTGAGAGATTTGAATTACCGAAACGTCTCAAGGCCCACAGTCCGCCCGAAATACGTGTAACTAAACATATCCCTTCCACATGTACACAAACGGCGTCTTTATTACCGACTCGGTTTTTTTTCTTTTTTTCCCAAGTGGCAACGAGGATTTCCTCGGAGAATTGACACGTGCCTCGGGTTTCGCAGAGGTCAGTTCAACCTGTTGCAGAATACAGTCCTCTCTACTGCAGGCAATTTCTGCACAACTCCGCGAGCAGTGCCATTCACGAGAAATACACCATTCAACGCTCTTTTCGTGCCGTCAGAAAAGTTGCAGACATTGACGGTGTATTTCCTCGGAGAATTGACCGAGGAGAGTCATACCTGCACGTTACCACCAGTCCTTCGCCAATTTCTGGAAGATCGAGGGCGAAGTACATATTGCAATTCAATCTCCATCTTGAGCCACTCCATGCCCTTAAATTATAGGCGTGCAGCGATTCCCGAGGTGGCGAGACCATTGACGGCCTCGTGAGTGGCACAATTGGATCTATCTATCGCTCCGATTGTCAGCTCTCAGACGAACATCGTCCTCGTTGGGGCAGGCAATTTCTGGTAGATACCAGGAGTACAGCACATGCCTGCCTTTGCAACAAATCGCGCAGAAAGGTCTCCGAGTTGCAGACATTGAAGGTGTATTTCCTCGTGAGAATTGACACTGACTCGGTTGCAGAGTTCAGTCAACTGCCGAGTACAGTCCTCGTCGGCAGGCAATTTGTGGGACACCGAGGCGAAATCTCCTCAAATCTCATCTCAGTTCGTGCGAAGCAATGCTGCCTTGAAACAAAATCGCGCAGAACGGCCTCCCAGTGGCAGACATTGAAGGTGTATTTCCTCGGAGAATTGACACTGCCTCGGGTTGCAGAGTCAGTCAACCTGCCCGAGTACAGTCCTCGTTCGGCAGGCAATTTCTGGGAGACCGAAACGAAATCTCTCAAATCTCCATCTAGCTCGCGTGAAGCAATGCTTCCTCGACACAAGTCACGCAGATCGGTCTCCCAGTGGCAGACGTTGACGGTGTATTTCCTCGGAGAATTGACACTGCCTCGGGTTGCAGAGGTCATCAATGTGCCCGAGTACAGTCCTCGTTTCGGCACGCAAATGGTGGGGAACCGAGGCGAAATCTCTCAAAATCTCCCTCCTAGCTTCTTGTTGAAGCAATGCTTCCTCGACAACAAATCGCGCAAACGGCTCCCAGTGGCAGACGTTGAAGGTGTATTGCCTCGGAGAAATTGAAACGTGCCTCGGGTTGCAGGTCAGTCAACCTGCCCGTACAGTCCTCGTTCGGCAGGCAATTTGTGGGAGACCGAGGCGAAAATCTCTCAAATCGCCCTTCTAGCTCTGTGGAAGCAATGCTTCCTCGACACACAATCAGCGGCAGAACGGTCTCCCGGTGGCAGACATTGAAGGTGTATTTCCTCGGGAGAAATTGACACTGCCTCGGGTTGCAGAGTCAGTCAACCTGCCCGAGTACAGTCCTCGTTCGGCAGCAATTTCTGGGAGACCGAACGAAATCTCTCAAATCTCCATTCTAGCTCGCGTTTGAAGCAATGCTGTTCTCGACACCAAGTCACGCAGACGGCTCCCAGTTGCAGACGTTGACGGTTTTGTATTGTCCTCGGAGAATGGGACACGCCCTCGGGTTGCAGAGTCAGTCAATGTGCCCGAGTACAGTCCTCGTTCGGCACGCAAATTGTGGATACCGAGGCGAAATCTCTCAAATCTCCCTCTAGCTCTTGTGGAGCAATGCTTCCTCGACACACATCGCGCAGAACGGTCTCCCAGTGGCAAGACGTTGAAGGTGTATTTTCCTCGGAGAATGACTACTGCCTCGGGTTGCAAGAGTCAGTCAACCTGCCCGAGTTACAGTCCCGTTCGGCAGCAATTTTGGGAGACCGAGGCGAAATCTCTTCAAATCTCCCCTCATAGCTCTTGTGGAGGCAATGCTGCCTCGACACACACTTCGCGCAGAACGGTCTCCCGGTGGCAGAATTTGAAGTTGTATTCCTCGGAAGAATTGACACTGCCTCGGGTTGCAGAGTCAGTCAATGTGCCCGAGTACAGTCCTCGTCGCACGCCCAAATTGTGGGAGACCGAGGCGGAAATCTCTCAAATCTCCCTCTAGCTCTTGTGGAGCAATGCTTCCTCGACACACATCGCGCAGAAACGGTCTACCCAGTGGCACGTTGAAGGTGTTGGTATTTCCTCGGAGAAATTGACACTGCCTCGGTGTTGCAGAGTCAGTCAAACCTGTCCGAGTACAGTCCTCGTCGGCAGGTATTTGTGGAGACCAGGCGAAATCTCGCAAAAATCTTTCCATCTTGCTCGTGCGAAGCAATGCTGCCTTGAAATAAATCGCCGCAGAAGGTCTCCCAGTGGCAGACATTGAAGGTGTATTTCGGAAGAATTGACACTGCCTCGGGTTGCAGGAGTCAGTCCAACCTGGCCGAGGTGACAGTCCTCGTTCGGCAGGCAATTTTGTGGGTAGACCCGAGGCGAAATCTCTCAAATCTCCATCTTGCTCGTGCGAAGCAATGCTTGCTCGAAACAAATCGCTCAGAACGGTCTACCAGTGGCAGACTTGAAGGTGTATTGTTCCTCGGAGAATTGACACTTGCCTCGGGTTTGCAGAGTCAGTCAACCTGCCCGAGTACAGTCCTAGTTCGGCAGGCAATTGTCTGGAAGATCAGGCGAAAATCTCTAAATCTTCCATCTTGCCTCGTTGCGGAAGCAATGCTTCCTCGACACAAATGCCCAGATGGTCGCCGAGTTGCAGACATTGACGGTGATTTCCTCGGAGAATTGACACTGACTTCGTGTTGCAGGATGTCATCAACCTGCCCGAGTACAGTCCTCGTTCGCAGGCAATTTCTGAATCGAGGCGAAATCTCTCAAATCTCCATCTCGCTCGTCGAAGCAATGCTGCCTCGAAACAAATCGTGCAGAACGCGTCTCCCAGTTGGCAGACATTTGAATGGTGTAATTTTCCTCGAGGAACTTGACACTGCCTCGTGTTGCAGAGTCAGTCAACCTGCCCGAGTACATTATTTCCTCGTCGGCGAGGCAATTTCTGAAGATCGAGTTGCGAATCTCACAAAAATCTCCATCTGGCTCGTTGCGAAAGCAATGCTGCCTTGAAACAAATCGTGCAGACGGTTCTCCCAGTGGCACATTGAAGGTGTATTTCCTCGGAGAATTGACCACTGCACTCGGGTTGGCAGAGTCAGTTCAACCTTTGCCCGAGTACAGGTCCTCGTTCGGCAGGTAATTTGTGGGAGATCAGGCGAAATCTCGCCAAATCTTCAATCTTGTTCGTGCGAAGCAATGCTGCCTTGAAACAAACCGCTTTCAGGAATGGTCTCCCAGCCTGCAAGACCATTGACGGTTATTTCCTCGGAAATTGACACTGCCTCGGGTTGCAGATCAGTCAACCTGCCGAGGTACAGTCCCAGTTCGGCAGGCAATTCTGAAGATCGAGGCGAAATCTCTCAAATCTCCATCTTGGCTTGCGAAAAGCAATGTTCGTCGACACAAATCGCCAGAAATGGTCTCCGAGTTGCAGACAATGACGGTGATTTCCTCGCGAGAATTGACACTGACTCGTGTTGCAGGGAGTCAGTCAACCTGGCCCGAGTACAATCCCTCGTTGGGCAGGCAATTTCTGGAAGATCGAGCCGACAATCTTCTCAAATCCTCCATCTTTGCTCGTGAGAAGCAATGCTGCCTCGAAACAAAATCGTGCAGAACGGTCTCCCAGTGGCAGACATTGAAGGTGTGATTTCCTCGGAGAAATTGACACTGCGCGTGTTGCAGAGTCAGTCAACCTGCCCGATTACCAGTCCTCGTTCTGGCACGCAATTTGTGGGAGGACCGAGGCGGAAAATCTCTCAAATCTCCATCTTGCTCGTGCGAAGCAATGGCTGCTTGAAATAAATCGATGCAGAACGGTCTCCCAGTGGCAGACATGAAGGTGTATTTCCTCGGAGAATGACATGCTCGTGTTGCAGAGTCAGTCAACCTGCCCGAGTACAGTCCTCGTTCGGCAGGGCAATTTCTGGAAGATCGGGCGAAATCTCACAAAATCTCGCATCTTGCTCGTGCGAAGCAATGCTGCCTTGAAACAAATCCGCGCAGAACGGCCTCCCAGTTGCAGACATTAAGGTGTATTTCCTCGGAGAATTGGACACTGCGCTCGTGTTGCAGAGGTCAGTCAACCTATCCGAGTACAGTCCTCGTTCGGCATGGGCCAATTTCTGGAAAGATCGAGGCGAAATCGTGTTAAATCTCCATCTGGCCGTGCGAAGCAATGCTTCCTCGAACACAAATCGCCCCAGAATGGTCTCGAGTTGCAGACATTTGACGGTGAATTTCCTCGGAGAATGACAACTGACTCGTGTTGGCAGAGTCAGTCAACCTGCCGAGTACAGTTTCCTCTTGGCAGGCAATTTCTGGAGGATCGAGGCGAAATCCTCTCAAATCTCCCATCTGTGCATCGCTGCGAAGCAATGCTCGCCTCGAAACCAATCGTGCAGAACGGTCTCCCAGTGGCATAAAACATTTGAAGTGTATTTCCTCCGACGAATTGACCACTCGCAATACATATAAGTTTGTGTGCACTTGCTCTATATCTCTTCCAGCTATAAGAACAATACCGCATGCTGTTCGCCGCAAGCTGTGTCGGAGTGGTGAAGACCGTAGCGAAAACCTCCTCTGTGAACACTCTGCAATATTTGCGTCGTCGACGAATCAGCAAGTATACCTTATAATCTAGAAGAGTGAATTCATCGACTGCAGCAAACTGCCTTCTCTCTCATGTGGCACGACGATTCGAATAGCCGTGTTATTTCTACAACCTTCACACCATTTGAACACTCTGCCTATAATAGCTAATGTGCAAGTATCTCTACGTCATACCACAACCTCCTCGCCCGGCCGATACCAGTCAATAACATACAGCCGACAGGCATATTTCTCGACAGAGAGTAGCAGGGCGAACTCCTATGACCAAGATCTTCTTCATCTGGCGCTCGTATAGCGCGCAACACCCCCCAAATTTCTTTTGGGGGGGTGTAGTACGCTAGCCTGCGTGTGATATATCTATCATCGTCGATAGAACTGGTCAACACACAAAAAACCAGTTGCGCGATAGCGATAATTCCTCGGAGAATTGACGCACTGCCCTCAGGGCGTTCTCATGAAGTCAGTCACAACCCGACCTGACCCGAGTACAGTCATCGTTCGGCAGGTTAAATGTGGCATGAAAACTCGCAGCAATCGCGAAATTCTCGGCAAATCTTCATCTTGTTCGTTGCGAACTCTCGCTCTCAACCTATACAGCGCGCGCAGGATATATTCTGCCACTTATGTGGCAGACATTGACGGGTGTATTTCCTCGTGGATGTGAGCACAATGTTTATCAGCTGCCTCGGTGACGGTCCTCTGCAGACCTCATGCTCCACGACGCGGTGCCACCGACAGTTCACTCCACTAGTATCACATGGCAATTTCTTTAGCCAGCGCTGCTAACTCCTCTTCTAAATATCCGCATCCCATTTATCCATCTACACATTACACACATAGTCCTGTCCTGTCGACCAAATCGCCAGAATCTCGCCTGCTATCCAAAGACAATCGACATGCCGTGAGATGTGTGCGTGGAGAGAGTTCGACACGGACTCCGTTTGCAGAGTACAGTCTCACTCGCCCAGATAACACCTCTCTCAGTTCGGAGGCAACTTGGTGAGAGACGTTGTAACGAGGCGGCAACCATTCACAGTCTCCATCTTGCTCTTGAGATGCCAGCAATGCTTGTCTTCTCTGTATACAAAATCTTTGTAGAATATCTTGGTTAGGGCACACCAGTCACTATCTCCTCACGCGCCTATTGCTGGCCAGACAGCTTGAACTTTCTTTCTCTCGGAGAATTGACACCTGCCTCGTGTTGCAGAGTCACTACACCCTGCCGCGCAGCTCAACAAGTCCTGCGTCTCGGCACGCCAATTTGTGGAGCGAGACCCGAGGCGCTGAGAATCTATAAAACCTCTCTCTCTCGGCGTGCAAGCATATGCTTCTGCCTTGAAATATTATTTCGAGTGTGCAGAAAATCGTCTCAGTGCAGAATGAAGGTGACTTTCCTCGGAGAATTGACACTTGCCTCGAGTTATACACTCAGTAAACTGCAGCCAGTACCAGTCCTCGTGTCCGAATGCCACACAAATTCGAACGATCGAGGCGAATACATCTCAACAGATATTCGTGCCGAATTTTGAGCTCGCTGTGTTCTCGACCAGCAATGCTACCTTGAAACAAATCGCCAGAACGCCTCCCAGTTGCAGACATTGAACGCTGTATTTCCTCGGCGAATTGACCACTGCCTCGTGTGCAAGAGTCAGTTCAAACCATACACATAACTGTGCAGCAGTACCTCTAGCTGCACGGCAGGCAATTTCTGGAAGTCGAGGCCGAAAATCTCTCAAAATCTCCATCATATACATATCCAGTGCTGTAAAGCCAATGCTTCGTCGAACACCAAGTCGATTTCCCAGAATGGTCTCCGAAGTTGCAGACGAATTTGCACGCACGTGTAGACCTTCCTCAACGCTTATAATATCATAGCTCTACACGTGCGTGATATGCATATCTAGTGCGATACACTAGCTCGAGTATCTATCCTCGGTCCGCACGGCAAATCATTAAGATGCGAGGCGACGCTTTTAATATCTCAGGCATCTCCATATATCGTGAGAAAGGCAATTGCTGCCTCGAACACAACTCCGTGCAAGAACGCGAGCGGTCTCCAGCTGCAAGCGCGTCAAAAAAACAATTGAAATTAACCAGAGAACAGTGGTGTATTCTCCTCGGAGTATATTTCGACACTGCCTCGTGTTTGCAGGAGTCAGTCAACCTGCCGAGTACAGTCCTCGTTCGGCACGCAATTATGTGGGAGACCGAGGCAAATACTCTCCAAATCTCCATCCTTTGCTCGTGCGCAAGCAATGCTGCCTTGAAATATAATCGTGCAGAACGGTTCTCCCAGTCCGGCAGACATTGAAGGTGTATTTCCTCGGAGAATTACACTGCCTCGTGTTGCCAGAGTCAGTCACCCTGCCCGAGTAACAGTCCTCTTCGGCAGGCAATTTCTGGGAAGATACGAGGCGAAATCTCACAAAATTCTACCATCTTGGCTCGTGCGAAAGCAATGCTGCCTTGAAACAATCGCGCAGAACGCCCTATTCCTACCAGTGCAGACACTTTGGAGGTTGTATTTTCCTTCCTCCGGACCTCCCACTCGCCTCGTCTTGCCAGTAGCTCAGATCAACCTGTCCGAGTACCCGAGTACCTCCCTCGGCAGGCAATTTCTGCGCGAAATCCGAGGCTGGAGAATCTCTCAAATCTCCATCTTGCTCGTATTGGCGATTAAGCAATGCCTTCCTCGACACAAATCGCCCAGATCTCCGAGTATAGTTTGCACTCGGTGAAGTCTCACTCGAGAATTTGACACTGCACTCGTGTTACGAGAGTGCAGCAACTGCCGAGTACATGGTCCCTCGTTCGGCACGCCAACTTTCCTGGAAGGATCGAGGTGCGAAAGTTCTCTCAAATCTCACCATCGTTGGCTCGTGCTATTGCAATGCTGCCTCGAAAACAGAATCATAGCAGAAACGGCTCTCCTCCTATTACTCAGCGGCCAGCTCTTTTGGTGTGGCAGGAGCGAGTGGAGAGGTTGCGCACATTCCTCGGAGAATTTGGACACTGCGCTCGTGTTGGCGAGTCCAAGTCAGACCCTGCCCAGCTACAAGTCCCGTTTCGTGCACGGCAAATTTGTGGGAAGACCCGAGGCGAATCTCTCAAAACTCCTCCTTGCTCCACGTCCGAAGCTAATGCTGCCTTGAAATTAAATCGTGCAAACCGTCCATCCCAGTGGCAGACATTGTAACCTCGTATTTCCTCGGAGAATTGACTATCTCGCCTCGTGTTGCCAGGGAGTCAGTCCAACCCTGCCGAGTCCACAAGTCCGCTCTCGCAGGGCAATTATTCTTGGAAGATCGAGGCGAAATCTTCACAAATTCCCCATCGGCTCGTGCGAAAGCAATGCTGCCTTGAAACAAATCGCTGCAGAACGGTCTTCCAGTGGCAGCACATTGAACGTGTATTTCCTCGGAAACTTGACACTGCCTCGGGTTGCAGAGTCAGGTCAACCTTGCCGAGTAACAGTCCTCGTTCGGCAGGCAATTTGTGGGGAGACCGAGGCGAAATCTCTCAAATCTCCTCTTGCTCGTGCATAGCAACTGCTGCCTAGATAATAAATCGCGCCAGAGGTCTTCCCAGTGGCAGACATGAAGGTGTATTTTCCTCGGAAGAATTGACACATGCCCTCGGGTTGCAGAGTTCAGTCAACCTGCCCGATACAGTCCTTTTCGTTTCGGCAGGCAATTGTGAGGAGACCGAGGCGAATTCTCTCCCAAAATCTTCATCTAGTTCGTTGCGAAGCCAATGCTGCCTTGAAACAAATCGCGCAGAACAGACCTCCCATTGGCAGGACATTGAAGGTGTATTTTCCTCGGAGAAATTGACACCTGCCTGCGGTTGCAGAGTCAAGTCAAAACCTGCCCGACTACAGTCCTCGTGTCCCAAGGCAATTTGTGGAAAGATTCGAGGCGAAATCTCTCAAATCTCCATCTGGCTTCGTCGCGAAGCAATGCTTCCTCGAAACAAATCGCGCAGGAATGGTCTCCCAGTGGCAGACGTTTGAAGAGCTGTAATTCCTCGGAGAATTGACACTGCCTCGGGTTGCAGAGTCAGTCAACCTGCGCCGAGTACAGTCTCGTCGGCACGTCCATTTGGAGAACCGAGGCGAAATCTCTCAAATCTTCATTTCTTGTTCGTGACGAAAGCAATGCTGCCTTTTAAACAAAATCGCGCAGAACGGCCTCCAGTGGCAGACATTGCGAAGGCTGTATTTCCTCGGGAATTGACACTGCCTCGGTGTTGCAGAGTCAGTCAACCTGCCCGCTGACAGTTCCTCGTTCGCAGGCAATTTGTGCGGAGACCGAGGCGAAATCTCTCAAAATTTCCTCTAGCTCTATGTGGCAGCAATGCTGCCTCGACACAAATCGCGCAGAACGTCTCTTCTTACCAGTGGCAGACCATTGAAGGTGTATTTCCTCGGAGAATGACACTGCTCGTGATTTGCAGATTCAGTCAAGCCTGCCCGAGATACAGTCCTCGTTCGTCAGCAGATTTGTGGAAGATCGAGGCGAAAATCTCTTTCAAATCTCCATCTTGCTCGTGCGAAGCAATGCTTCGTTCGAAACAAATCGCGCAGACATTGGTCTCCCTAGTGGGCAACGTTAGAAGGTGTATTTCCTCGGAGAAATGACACCGCCTCGGGTTGCCAGAGTCAGTAACCTGCCCGCATTACAGTCGCTCGTTGCGGCAGCGCAATTTGTGGGAGGACCGAGGCGAAATCTCTCTCAATCTTCATCTTGTTCAGTGCGAAGCCAATTGCTGCGCTTTGAAACAAAATCGCGCAAGAAACGGCCTCCCAGTGGGCAGACATTGAAGGTTATTTCCTCGGGAGAATCTGACACTGTGCCTCGGGTTGCAGAGTCAGTGAACCTGCCGAGTACTGTCCTCTTTCGGCACGCAATTTTGGAGACCG
The DNA here is from genome assembly GCA_017562135.1 of Dipylidium caninum. Classification (NCBI taxonomy): domain Eukaryota; kingdom Metazoa; phylum Platyhelminthes; class Cestoda; order Cyclophyllidea; family Dipylidiidae; genus Dipylidium; species Dipylidium caninum. The sequence continues at coordinate 7,519 of QEYB01000584.1, read as the reverse complement.
AGGCGAAATCTCTCAAATCTTCATCTTGTTCGTGCGAAGCAATGCTGCCTTGAAACCAAATCGCTCGCAGAACGGCCTCCCAGTGGCAGACGATTGAAAGCGTGTATTTCCTCGGAGAATTGACACTGCCTTCGTGTTGCCAGCAGTCATCAACCTGCCCGCAGTACAGTCCTCGTTGGCAGGCAAATATTTCTGAGATCGAGGCGAAATCTTCTAAATCTCCATCTTGCTCGCTGGCGAAGCCTGCGTTCCTCGACACAAATCGCCAGAATGCGTCTCCGAGTGCAGACTATTTGACGGTGATATTTCCTCTTGAATTGCCACTGGACTTCAGTGTGTTAACAGGAGTCAGTCAACCTGCCCGAGTACAGTCCTCGTTCGGCAGCAATTTCTGGGAGATCGAGGCGAAATCTCTCAATCTCCATCTTGCTCGGTGCGAAGCAAATGCTGCCTCGGGTAAACAAATCGTGAACAGAACGGCTCTCCAGTGGCAGACATTGAAGGTGTATTTCCTCGGAGAATTGACACTTTCCTCGTGGCGTTGTCAGAGTCAGTCAACTGCCCGTATTACAGTCCCGATTCGCACGCACATTTGTGGGAGACCGAGGCGAAATCTCTCAAATCTCCATCTTGGCTCGTGCGAAGCAATTGCTGCCTTGCAAATAAATCGTGGCACCGCACTCTCACAGGCAGACATTGTATATATTTCCTCGGAGCAATTGACACTGCCTCGTGTTAGCAGAGTCAGTCAACCTGCCGATTACAGTCCTCGTTTCGGCAGGCCAATTCTGGGAAGATCGAGCGAATCTTCACAAATCCCCATCTGGCTCGTGCATCTATATGCTGAGCCTTGAAACAAAAATCTGTGCCCAGATACCAGGCGCTTCATCCCAGTCAGCAGACATTTGAAGGAGTGTATTTTCCTCGGAGAAGTGACACTGCCTCGGGTTTGCAGAGTCAGTCAACCTGCCCGAGTACAGTCCTCGTTCGGCACGGCTTTGTGGAGACGAGGACGAAATCTCTCAAATCTCATCTGCTCTGTGGCGACATCAATGCTGCCTTGAATAAATCGCAGAAAACGCGTCTCCCAGTGGCAGACAATATAAAATTATTTCCTCGAGAGACAGATTATTGACACTGCCTCGGCGTTTGCAGAGGTCGAGTACAAGCCTGCACGACCAAGGTCCTACATATACACACAAGATTATGGTTGGTCGAGCCGAGGCGAAATCTCTCTCAAATCTTCATCTAGTTCGTGACAAGCAGATGCTGCCTTGAAGACAAGAGTCGCCGCAGACGGCCCCTCCCATTGGCAGACATTTTGAAGGATGTCATTTACCCTCGTCGACGAATTGACACGCTCGGGTTGCAGAGTCAGTCAACCTGCCCGACTACAGTCCTCGTTTCGGCAAGGCAATTTGTGAAGATCGAGGCGAAATCTGCTCAAATTTTCCAATCTTGCTCGTTGACGACAAGAATGCTTCTCTTCGAAACCAAATCGCGCAGAATGGTCTCCCAGTGGCAGACGTTGAAGGTTAATCCTCGGTGTAAGAATTGACACTGCCTCGGCAGGTTGACAGACGTCAGTACTATATCCGCTGCCCAGTACATCCTCGATTTCGGCCCCTGAACCTACTGTGGGAGACGAGGCGAAATCTTCTCAAATCTGCATCTCTGTTCGTGGCGAAGGCAATGCTTGCCTTGAAACAAATCCGCAGAACGGCCTCCCAGTGGCAGACATTGAAGGTAGATTTCCTCGGAGACATGGACACGTGCCTCGGGTTTGCAGAGTCAGTCAACCTGCCCGTGTACAGTCTCGTTTCGGCAGGCAATTTTGTGGGACGAGACCGAGGCGAAATCTCTCAATTTCCCTTCTAGCTCTTGTGGAGCAATGCTGCCTGCGACACAAACATCAGCGCACAACGGTCTACCAGTGGCAGACATGTGAAGGTGTATTTCCTCGGAGAATTGACACTGCCTCGTGTGTGCGAGCATCTTCATCTAATCTCTTGCCTAGCGAATTCACTCCTCTTTAAGTGCGAGGCCCACATGTAAGATCGCGACGCTGGAAATCTCTACAACACCTCTACTCCATGCGTGCGATAGTAGATACTGACAACTCTCTCCTCGAACAACCACTCCGACGAGAACGAGAAGATGGATCTCGCTCGTGCTCGCAACAAGTGATTATATAATATCTCTATCGTACTCTCGCAGTCCGCGGCTTCTCCCATCGCGTGTTGACAGAAGCTCACGCCTCGCGGGTGCTCCGATTACAGTCTTCCTCCGTTCGCACGCAACATTTGTGGTAGAGCCGAGGCGAAATCTTCTCAAATCTTCATCTTGTTCCGTTGCGAAGCAATGCTGCCTTGAACAAATCGCGCAGAAACGGCCTTCCAGTGGCAGACATGAAGGTGTATTTCTCGGAGAATTGACACTGCCTCGGGTTGCAGAGTCATCAACCTGCCCGGAGTGAGCGTTGTCCTCTTTCGTGCACGCAATCTTTGTGGAGGACCGAGGCGAAATATCTCAAATCTTCTTCTTGTTTTCGTGCGAAGCAAATGCCTGCCTTTAAACAAATCGCCGCAGAACGGCCTCCCAGTTGGCAGACATTGACGGGTGAATTTATTTCGCTCGGAGAATCTTGACACTTGCCTCGTTGTTGCGCAGTCCATCAACCTGCCCGAGTTACAGTCCTCGTTGGGCAGCAATTTCTGGAAGATCAGAGGCGACATCTCTCAAAATTCTCCCACTTGCTCGTGCGAAGCAATGCTTCCTCGACACAAATCGCCCAGAATTGTTCTCCCGAGGTTGCAGAACATTGACGGTGAATTTCCTCGGAGAATTTGACACTACTACTCCGTTGCAGAGTCAGTCAAATGTGCCCAGTACAGTCCTCAGGTTCGGCAGGCAATTTGTGGGAAGACCAGAGGCGAAATCTCTCAAATATCTCCATCTTGCTCGTGCGATAGCAATTGCTGCATCGAGAACAAAATCGCGCAGAAAAATGGTCTCCCAGGGGCAGACATTGAACGGTGTAATTTCTCGTTGAGAATTGACACTGCTTCGGGGTTGCAGAGTCAGTCAATGTGCCCAGTCAGTCTCGTTCGGCAGGCAATTTCTGAAGATCGAGGCGAAATCTCTCAATCTCGCATGCTTGCTCGTGCGAAGCAATGGCTGCTTTGAAACAAATCGCGCATAGACGGTCTCCCAGTGGCAGACATTGAAGGTGTAATTCCTTCGAGAATGACACTGCTTCGTGTTGCAGAGTCAGTCAACCGTTGCCCGAGTCAGTTTTCGTTCGGCAAGGCTCCAATTTTGTGGGAGACCGAGGCAAATCTTCAAATCTCCATGCTTGCTCGTGCGAAGCAAGCTGCATCCGAAAAACAATCGCGAAGATGGTCTCCCAGGGGCAGACATTGAAGTGTATTTCTCGGAGAAATTGAACAATGCCTCGGGTTGCAGAGTCGTCAACTGCCCGAGTACAGTTTTCGTTGGCCAAGGCAATTTGTGGAGACCCGAGGCGAAATCTCTCAAAATCTCCATCTTGCTCGTGTGAAGCAATGCTGCCTCAGAAAACAAATCGCCGCAGAAATGGTCCCCAGTGGGCAGATATTGAAAGGTGTATTTCCTCGGAGTAATTGACACTGCCTCGTGTTGGCGGAGTCAGTCAATGTGCCCGCACTAAGTCCTCGTTCGCCCAGGCAATTTGTGGGAGACGAGGCGAAATCTCTCAACTCTCCATTCTTGCTCGTGCGAAGCAATGCTGCACGAAACAAAATCGCGCAGATGGTCTCCCAGGGGCAGACATTGAAGGTGTATTCCCTCGAGAATTTGACACTGCCTCGTGTTGCAGGTCAGTCAACCTGCCTGAGTACAGTGTTCGTTCGGAAGCAGGCAATTTGTGGGAGACCGAGGCGAAATTCTCTCAAATCTCCATCTGTGCCTCTCGTGTAAGCAATGTCTGCCATCGAAATCAAATCGCGCAGACATGGTCTCCCAGTGGCAGACATTGAAGGTGTAGTTTCCTCGGCAGAATTGCACACTGCCTCGTGTTGGCGGAGTCAGGTCAATGTGCCCGAGACAGTTTCCTCGTTCGCACGGCAATTTGTGTGGAGACCGCAGGCGAAATCTCTCAAATCTCCATCTTGCTCGTGCGATGCAATGCTGCTATCGAAACAAATCGCGCAGAAATGGTCTCCAGGCAGACATTGAAAGGTGTATTTTCCTCGGAGAATTGACACTGGTTCGGGTTGCAGAGTCAGTCAACTGCCAGAGTACCGTCCTCGTTTCGGCACGCAATTTGTGGAGACCGAGGCGAAAATCTCCAAATCTCCATCTTGCATCGTGGTGAAGGCAATGCTGCCTGCGAACAAATCGCGCAGAACGGTGCTCCCAGTGGCAGACATGACGGGTGTATTTCGCTGAGATATTGACACTGGCCTCGGTTGCAGAGTCAGTCAATGTGCCCGAGTACAGTCTCGTTCGGCACGCAATTTTGGGTGGAGACCGAGAAAGAAATCTCTCAAATCTCACATCTAGCTCGTGCGAAGCAAATGCTGCATGCGAAACAAATCGCGAAAGAAGTGGTCTCCCAGGGGCAGGACAGTTGAAGGTTTATTTTCCTCGGATTGGACACTGCCTCGGGTTGCAGAGTCAGTCAAACTGCCCGAATACCGTCCTCGTCGGCACGCAATTTGTGGGAGACCGAGCGAAATTCTCTAAATCTCATCTTGCTCGTGTAAGCAATGCTGCCTCGAACCAATCGCGCAGAGACGGTCTCCCAGTGGCAGACATTGACGGTGTATTCCTCCCGCCACCCACCATTGACACTGCTGCGGTTGCAGAGTCAGTCATGTGCCCGAGTACAGTCTCGTTCGGCACGCAATTTGTTGGTGAGACCGAGGCGAAATCTTCAAATCTCCATCTAGCTCGTGCGAAGCAAATGCTGCATCGAAACAAATCGCGAAAGAATGGTCTCCCAGGGCAGACATTGGGAGGTTTATTTCCTCGGAGAAGTTGAACACTGCTGCGGGTTGGCAGAGTCAGTCAACCTTGCCGAATTACCGTCCGGTCGTCGGCACGCAAATTTGTGGGATGACCGAGCACAACTCTCTAAATCTCCAGCTTGCTCGTGCGAAGGCAATGCGCTGCCTCGAAACAAATCGCGCCATGAACGGTCTCCCATAGTGGCAGACAGTTGAAGGTGTATTGTCCTCGGAGAATTGACACTGCCTCGGTTGCAGAGTCAGTCCAACCTGCCCGAGTACGTCGTCCTCGTTTCGTCAGGCAAATTTCTGGAAGATAAGAGCAAAAATCTATCAAATCTCCATCTAGCTCGTGTAAGCAATGCTGCCTCGATAACAACTCGCGCAAGAACGGTCTCCCATGTGGCAGATCATGAAGGTGTATTTCTTCGAGAATTGAACCCTGCTGTGTTGCAGAGTCGTCAAGCCTTGCCCGAGTACAGTTTTCGTTCGTCAGGCAAGTTTTGTGGAGACCGAGGCGAAATCTCTCAATCTCCATCTTGCTCGTGCGAAGCAAATGCGCCTCGAATCAATCGTCGCCAAAACGGTCTCCCCAGTGGCAGAACAATTGGAAAGGTGTATTTCCTCGGAGAATTGCCACTGCCTCGGGTTGCAGAGGTCATGTCAACCTGCCCGAATACCGTTCCTCGTTTCGCACGCAATTTGTGGTAGACCGAGGCGAAATCTCTTGAAATCTCCATCTTGCTCGTGCGAAGCAATGCTGCCTTGAAACAAATCGCGCCATAACGGTCTCCGAGTGGGCTAGACAGTTGAAGTGTATTTCCTCGGAGAATTGACACGCTCGTGTTGCAGAGCCGTCAACCTGGCCCGAGTATAGTTTTCGTTCGGCAGGCAATTTTTGTGGGAGACCAGGCGAAATCTCTCAAATCTCCATCGGGCTCGTGCGAAGCAATGCTGTCTCGAGAACAAATCGCGCAGAACGGTCTCCGCAGTGGCAGACATTGAAGGATGTATTTCTCGGAGAATTGACACGCCCCTCGTGTTGCAGAGTCAGTCAACCTGCCCCCGAGTTACAATCCTCTGTTCGGCAGGCAATTTCTATAAGATCGCGCGGAAATCTTCAATCTCCATCTAGCTCGTGTGCAAGCAATGCTGCCTTCGAAACCAATCGCGCAGAAAAGGTCTCCCAGTAGCAGACCATTGAAAGGGTTATTCCTCGGAGAGATTTGACATTCTGCCTCGGGTTGCAAGAGTCAGTCAACCTGTTCCCGATACCGTCCTCGTTGGCACGCAATGTGGGAGACCGAGGCGAAATTCCAAATCTCCATGCTGCTCTGTGTGAGCAAATGCTGCCTCGAAACCAATCGCGCAGAACGGTCTCCCAGTGGCGAGACATGACGGTGGTAATTTCCTCGGAGAATTGACACTGCCTCGGGTTGCAGAGTCAGTCAACCTGCCGCGAGTACAGTTTTCCGTTTCGGAGGCAATTGTGGAGAACCGAGGCGAAATCTCTCAAATCCCATCTTGCATCCGTTGGAAGCAATGCTGCCTCGAAACAAAGTCGCGCGAATGGTCTCGCCAGTGGCAGACATTGAAGGTGTATTTCCTCGAGAATTGACACTGGCCTCGTTTGCGAGTCAAGAGTCAATGTGCCCGAGTACAGTCCTCGTTCGGCAGGCAATTGTGGGGAGACCGAGGCGAAAATCTCTCAAAATCTCCAATCTAGCTCGTGTGAAGCAATGCTGCGCGTCGAAACAAATGCGCAGTAACGGTCTCCCAGTGGAACCAGACATTGAAGGTGTATTTTCTCGGAGATTTTGAACACTGCCTGGGGTGCAGAGTAGTCAATGTGCCCGAGTACAGTCCTCGTAACGGCAGGCAATTTTGTGGGAGACCGATGGGAAAACTCTCAATGCTCCATCTGCTCGTGGTGAAGCAAGTGCTGCCGAAACCAATCGGCTGCAGGAACTGTCCCTCGCCATGGCAGACATTGAAGTGTATTTCCTCGGAGAATGACACTGCCTCGGGTTGCAGAGTCCAGTCAAACCTGCCCGAATACGCGTCTCGTCGGGCAGCAATTTGTGGGAGACCGAGCGAAAATCTCTCAATATCTCCATCTTGCTCGTGCGAAGCTAATGCTGCCCTTGAAACAAATCGCGCATAACGGTCTCAGTGGGCAGACATTGAAGGTGTATTTCCTCGAGAATGAACGCATCTCGGGGTTGCAGAGTCAGTCAAATGTGCCCGAGTACAGGTTTCGTTCGGCAGGCAAATTTGTGGGAGACCGGGCGGAAATCTCTCAAAATCTTCCATCTTGCTGTGTGAAGCAATGCTGCATCGAAAACAAATTCGCGCAGAATTGGTCTTCCAGCTGTAGACATTGAAGGTGTATTTCCTCGGAGAATTGAACTGGCCTCGGTTGCGGATCAGTCAAATGTGCAACGAGTACAGTCCCTCGTTCGGCCAGGCATTTCCGTTGGAGACGAGGCGAAATCTCTCAAATCTCCATCTGCCGTGCGAACAATGCTGTG